>VYXF01007938.1:0-14132 GCA_013397295.1 Polioptila caerulea
TACAACCTGTCCCTGGAGGTGGTGATGGCGATCGAGGCGGGGCTGGGCGATCTGCCCCTCTTCCCCTTCTCTTCAGCCAGCGCTTCCTGGAGCAACGACCCCGTCTCCTTCCTGCAGAGTCTCTGCCACACCGTGGTGGTGCAGGGGGTCTCCGCCATCCTCGCCTTCCCGCAGAGCCGTGGGGAGATGCTGGAGCTGGACTTCATATCGGCGGTGCTGCGCATTCCGGTAGTCAGCATCGTGCTGGGAGAGTTCCCCCGGCGGAGCCTGGTAAGGCGCTGGAGATACGGGGAGAAAGCGGCGGGCAGGGCAGCGCCCCGGAGATGCTGTGGGGAGGAGTAGGGGCACTGGCATCGGAGCCGGGCAGGGGTCGAGGCAGGAGGACTCTGACCGAGGGAGAAGCGTTCGGACCCCGGGGCCGCCGGCGTCGCTCTTCAGTCCCACCCTCCTTTGGCACCCCGTTACTCTTTAGCCCCGCGGTGGCCAGGGGCAGGCATCCTCTTTGTGGAAAGGCAGACCAGAGCTCGGTGGCACAAGCGAAGTTGTTAGCCCGAAGTCATATACTGCGGTAAGTTGTAGAGCCAAGAGCTGAAAAGGGGGTCCAGGACACGCTTTGCATATTACGATAAGGTTGTTCGGGGGGAAGAAAAAAAAGGCTAACCGAAAAACCCTAAACGGCTTGCAGAGTGTTTATTATTGTTCTTAATGCTGTGGTCTGTATGTATGGGCACTGCAGGTTGTTCACCCTGTGACACTTCTCAGGGAAGTTGTTTAGTGTAACTTTGCATCGAGCTGAGCTAAAGCACCCGGATTTTCTGTAGTTTGGTTTCACTTGTAGTTCATACACTGGTATTAGATCAGATTTTTGCTAATTCGAGCTGCCTAACTAAACTAGTGGAAACTGCTGCCTATCCTGTTTGTTTGATTGTGTAGCTAAAATGGTAGAAACTGAATTCTTTGTGTTTGACAAAAGTCTTAGGCACAAGTAGAAGCAGCATCAGGAGTTGAACTATCTATCATACAAAGATGGCAACTTAGTGTTACACACTCTGGAGAGGGGTGATTGGTACAGTATTTTGCAGCTATGTATTTGATGCCAGTAGTCATCTTCAGGTAAAGGAGTTGGGAAAAAATGCTCTGGTCTGTAAAGCCTGGGAAAGGGAAGTCAAAAGTAAAATGGTACAAGTTAGCTTTTTAGTGCAGGATAAACAGCTGTTTTGTATAAAAAGAGGTAGCTCAACTTTGGCCTCAAAATGTATGCAGAAAAAAAGTTTGCCAAGTGAATATGCTTTGCAAAAGTAAATATAAACCACGGCCTGGATCACATTTCTGTGGGTTTAGTTTTTTTTTAGTTTTTAGTTTTTATGTGTTTGAATTGTGACAGAAAAGGTAGGAAAAGTTTGTGTTGGTAACTGAACTGAACTTCAGTCTGTAACTGAAGATGTGATTGCTGTATGCTGGTTTGAATCACAGAATGGTTTGGGTCAGAAGGGACCTAAAAGATAATCTCGTTGCACCCCCTGCTAGGGGCAGAGACACCTTCCGCCAGACCAGGTTACTCCAAACCTCATCCAGCCTGGCCTTCAGCACCTCCAGGTATAGGGCAGCCACAGCTTTTCTGGGCAACCTGTGCCAGGGCTTCATCACCCTCAAAGTCAAGGATTTCTTCCCAATATCCTATCCAACCCTGATTTCTGCTATTTTGAAGCTGCTGCTCTTCCTCCTGTTGCTCTATGTCCTTGTCAAAATCCCTTCTCCAGCTGTTTTGTAGCCCCCTTTAATTCAGCTAAGCTTCTCCACTTCAGCAAAACCCATGTAAGTCAGGTCTCTCTAGAGTTAAGCAGAAACTCAGGGGTAATCAGTGCTGCTGAATTCTGTTATTGATGTTTCCAGTAGCATCCAAATTTGCTGTTACATCTACCAGCCTTGCCACTGCAGTCACAATGGTGCTAGAGTCAACAGCCAAAGCTCCCTGAGGGCCAAATACTGAACACAGGATTTGCTCTGTCTGTTATCGTTATTTTATCTACAGTCTCAGAGAAGGGTCTAAGTTCACCCAAAGCTGCCTGAGTTCACAAGATGTGTTCAACACATGCAGCACAGGGTTAGATTTCATTGCTGCTTTCCGCAGACTTGAAAGCTCCTGATTAACTTTCACATTGTTCTCAGTAGAAAGCCTGATGGATCAGTCTGTCCAAATCAGGACTTTGTTCTTAAGCAAACTTCAACTGGCATTGTCTTCAGTGACAGTGAAACCAATGCCTGGCACTGCACCTGTGCTGAACAGACTATGTTTTTCGTTTGGGCTGAGCTAAAAAAAATTACTTTTCAAGGGTCTGTGGATTTAAAAAACCAACTCAGTCTTAATAAAAGGCCAACAGGTAATACAAGTGTAGTGTTACAAGTTGAGTGTTAGTCACTCAAGGTAGTCTTGGAGGGCCTGACATCTTTCTGAACACTGTTTTTTTCATATTTTCACTTATTACATACCATTTTAAGGCTAACACTGGAGGCAGTGCTACAGCAGCCTTGCCTTACATACTTCCTGGAGTTACAGGATTTCCAAGAGCACGTTGGACCCAGGAGTCGCTGGAATTGTTTGCCTCAGCGGTCTCTGTTGCAGGCAGGGGATTTTTGTTGCTCACAGTCCAACACTAGCACTTACATGAAATGAACACACACAGACCTGTCACCTTCCTGTCTCTATAGACTTGGAGCTGCAGACTGGCCTCCTCTACTGACTGGCCATCTTAGAGGAGGCAGTTGTAAATTACATCATTGTACATAAGACAGATTTTGTTGATAGGTCCAGCATGCAGATTTCCAGAGAAGAAAAGAAGACTGATTTCTAACCCTGCTTCTGAATTTGCACCCCTGGGGTCACCCCTCTTACTGATGCATGGACAGAGCATCTTTCCCTCCCACAAAACCACTGCAGCATGCCCTTGGGAATGCCTGCAGCTATCTTCCATGCTGGGACAGAAGCAGACCCAAAACTTGTTTGCCCTTGGAGAGCACTTTGCACTGTGTGCATGTGAAGACCATGGCAAACATAACAAATCCAGTATTCACTAGATGCTGTCTCATATTTCTTCTCCTCAGCTTTCAGATCTTTTATTAGGGTGGTTTTAAGGTAGTAATGTCTAATGTGTTGTTTTCCACATTACACCAGGACAGGAACATATACATGCAATGTCTTATACTACTGCTGAATGTTAATGTCATTACTTCATGCAGAAGTTTATAGCAGGCAAATGTTCACTATAATTGAAAAATACATTGATCTTGGAGCAAATCTTCTCTAACATAGCAAAAAGCAATGCTTAGAATGAAAGGGAAAGTAAAGATCCAGAACTGAAATACATTTCAATAATACTGCCTGTTTTCTGTGTGGTATTTGATGATAGTTATCCTTCAGATATGTAACATGAGAGGAAATCCACAGCATCACAGATGGGCAGCTACAGTCATGTAAGATACTTAGACTGTGTTTTCAAAAGTTTTGTGTTTGTTCAAGCATATTCAAAAATCTATTTCTCATGACATTCTACCACTCTGAGGCTGAAAAAAAAAAAAAAAAAAAGAAGAAGAAGAGGAAGAGAACAAACAGTCTTTCCCCATGACAGGAACAATCACAAGACAACAGCCATCACAAGATGTGGTACTACATTTGTTCTCCCACAAGCAACAGCTTATTCTGGAGATTCAGGAGTGTGTTGGTTTCAAGGGAGGCTACACAGAGTAAAGTGTGACACACTTTTTTCATTTTATATCTGTGATTTAATTGTTAATGTACACTAGCAGTAAATCCAAGTGCCATTGTGATGTGAAAAAGTGCTGTTTACTTTTCCCATTTTACTGCAATTTCAGTAAATTCTCACACTCCGTAAGCAAAAGTAACATTTTAACTCTGTCATTCAGCAAGGGAAAAAAACACTGTATTTCTTCACTACTAACACAAACATAGATTGCGGTGAAGCTTTGACAGCTCATTATTTTGGAAACAGCAGCTCACAAGCACTGATGTGCAAGGCTTGTCACCTTATGTATGTTTGTGTCAAGAGAAGCACTTTATTTTTTGATTCCAAGATTGCCAGCATCATTAATAATTTTCCCATGGATGGAACAGGGAAAAGATGCAGGGAATATGAACCATACATAAATACAGTGATACTGCCTTTAGTAATACAGCTCAGAGCTGAGAGTCTGGGAAGAATAGCCTGTAATATCCATTTTGTTGGTGATAGTGTCAGAAACACAGGGGAGGTCATGTTTGCAGCAGTGTTCTCTGAATTTAAAGGAGTATTTTTAGTGGGTTTCAGATAAATCAGGAACTCTGATGTCTGTTAACATGAAAAGGAATCTTCTCGGAGCAACTAAACAGAATAAAGTAATTGCAAATCATCAGTCCCTGCCAGTCTGTACTTTACCTGGTTTCTTGAGGAACGGAATCTGCAGTGCTGCTGATTACTGCTATGACTTCAGAAGGAGTCAAAAGAATAAATAAACCAAATCAGAGTTCCAGGTCAAACTGAATTTTCCAGTGAAAAGCAAGCTCAGCCTCAGAACAGATGCTGTAAAAAGAAACTGCCTATAAACGTTTATTTTATATATATATATCAGACCACCTTAGGTGAGGAATTATAGGTCTTTTTGGAAATAGACAGGAATACCACTCTGAATACAGTGTCCTCATGAGTCATACTGACCTACAAGACACAGACTATGCATTGCTCTAGTGAGGGCAGGCAGAAATTACAGCAAAGCGTTGGAGAGGTGGGAAAGCTTCTGCCCAACTAAATGCCTAGAGACACTTTTCGCTTTCCTCCTCAGAGCCTGACTTTCATTTTTGCAGAAAAGTGGGTTTGATTGACTGGGGCAAAAGTTTTAATAATTCCATTTTCTAGAGAGAGGGTGCAATACACACATTTGGTTGCAGTCCCTGGTCATTCAAACTGTCACTGCTAATCTTCCAGCTATTGGAAGCTTGTACTAGTTTCTGTGTAGATAAGGAGTATGTGTTCAGTCTTTCCCTGTGGCCAGCAACCCTCCTCACCTCACACTGAGTAAATAGTGTAGTGGCACTTGCCTTATGTGTGCTTCAGGAGGGTTTATGAGAGGGGTCTTGAGGGGAATCAAGGACAGAAATTGAGAGGATGTACAAATGCCCAGTTGCTTCTCTTTCAGCCAGAGACCTCAGTGATATTTCCTCTATCAAAAATCTTTACATGGAACAAAGAAAGGGAAAAAAACCCCAAACTACTCTCTTTATTGGAGTTACAGAGTTTAAGGAAGACCCAGTAAATCACAGATGCAGAAAATTCCTTTTCAGAATGCAGGAAGGTGGTGAGAATGTTTTCACTTCAGTTCTTCCCTCTGGTTCTTTAATTTTAAAGTCCCTTGGAGACAGAAAGAGCCAGAAGTCTGCTGCGATAGCACTCTTTCAGAGCTGGCCAGTAACCAGATTTTCTTATTCCTCATCCCATGATTCTTCGATGCAGAAAAGCTGAGTTAACATAAAATTCAGTACCATATGTGATGTTTATTTTGGGTTTGGCTCTTTTTTTCTGTTCTGGATGTTCACAAAACAATGTCTTCCCCACTGCTAGGTCTTTCATAACACACTGCACAAACTCCTGTCAATGATGAGTGATTAAAATATGACAGTGTTAAATCACTGATGGTTAATTTGCTGAAGGACAGGCATTATCAGAAGAAACATCAAAGAATACTTGGCTTAATCCACTAAGTAAAAATTACAATTTTGCTTAGAATAGACAAATTTAAAGACAGCCTGTTGTCAGATTCTATATGAGTACATGTTAATGTACTGAACAGGTTGTTAACAAAGAAAAGTAAGTTGAAGTATTCAATATAATTTCTCCTAAGAATTTGTCCATGAAAGCCAATGGAAGTACAGCTATAGAAACTAGAAATCAAAAAGGATCTTCTGATGTGTAATTAAATTTATTTCTTGTGATTACATTCAAATACTACTTAGAAAAGTTCTCATTTAGGGTATATTTAATAAATTGTTTACTATTTAAACCCATGAAATATTGAAAACATAGTGTTATGACTTTAGGCTGTGCTGGATCTAGTTACAGTTTTAAGCCCTCAAATAAAATGTTTATATCGTGTTCTATTATTTTTCTCTCTGGATTTCAAATTAATTTTTAAATGTGAAAAAGAACTAGGCTAGAATGTATGTATTTATTGTAATCAGTAGAAAACTTCTAACAAAGACTCAGACTATAAATCCATGTTTCTGTAGGTCTTACTGAAAGGCTTTTAAAGAGCAGAAGCATTTGATGGAATTTCTCAATTCGATAGAACGAGAGAGTGCATCAGGTCCCACTGAAATACAAATGGATGTGCATTGCAGAGTTTGTTCTGAAGAGCTGAAAGCATCTAGAGAAAAGAGGAGGAAGAAAACAAGTAAAGGAAGCAAGAAAACTGGAAACATCACATGCCAGTGATGCAGGGGGAGAAAAGGAAAAAATAAGCTGAACTGAGAAGAGAAAGTGCCCTTCCCTATGTCTTTATTTTTTATAATTCTGGCAGCATAAAACAAGGGAACTGAATTTTGTAGGAAAGCACTGGACAAAGAGGTGGGATCACCAAGCACAGAAAAGAATGGCTCGCCCAAATCCAGGTTGACTTTACTGGGCTGTCTTGATCCCTGGCTAAGAATAGTTACTTCCAGTAAGTGATGCTAGCCCAAAGTAGCGTTTTGCCCCCCCAAAATGCACTGCCTTCCCTGCAGACTTCTCAGAAAACTGATTAAGCCAGCATCTAGGAAGGAGTGATGAGAACAGGGATTATGTCAGACACAGATAATGGTTTATTGCTGTTGCCAGAAGGACATCTTCAAAAGGTGTGATGCCTTGGTGTGGTTGGGTGTGATTGACGGAAGGCTTTTTTCAAACTTGATGCTGAGAATTATGGTCTGCGTCCCTCATGCTTTGGGACTCACGGTCAGACATCTTCTGGTTAGGATTTCAGAGCACCAGGTTACTGAGATGCATGCAGCATCATACCAGCAGGTACCCAAAAGGGATTTCATAATAAATGGGAGCAGGTTCATACACATGGACTTTAGAATTAGAGCTTTGGACATAAGCAACTGTTCTTTACTTTTGGTCTGGCCCTGAAAGACTCCACATTTTTCCCCAAACCCTGTCAGTCAGCCAAATTGGTTCTCACCACCACAGGGAAAGGGTGTACAGATGGTAGAAGTAGCAGGAGAACTGGGGGAAGGATTTAAGTTTGAGTAGGCAGCACTGATAGATGATTCATTTATTAAGGGAGTCACACTGGAGCAAAGCTGCTTTGTTCAAGGGGTTCCTTATCAGTGTGACTCAGAAGTTCACAGCCTGGCCCCAAGTGCTTCACAACTGTCACAGCAAGCTGCTTGTTACACTGATTGTCACATTGCTCTTGGTAATTATGGACAGCTCCCTGAAGAACTGAGACAGGCATACCACAGCCATTTTAACATTACATGCTGCCTTTTGGTATTGCAACCAAAAGTTTCTGTGCGGTTGGCCTTGAGACTTGGATTTGGCTGCAGAGAGAGTTCCAGAGCAGGAACTGTTCAGGCTTAATATTCACCCCTCAGACCCTGAGCTCTGTGTGTAATTTCCTTGCAGTGTAGGTCTGTATAGCTGTGTCTTGCATCCCTGGAGCACAGGAGTACCCTGCTGGCACAAGTAGAAAGCAGGTGCCATCCCCATGCCAGGCAGCCACTCCTGTGCCTCTGTGAGCTCTGAGTGCGTTGTCAGTGAGAGGAGAGATGATGCTGAACCTCTCAGATGCTCCCTGCTGCAGGAATGGTGAGCTGGGAGAGCCCTCAGAAGCTGATGGGAAGGGTCTCCGGTTGGCAGCGATTTGGGAAAGTCTGGAGTGCTGGAAAATTAACTTTTATCTGAAATGTTTTAGCCTGGGTGGCTGCAGGCTGCAGATGGGGGGGTTGGAGGAGTGGAGGTGGGCACAGGTGCGCCCTCAGCTGGCACTGAATCACAGTAAATGGAGAAATCAGTGTGATCATTCAGTTCTTACTATTATACAGGAAAAATCCAATGTTGGGGAGCTCAGAAGAAGCAACCACCATTATTTCCTCTTCTTTGCCCTCCTTTGAAAGTGTATTGAAAGTGACATTTTTCTTTTAGCTGTGATTTACATTGTTTTAATGTGCTAATACCATAGAGCTGATTTTACCCCTGCCTTGGAAGGACAACAAGATGAAGGGTTTATGTGCCTGGGTTTCTTCGTCTTTAATTTTCTGTGTGATAGGTGATAAACAACAGAGCTCCAAGGCGACAAATAGATACCCACTGAGAGCCTTGAGGCAAACACAGGTAAATAGTTACAGCAGAAAGCATTGGTATTTTTTGTTGAAGCATTGAGGCATGAAAATTTCAGATGTCTCATCTTCTATCCCTGGAAGTGTTGAAGGCCAGAAGGAGCTCTGAGCAACCTGGTTTGGTGGAAGGTGTCCCTGCCCATAGCAGAGGGTTGGAATGGAATGGTCTTCAAGGTCACTCCCCACTCAGATGATTCTGTGATTCTGTGATGTGTGAAAGTGTCTGCTGCAGAGCTCATAACCAGGGAAATGGTAAAACATGGCATCAGTGTTTCTTCCTCTGAGATAATGGGGAGAGAAAAAAGACTTATTAATCACTTGTATAAAAGTTCCTATCACAATGTATCAGTATAGAAATGTGCTGGGTAGGCTGGTATGGTTAACAATACTGCTGTGGCATATGATTAAGAATCTTGCATCAGCAGTCAACACAGGGAAGCCAAAATGATGATTATTCAGTCATCCTTAGGATCATCATTTTATACACATGAATTATTTACGTAGTACAGGGTGCTTACAAGTTTGTTAATGAAAACCTTCTTTTTCACTTCAGTTATGCCCCTAAGGTTTCTTCCGAGCATGTCATCCTTCTAATGACTTTTATTTCATGTTCATGAAGCCATATTTTATTTAATGTTTTCTTCCATTGTCTAAATTGAAAATCTCTTGGTGTCAAGTACTCTTGGGAAAGGATTCCATCACACTGAGATGAGAGAGGTGGGTGGTGGGTCTGTTTTAGATATTGATTCCCAGAATTGCCAGGATTGCTCAAATATTTTTTAAGTGCTCTATTATCTATCTACTCTTCCATTATCAGTGTGCCATGCTCATTTCACCCTTTCTATATCTTGCCCACTGGTCTTTGTTCTGAGGTCCTGTCTTCCACTGTAGGATACTACAGATTATGAACTTAGAGAGTCTATAAACTGCAGAAAAAGACTGCAAGGCTCTATTGTGATACAAAAGATCAGCAACATAAATTGCTCATCACTCACTGTTCATCTGCACTGAAGAGCACCAAAAATAAGGCACTTAAAAGTAGTTCAGCTTGCTGGATTCCAGTGAAATACAATTTCATATCTTCCCACCATTTTGACAGTGCATATAAATACATTACGTGCAGTTATGTGGAAGTGAGCTGTGCCACGATGTCCTCCTGGCAGCTTCACAACCCTTACAGGTTTGTAAGTGGCAAATTTCAACCCATGGTGGGATGCAGCAGTGCTACATTATCAGCAGAAGAAGGATGCTCTGAAAGGGAATGGGAGCTTGTTGACCAGTTCATGCTGCCCTTTTATTCCTCCCCAGAACTGTACTTTAAGAGGAAAATGAAGTGAGAATTTATAGTGAATAATACATCTGATAATCACAGACCTTTTTTTTCTTTGCCTGAAACCCACCTGAAATTTCCTGGACAAGGCAGAACAAAGGAATGGCAGCATCCTAGAGCCTTCCAAAACACATATGGGAGTACTTCCTTTTACTTCACTGCCTTTAAGTAAGGACCTGTTTGAGACAGAGTTTTGGTTGTTTAACTAAGGCCATGATTTTTTTTTCTCAGTCCAGTAAACACAGGAATTGGAGATAGACTTGGAAGCTGGAACTTGGAAATACTCCAAGTGTTTGATTTTGCTGTGCATTTTCTATGAGCATTTGTCCTAGTGTAATTTGATTACTGAAGAGTTCATGAAAAGGAGAGAATGTTCATATTGAGTAGAACCAGAACAGCTGAAGTGAATCTTTTCAGTTGTATGAGTGCCTGCATGCTGTTTCTGATGCAACTGACATAATTTTTTAAAAAGTATTATATATATATATAGTATTATTATATAAAAAGTATATATATAAAAGTTTATATATAAAGTATTATTATACATAAAGACTTATATTTAAGTGTGATATTGTTTTACTTTGAATGAGGAGCTAGTCCAATAGGATCTGTGGTTTCTTGCTGTGATACTAAAAATATATTAATAAGCGAATTTCAGACTTCTGTCAACTCTAGCCTTTAATTTTTTCTGAATTTGACTTATTTTCACCAGAGTTCCCACTTTGCCTAAAAACTTAAAGAAAGCAATTCACTAACTATGATCAAGAATAATTCAGACAATTCACCTTTTTGTGGATCCATATTATGCCAGCACTATTAGAGGAAATGCATGTCTTCCAAGAGTCATACTAAATTATTACAATTTAATTGGATAATATTAAGCAGCAAAATGGCTTATTATTGTCAGTAAGAACAGGAAAAATGAGTCTGTGGTCTGACCACTGAACAGGGGACTCAAATGGGAAATTCAGTCCTCTTCAATACAGTTAAAACCACAGGATAATACACTGGGCTGAGTACTGGAATAGCTGCTGGCCTACCAGTCCATGAAGACATCGAGATGTATTTCTGTGCTTTGTCAGAAGTCTTCTCTGGAAGATTAAAAGTTGCCAGGAGATGTCAGAATTACCCATGACATATTGTCTATCTGTAAACAATGACTGCCCAATGTGACAATGATGTGGCTGCTACTGAAAGTGTTGTGTGGTGCTGTGGCATCCTTTAAGAGAAGATCCTGGTTTCTGCGAGTCTCCCTTTGTTGCTTTTATTCTCACTGACTTTTGCTGGCTGTTTCACTCTAGTTTGCCAGACACCGCATGGAGCACTTCTGAGGTATCAGAGCTTTATTGCAACAAAATTCAATTTGGCATAGTTTTTTCCCTTCTTTAGTTCCATCCCAAGTCACTGAAGTGTGTGGAACTATAATTCTGCACATTGTTGTAATAACTGTAATACATGCCCCATCCCGGAAGTTCAAGGACAGGCTGGACAGGGCTTGTAGCAAGCTAGCGTAGTGGACGGTGTCCTTGCCCTTGACAGGGAGGTAAGGTCCCTTCCAACCCAAACCATTCCAGGATTCATACCAAGACTTGCACTCAAGTGCTAACATCATATAAACAATGAAAACTGAAATCGTGATATTCCTGTGTCTTCAGGGAATAAACTTTCTTTTTGTGACTGTTTTTGCTGGAGGTTCTCTGTCCCTGAAGCAGTACCATTTCCTGCAGAGACGGACAGCAGTTTGCATGCTCCTGCTAAACTCTTATGAGCTGTGATCTGTCATCCCTTCCTCTCAGGTTGTCTGGGGGAATTAGATACTCCTCTGCAACACTCCCCCTTGTTTGGAGCATTAAAAAGAATCATGGTGCCAGAAATAGTCGATGCGAATTCCTTGTCCCCAGGCTTTGGTTCACCAGACTCTGCAGAGTTATCATGGATTATTTGCATGGGGATGGAGAGATGCAAACGTCTTGCAGAGATTAGTGAGACATAATGCTCATGTATTTTGTTGAAGGTGCTTATCTGTGTTAAACTCCCGGGGCACACCTCATTTTCACTGGTTCTTCTCCAGGAGGATATGATCACCCACTCAAGGAGCAGAAATAGTGCATGACTAACTATGTCACGGAACAGATGATTAACACTAAGTAGTTTGTGCAAGCTGTTTGCAAATAATCCACGTGCCAACAATTATGCTGGAGCAATTTTGGGAATACCTAACTCAGTGTGTTTTGTGTAACTCTAGACTGGCTCCCAGATCATTAAATTCATAACTTCTGTCTCATTTGCTAAATTCATGAATTTCATTATTTCTTCTAGCCTGTAGAACTGTTAATGCTAGACCTGACTGTGTTAATTAGTCTTGGTAACACCGGACTGGCAAGGCTGTCAGAGGGATGGTGGCTCTGATGATTGAGGAGCTGTTTAAGAGGAGTTACAGCTGCTGTGTCTTTAGAGTTTCTAAGTCACTTGCAAGTTAACTTGAAGGCTTTCAACTACAGCGGAGGGCAGCAATAAAGATGCTGTTTGCCGCAGCCGCACCCGGAGACCCACAGACCCTACCACTGGCTGCCCAAGTGCATCAAAACATTCTTAGAGGTAGTTAATTTATGAGAGCTGAGAGCCTCTGTCAGCTGGAATAGCTCATTAGCTGTCTTCAGGGTCAAAAAGCTGACCTGTAGAGAGCGTAGCATCTGTAGGCATCATCCCAAGGATCACGGTGGAGAAGGCTGAGCCATGAGGAAGAAAGATCTTGTATGTCTGTAGGAAGCTCAAGCACAGACAAGAGTTTATTGATTCATTTGGTTCAGAATGTTTGGGAGCCTTTGGAGTTACAGAAATGTGCAGCCCATGCAAATGCTAAAGCTGTTAATAAATTAACTAAATGCCTGATGTGCTTGGGTAATTGGTGCTCTGCAATGGGTTTAGTGGCTTTTCAGGTGTCACAGAGTTTTTCAAACCCTACATAATTCTAAGGAGGAGGTACATTAATTTTTAAGAGAGATTATAAGACACCATTTCATAATAGGATATGGAGACAGTGGAAATTTAAAGGAATTGCAGCAAAGAAGATATAACCAGTATCAAAACTAGATTTTGTAGGCCTTTGTGATAATTTCCATTCTGCAAAGCATTGTTGTCATCACAAACATCCAGGCTATTAAATTGTTACTGTTACTTCCATTATTTTCTCGTAAACAAGGCCAACCCCTGTTAACCTGCTACGGCAGGTTTTTTCTCTTTCCCCTCAAGCAATGTAAGGTATCAGCAAACATAAGTTTTTACATAAATAGGTAGGACGAAGAACTTTGCTTACAAAGAAGTTAAATTGGTATTTAATTATGTCTCAACAATTTGTCCACCTCCTTCTGACTATCTTTTTCCTATGAGTGTATTGAACTTCCCTACCATGAACAGTCTTGCTTGGTAAGAGCAGTATGCTGAGTTATTTATGGATGGATACATTGCTTAAGGCCTCAGTTACCACTGCTCCACTGGACCTAAACATGATTCAAAGGAGGGATTAGTATGTGTGATTCATATTTCATTGTGACTTAGAAATTTTGTGCAATCACTTCATTCTTGGTCCAAGTGACTATGACAGGTGCAGAGTTAAACCAAACTGGTAGCAGTAGTTGTGCAAGTATTTGTGTGTAGTACAGAGGTGAAGGTGTTGTGTATTTTCTGTCAGGCATTTAGATGAGCCCAGAAGGTTGAGTCACAAGTAGGAGCTGTAAATGTACATTTTATGATCTTGCGCATTATAAATCCAACAGTGAGACAAGAATGGGTGATGATTTTTGACACATTCTCCCAAACCTGCCCATAGTGCTGGTTGTAAACCACTTTCTGCCCTCTGAGGTACCTACTACAGCAAGGTCTTGTTTCATGGCTATATCCAGGACTCTTTCGGAATACAGTGGACCATTAATAACTTGCTTATCCCCTTAAAACTAGTGAGGAAATCAGTGTCAAAATTCCCGTGGGGTTCTGGTGAGGGGCTTTTCAGTGGGTTGTTGGAACAAAACAACAGTGCACTAGAGCAGTGTAATGATTCAAATACCCAAATTATTTAACAATACATGAAACAAATGCCTATTACTTCCCACAGTTTACATATATTGAGGCAGTTGTGTCTAGTACAGTAAAGAAGTGGAGATTTGGGCCTTAGATTCTGCATTTTTTTTTTCCTTTTTTCCCTCTAATCTATGCCTATATAAAATGCTGTGAAGTATTTATCTTGCTGGAAGCCTTACCATGGATGAGAAGCCTGGTGGTGATGTGTCCCCCTGGGGCACTGTGGAGGGGGTTATCCCCATTTTACAGGAGGGTTTGCTCACTGTGATGAGGCAGGAATCTCAAACTGGATTACTCAGTGCATCCTCCTCCTCCACCTCCTCCTCCACCTCCTCCTCCTCCACCTTCTCCTCCTCTTCC
>VYXF01007940.1:0-13751 GCA_013397295.1 Polioptila caerulea
TCCAGCTGCAGGGCCACTCTCTGCACAGGCTGCGGAGCTGCCTCTGGTCTCAGCTGCATGGTCTCCTGTGGTGAAGGAGAATATACAACTGACCTCATGAATGGTTCTAAGCACTAGTAACTTCTTGTTCTTCTGTACAACCTTTTATACCATTCATCCTACATGCATTACACCTGTGTGCCGTCTCCACCCTTCTGTGATTGGTCTCTACCCCTCAGCATTCCAGGTCTCTAACACTGCTTACCTGTCTTACACAGCTGTAGCCTACTAGGGATGAGGCTCGGCTGCAGCCCCATTCCCAGTCACCACAAACTGTGGGCCTACGCTGTGGTGCCGGGACAGCCCCTTGGTAGTTTGCAGCCAGATCTGCTTACAATGGAGGGGTTTTTTTGAGAGGCCACACTGGGACGGGGTGGGGAATGGCTGGGATTTCATCAGCCAGGCTAGGGCTTAGCTGTGGCACACTGGGGCCCGATGGCCTCCACTCCCCCTGCCTGGCAGTTACTGGGGCCCGGCCTGGCCCTGCCAGGCCCATCCAGCACCCTGTTACTTGTTCAAAGCCAGAAACCAGAGAGAGAGATTCCTTGGGTTTGTTTGTTTTTAACATGTGTGTTCATAGAGGTGTGTTCAGCTTTCTCAGTGGTTTAACAGATTGTCAGTTCTCTAAACTAATCACTGATTGTTTTTTGTCAGACTCAGAGGAAGCTCTTAACAGCTTTTCTTAGAACATCACCTCAGTGACTAACTTCTTCCCTCCTGACCAAATATCAAATGTGCAAAACCAGCACAACTGCTCAGACTGTTTTGAGCAGTAACAAATACTGCTGTGTTAAATATCAGGTGTTAGCACTACTGTAATAATTTCATTTTAGTCATGGGGGAACAGTTCCACATAGTTTTCTCTGATAATAAGAATGTTTTCCCTCAGAAAATGTTGGAGCTTCTTTCTTAACTTAGATTGCTAATTTAGCTTCAAGGAGAGGCTCCCTTGTTAACTTTTAGCTCTGTTTGATCGCTTGTGTTTTTGCTGTCAAGTCTTACTAGAAGAATTATTTCCTTAAATATGTTGGCTATTTAAAGTTTATTCAGAAAAATGGGGAAACAGTTTTCTTTTTCATTTGCTTCCACAAGATGACTATCATATATGACTTCTGAAGAATATGGAATTCAGTACTGGGAAAAGAAGGGTGATTTAGTGAAATAATAAAGATTTTCCTTAAAATTGTGACCAATATGAGCTGAGATTTGAATTGATCTTTCCTAATAACATAAGTATAGCTTCAAGATAATGTATTTAGCCTAAACAGGGCAATAGATTATTTATAAGTATAAATCATGGTGTTTATTGATGCACTGCGTCCGGATATTCCTTTTGTCTCCGGCTAGCCCTCGGACACGGCGGTCGCGAGTGGGCCGCCCCAGGAAAGCGGCTCAGTCCTGGGTGCAGCTAGGGCTGCCCAGCGAGGGAAAATCACTGCACCCTCGGGGTAGATAGTGCGTTGAGGCGTGTGGCAAGGATGAGGGAGGAGGCGCCGGTATGCAATTCCAATAAAGCCACTCGGTTGAACAAGGCAAAGCTTTATTAAAGGGTTCAGGGACCAGCACAGCACTCTGGATGGTACAAGGTGGAGGCTATCTCTCAGGGGTGTCCCCGGAGGGGGGGTTTTTATAACCTTCAGCAACCAATGGGGAAGCATAGGGGAGCATGCAGGGCNAACATCGGGAAAACTGGGAGAAACCATTAAAAAAAGTGTAAATTACAATTATCAAAACCATTATAACTTAAGCACCAAACATGCTCCGCAAGAGTTTATAATGGAGATTTTTGCCTCACAGTTCTTTTTGTAAGAAACTTCTTTATTTTTCATATATCAGTGTGTTGCTCTGATTTCTTCAGTTTTCTGATGCACTTTACAGCTTGATGTTTTCATAGTTCGTAGTTCTCACACACGGGTGTTATAATTAGAAGCATATTTATGTTAAGACGAGGTTGTTTACCTACTTTCTCTTGGAGTAAAAAAACAACTGATGGGCAGTTGTCTTGACCAATGGGATGGGAGAGGTGTCAACCTTCTCCTCCAATCCCTGGTCTGTGTGCAAATACTGTAAATATGGAGCCAGATGTTTTAATAAAGTAGTTTTATGCCTTCTTCACCAGAAAGTGTCCGTGTGTGTCATTGCGTGTCCAACAGCAACATCAGTGTACCTTCAATAATTTCTTATGGTGTTGAAGTAGAACTATTTTCTTCACTTTAAGAACATGCCTCTATTAAGGAAGTCAGTTGCTGCCTTATATATGCAATCTGATGAAAGATATAAGATCACAGGATAATTCAGATGTGAAGACACCTCAGGAGGTCTCTAGTTCAAATTTCTGTTTAAAACAGGATCAGCTATGAATTCAGATGAGGGTGCTCAGGGCTTTTTCCAGCTGGATCTTGAAAACCTCCAAAGTTGGAGACTGCACAAATTATCTAGGCTCCTGTTCCATTGCTTGACTGTTCTCATGGTGAAAAAAGCTTCTATTTGTATTTAGCTGAAACCTCTTTTGCCCACTGTCTCTTGTCCTTCTACCGTGCTCCGCTCTAAAGAGCCTGGGTTCATCATATGGATCAAATCTCTGCAGATATTGGAAGGCCACTGTTAGGTTTCCTTCCCCACTGCCTCAAGCCTTTTCTTCTCCTGGCAGAAAAAGCTCAGTTCCCTCAAGCTTTTCTAATAATACAAATGTTCAGTCCCCTGACCATCTTGGTGGCCCTCCTTTGAGCTTGTTTTACTTTAACAATGTCTTTTTTTTTTTTTTTTTTGTAATTGAGTGCCAAAACAGGATGTAGTATTTTATATGAGGTCTAACAAGTATTGAGTAGAAGGTGGAAAATCACTGCTCAGTCTACTAACTGTACTACTGTTTGTTAATACAGCCTAAGATACTGCTAGCCTTTTGTGCTGCCAGGGCACACTGTTGTGTCCTGTTCAGCTTGCTGTCTACCAAGGGCACCAGGGCCTTTTGAGCAGAGCTGCTTCACAACCAGTCATTCCCCAGCCTGAATTGTTGCCAGGAGTTCTTTCTTGGGTGCAGGACTTGGCATGTGTCCTTGTTGAATATCATTAGGTTCCTATTGGCCCATTTTTCCAGCCTGCTCACATCCTTCTGCATGGCAGCTTTACCTTCCAGTGTATGAACTATTCCCTGCAATTTGAGATCAGCTGTAGACTTCATGAGCAAGTACTCTGTCTCTTCCAGGTGACAATGTTGTTGAAGAGGCTAGGTCCCTGTGACATACCACTTGTAACCATCATCTTAGTAGAGGTATAACCCATTAACCACCATGATCTAAGCCTGATCATCCAAACATTTTTTATCCATCTAGTTGTTCACCCTTCCAGACTGTAACATCCAAACTTGGTATGCTGGTTTTGCATTAAATTGATTATGGTGAGGGGGAAAAACGTCAACCATGGAAGTGATTTTTTTCTGTGACAAGCACTAACAACTTCCTCTGTGCCTGGCAAGACCAATAGCTGGCTAGCTCTGAAGATGGGCACACTGCTTAGCCAATTAGAAAAGCTGGACGCACCTCTATGAATCATATTTAAGAACAAAAAAACCCCACAGAAAGTTCTTCTTACTTCCTGCTCTCTACAAGAGAGTGGAGGGTCAGTTTGGCCCCCCTTCCCGGCAGGGCCGGACTGGGCCCTGCCCTGGCATGGCCGTCGGGTTGAGGGGAGCTGCCGGGCCCCAGGATTGACCCCCAGCTGGGTACTGCAAGCGGCCCTGGGCCCGGCCCTGCTGGACCCCTGCACGACAACCAAGATCCTGCCTCTGATAAAGCCATCCTGGTGCTGAGAGCAACTATGCAGCTGAGATCAGCACTGGGATCAGCCCTCGCAGCCAGTGCCCGGCATCCACAACAGCAAGAGGCAATTCCCTGATGCAAAGCCCAGATGAGATTAACGTTTTCAACATTGCAGAACTCTATAAATTTTTTTCAATTAATAGAGCTTGAGAAGAGATGAGCCTACAGGTACCAATTCTCTCCCGAATCAGAGAAAAAGAGAAAAGTGAAGAGACGTGAAGAGATCATGGTGACACCAAGGTCAGTGGAGAAGGAGGAGGAAGAGAAGGTGCTTCAGGCCTCGGAGCTGAGATTCTTCTGCAAGCCATGATGAAGACTAATACAAGAGTTTCCCTGTAATTCACAAAGCGTATGGGGGGATGTAGCGGTCACCCATAGCCCATGAGAACTGGCGAATGTAGATGTTGAAAAGCTGTGATCTGATGTGAATAGAGAGATAGAGAGAACTTTTCCTTTCAGAGATAAAAGAAGAGAACCCTTTGCTTTTAGATTAGAACAACTCATCCTTAAAAACTGTACCATATAAGCTGAAATGGCCCACAAAAAGCAGTTGCAGGAAGACTGGAAAGCATGGGAGAGACTTCACAATTGCAGATTCCGGGTGGGCTGCTATTTGTGAAAATTAAACCCACAGTGAAAAGTTCACAGACACTCCTCTCCCTAAGTGAACTGAAGAAGGATTCTTTTTAGAAGTGATAAACTGACTGGAAAAATCCCAGGTTTTGTCTCTTTATGTTGTCGGTGGGAAGGAAAGAGGGGCTGGGGGAGGAGAGGTGTTCTAAAGGTTTGTTTTGGTTCTTATCATTCTTCTTTTAATTATTTTAATAAAGTTTTCTTTAAACCTTTTAAAATTTTGAGCCTATCTTTCCCTTAAACTACTTTCTCCTAATCCTTATCTCAACCCCAATAGCTTTATTTTAACTGATTTTTTTCTCCTCCTCTGCTCAATTATAGCAGAGGAAAATAAGTAGATGATTTTTGTGAGTGCACTGGCATTTGGCCAGCGGTCAGCATGCTACACTTGGGTACAAGAATATTGTGAGAGATAGTGTCAAAAGCCTTGCTAAATTTGAGGTGAATGACATCCACTGCTCTCCCCTTATCCACAAATCCAGTCATATTGTCATACTAGGAAATCTGGTTGATTTTCCCTCAGTATAGCCATGCTGACTGTTCCCTCTTCCATATACCCAGAAATATGTTCCAGGAGGACTTACTCCATGATTTTCCAACGGAGTGAAGTAAGATTGCCTGGTATGTAGTTTCCCAGATTTCTCATTTTTTTATGATGAACACAATTTTTGCCTTTCTCCAGTTGTTGCAGATCTCCCCCTATCTCCACAATCTTTTAAGGATTATAGCAACCTAGCAAGGACATCAGCCAGTTCTCTCAGCACTCTTGGATGTAGCCCATCTGGTCCCATGGACTTGTATGGATCAATTTATCTCAAGTAATAAATCACTGATTCAATCCTCATCCACTGATAGTGGTTCTTTTCTAGATTCCTCTCTCTGCCCTAGTGGCAAAAGAGGGAAGAGATGTGGGGGGTTATGGTCACTGTCTAGCAGTCATTCTTTGCTGCACCTTTCTTTTCACATCTTTCCTCTGCTCTGGCATGGGTTTTTCATGGGCTGCAATCTGTCACAAAAATTTGCTCTAGTGTAGGCTCTTCCATGGACTGCAGTCCTATCAGGAAACTCTGCTTTGGCATGAATTCTCAATGGGCCACAGTTTCTTTTGGAAATCTGCTCTGGTCCCACGGAGCACCTCATCATTCTCCTTCTCCAATCTCGGTATTCCCTCTACTGTTTCTCACACTTTTTTCTTTCCTCTTATGAACCATCCAGCTTTTTTTTCCCCCTTTCTTAAATAGTTTTTCACAGAGGTACTATCAGCACTACTGATTGTCTCAACTTTGACCTGCATTGGGTGGATCCATTGCTGAGCCAACTGGACCCAGCTGTCTGGCACAAGGGAGCCCTTAAATCTTCCCACAGAGGCTACTCCTGCAGCCCCCTGCCTCTGCTACGCTACCAAAACCTTGTCACAAATACCAACTCCAACAACTCCATAAAATTTTCACAACTCCTCAAAACATATAATTGGAGTTGTGGGTTTTTGGTATTAAAAAATAAATTTTAAAACTTGTTTTCTATTAATTCATCAAACCCTGTGTTTCTTTTAGCCACTTCAAAGGATAGACAATGAAGTAGAACTGCTGGGAGAACATCTTCCTAGAGGAAGCTTTACCTACTCTCCATCACCTCATCCACCAACACTGACTTCCTCAGCTTCTATCCAATTCTTTACCCACGATCCTTTACACCAAGAGGTATCATTTGGAGTAGTAAGTATTGGTTTTGTGCTACATCCTCATGCATGCTCAGTTCAACGTCTTGATCATTGCTCTAAGTTATAACCATTTTATTAAAAATGTAATTTTTGCAATTTTTCATTAGTGGTTGCAGCTGTGGAAAGTCAGGGTGGTTGGATTTTAGGGTTAGACTTAGTTCACAGAGTCCAAGGGCTCAAACTTGGAAGAATGACAACATGGCTTATACCAGTGAAAGAACTCCTGTAAATATGTTGTTTAAAATTCTCATTCCTACCCAACCAACTACACAAGCTGGTGCATTGCACCAAGTTGAAAGCACTTGGCTGTTGGTTTGCAGCATGTTCACCAATTAAAGTCCTGTCTGTCCAAACCAGCTGATATACAAAGCCTTACAAAATGCTTATTTAGCTAGCTGTCCTGGTTCCATCCAGGACAGAGTTAATTTTTGCAGTAGCCATGAGGAGGCAGAGCCTGAAGTCGCATGAGCATGGCTAGGAAGTTATTCTGTACCACCTCACATCAATTGCCAGGGGACTGACTTCTGAGAAGAAGGGTGTAGCTGTCCAGTGAAACAAAGCATGGCAGAGTAGGGAACCCATCCACCATTGTTCACTGTCACCCAGGGTCCCCAGTGAGCATTTTTGCATGTGAATCACCCTCTTTTTTGTATAATTTTGTTAATAATATTGTTGCTGTTAGTGTTAATTTTCTTATTCCATTGCTGTTTCCAGTAAATTGTTCTTATCTCAATCCATGGTCTCTCCCATTTGGGGGGAGGGGAGCAGTTCATGATCTCTTTAGTGGGAGTACTAAATTGGGGAATACAATTCCTAAACCCCAACACTAGCTTACAAGGGTTTCTGGTTAGCATTGATACTTTTTATTTCCTTCAGGATAGTATAATTGTATATTACTGATGAGATTTGTTGGTCAAAATAATTCATTTTGAAAAGGCTGATACTTTTTGACTTGGACAGGGCTGGCTTTTTTTTTTTAATATAATGCCTTATTTAACATGTATTTCAACACTCACTTTTCATTTAATTTCATTATTAAATAAGACAATAATTTTTTCTTCCTTTTTACAGCCTTACCCACCTTTTATGCCTCGAAGACTCACAGGACACAGTAGATATCTGTCACAGCAACTAATACCACCACAGTTGTACCATCCCAGCCTATTACCATATGTGTTGTAAGTCCAAAGCCGATTGTACTTGTAGACTATTAAATAACTCTGCAAGCTAGTTGATCCCCTCAATATTTTTTAATGTTTGTGCTTTATGACAGGTTATAGACAGTTCAAAAAATCCCAGGGAATAAGAAAGGTTGTAACTATTTTTAAAGTTTCCAGTCTATTTAAACAAGTGAACAGTTTGATGATAATGTAGTTTGGGGATCTTCTATGCCTCTTTTTTCTGTTAAAATATCCTTAAAGGAATTCAGTGGAGAATGATTGCACTTTGTTCTTGGATAACAGCTGAGTTATACCCATGGTTACATCCTAAAGTCTACTTATGTGGGATAAAGATCTAACATTCCTAAAAAAACAACAACAAAAACAAACAAAACACTACAGGTAAATATATTTACTCTTAACTACTGAAATATAGTGAGGGGAGCCTTCCTGGGTATGTGTGTGTTTTGATTTTTTTGTTTGAGAGTGTTTCTTCCAATATTCTGTTACAGCTTTTGAACTTCTGCACCTGATTAACCATCTCTGGAAGAGAAGGGATGGTAGAAGTAGCATTAAGGGATTATCAGTGACCTTTTAAAGTAGATCCCATCTGCTGTACATGAGATGTGTGACATGGAATTTATTGTTCTTTGTATGTTCTGTTTTGGAAATTAATACAAAATACTTGGAAAATGAAGATTTTTTTTAAGATGTCATTGATGGAGATAATTCAACTTTGTCATTTGTTGTTTTGCCACAACATCTATAATTTCTGACTCCGCTATTTGACTTGCATCAAAATAGCACCAGGATATATCTTGGAGGTTGAGTTGCTTTCTTACAGAATTTTTTCCCCAAAAAAAGTTGCTAAGAAGCTGATTGCTGAGTGCTTATGGGCACGTAGGAGTACTTAGAAGCGACAAAAGAAGTAACTGTCAAAGAGAGGGTGGCACCAACTACACCGCTCTCTTGGGGGCTTGGAGGGAACAGAAGGAGTTCAGTGTTGGACTGCGGGGAGATCTCACCAGACCTCACCTGGAGCTGAGCTCGGAGTGACTTTCGTAATTCCCCCGAGAATTCAGAACCTGGTCTGTCCCTACCCTGCCGAGAGCTGTCGCCCCGTTGCCCTGCACCCACGGCTGCTTCGGTTTTGCTCTGGGTTTCTCCACGCTGTTTCTCCTGCCTGCCGAGACCTTTTCTATAGCTCCAGCTACTGCCGCCGAGCTTCGGATCCATCTCATCCCTCGGGACTTCTGCTCAACCCCCCCCGGAAAGGTGCCAGCATCAGAGAAAACTGTAGCTGTTTCCTAACTGTGTTGTTAATACTATAGGTATTGTTATTTTGTTTATCTTGTTAAACTCACTAGTAAAGAACTGTTGTTCTTATACCAATATCTTTACCTGAGAACCCCTTTAATTTCAAAATTATAACAATTCAGAGAGAGGAATTTTGCATTCTCCATTGCAAGAAAGACTCCTGCTTTTCCTAGCAGACACACCTGTCTTCAAACTAAGACAATATATGACTCATTGAAGTTTTTAAATTTTGCATTGTGCATTTTGACAAAGTCTCTTCTGATGTTATAGTTGCTTGTCTGTTTCCTCAGGCAAGATTGCTTGTGTGTCACAGTCATTCCTCATTAATTTATAGTGCTGAGGATTTTTTATTTCCATGGTTGTGCATTAAACTTTGGCACATTATTATTCAGGGATGGCAGTGCTTTTTTAACTAAAGGGAAACAAAAGAAAAATCACATGCTCTTCCCTTTATATCTGCAGAGGTTCTTCTCTGGCCAAATCCATGTTATATGGGAACGCATAGTTTGGTCTGCTGTCAGTGTGGAAGTAGGCCCAGTACTATGTTGTAATTATCTTTGCTATGTGCATTGTTGAAAAAGAGACTGAGGGGCAATCTCTTCAGCTTCCTGAGGAGGGGAAGTGGGGAGGGAGGTGCTGATCACTTCTCCCCAGTATCCAGTGACAGGATGCATGGGAACAGTTCAAAGCTGTGTCAGGGGAGGTTAAGACTTGACATTAGCAAGCATTTCTTTACTGATAAAGTGGTCAAACACTGAAACAGGCTTCCCAGAGAGGTGGTTGATGTCCCACGTCTGTCAGTGTTTTGGACACGATATTTGGGCAATGCCCTTAATAATATGCTTTAACTTTTGGTCAGCCCTGAAGCGGTCAGACACATGGACTAGATAATCTCTGTGGGTCACTTCCAACTGAAATACTCTATTCTATTCTGTGTGCTTGAATGCTTTTGTATTGGGGAACTAAATGATTTTGGGTTATTAATCTTCACTGATATATAAGTCAAATTTAAATCTGGAAACTCTGTTCAATATTTATATTAACTATGGGATGCAGGCTATCAAGAGATTAATTTCTGTAATAACACTGAACCTTACTGTAAGTATGAGGTTTCATAGTAATTTATATGCAATTTTAAAATGCAGTACAGCAAGTACCAAAAAGTGATGCAATTTAGGTCTTAATTATTTTAATTCTTAATTTCAAATTTAACCTTTCACTGATTCTTAGAATTTGTTGATTTAAGAAGGATCAATGACATAACTCTATCTTTGACATATGTTTGCAGGATTTCCTTCAGAAAGATTTTGAGTTTTATTGTTGTTTGTTGTTCTGGTAGATCATTGCTTCCAGTGCCACCTGCAATTGGACCAGCTTTCAGTTTTGAGTTGGATATGGAAGATGGAGAGGTAGAAAACTATGAGGTTGGTGTGTGAAGTACAAATTCATGAGGAGCAGACGTTAATACATGAACTTAAATAGTTTTTGCTTTTCAAAGACAAAAATTGGATTAAATAAATGTAATGTTTATGAAGACAATGTAGAAATATTGTTTTTCTATACTAGTTTCTAACACTGGATGTTAGAAACACCCTTATTTTGTATCTATTGCCATTCCTCAAATCTATCCTTTTAGATTAGCAATGCTTAAATTCTTCAACTTTCCATTCTAGATGGAAATTTCTTTTATAATTTTTCATTTTTTAAATATTGATCATAAATATCCTAATCTTTTGAATATGCTGTAACTTAGTGCTTTTTATGTGCTTTGCTATCTTTACAGATTAGTGTTACTATTGTAGGATGAGTTCTGGTAAACCTGCTGTTGGCAAGAATCTCTTAAAATATATTTTCTCTTGTCAATAAGGAGAGCACTGCAAGTCACATATTTTGAAATAAAATCTCAGTCTTAGATAATTGAGGGCTGATCCCGGCTCTTGTCCTTGTTGCTTCTCAGGCTGTTGGATTCCCATCAGATTCTGTTGAGCAGCCCTCAGCTGCTGCCTACCCCTCCTCATGTATCTATTTTGCCTTTATTCTGCTCAGACATGTATTTATGCTGTTGCATAACATTTGCAGTGTAATGACAGGCTCTCCTATAATGCTTATTGTGCTCATTAAAAGAAGCATCATATTGTAGCTGGCATTTTGGGATTTGGGTTTTGGGTTATTTGAGAATCTGTACTCTTGGCATATTTCATCAAATCTCTTAATTTCTGTGCTTCAGTTCTCTATCAAGTTTATAATTATGCTTTTCTGGAGCCCCTCATGCGGGAGCAGAAATTATTTACATGAGGATCACTTAGGTACAGTGTTCTACCTGTATGAGTAAAAAAATTCATCACAAAGTGTCTCTATTCAGTTTGATGTCATGCCTTTGTTTCCAAAGGCTCAGCATAAAATCTCCATGTCTCAATTCAGTTAGCCCAAGAAGTGGAATGTGAGTAAAAAGTTGTCCCTTTAAACTCTTGGACACATAGAGCTAGGCTCATTGCATATTCCTAAAAAGCAAGTTTGTCAACACTTTCTTCTGGTTACTCACACAACTGTGTGGGGGATGGGGAAAAGGGCATTAACTTCCAAAGTAAAACATGTATCAAGCTGTGAATACAGATACAGAAGTGATTAACAGGCTCATGGATATTTGGAAATCCCAAAGATACTCTTATTCAGTTCAGAACAATTCATCAATGATCAAACTTTGAAAGACATCTTTCCATAGTGCTTGCAGTTGTAGAGAGAGAATCAAGTCTAAACATGACTTGATTAGCTCAGTTGGTTCAAGCATGGTGCTAATAATTCCAAGGTCATGTGTTCAATCCCCATATGAGCAATTCACTTAAGAGATGGACTTGATGATTCTTGTGGGTCCCTTCTGACTCAGAGAACTGTGATGAGATGAGTTTTGCCATCTGTGATGTGGCAGAAGAAATCGCTTCTGATAGAGCTGGTGCTTGTTGGGGCAATGAATGTTAAAAAGTCCAAATTCCTTGTTTCGTAGGCACTGTTGAATTTGGCAGAATGTCTAGGAGAAGCCAAACCTCGAAGACTGACAAAGACAGGCATTGAACAGCTTCCATCTTACAGGTTCAATCCAAGCAATCATCAATCAGAGCAGACATTGTAAGTACATCTATCTCAAAATTACATACTTTACATGACTGTTTCCATTCCTTCAGACTGCAGCCTAAACTAGGCAAATACTGTAACACAAGTGCTATAAAAGCACTCATATAGAGAAGATAAATTTTATTAAACCATTTTTCAAGTCAGATATAATTTTTCTTGACTTTAAAATTCTGCCTAGTCTCACTTCAGTTATATGCCCAAATTTATTTATTCAGTATTTTTAAAAAGTTTTCAAAATTTTTGTTGGGCATACTAGATAACTTCAAATTCAGCTTATATTGAAATATTTTCCAGTTACTAAAGTTTAAAGTGCTCCTGAAAGAGCTTTTTAGTCTTTGAGGTTTACAGTTATATTTTCTTATTTTTAAGACAAATTCTGTTTGAAAAATCTACATAAGAGAGAAATGAGATATAGGTTGGAGGCAGTAAAAGTTATATAAACTGCTGTCAAATGTTTGAAATTGAACCAAAGAGGTTTTTTTTCTCTGATGTTCCACTTAGAGCAATCTTCAATGTTGTTTTTAACATAGTAGAGAATAAGGAAAATAAAAATACCAGAGAACTTAAGTTGATGATATCTCTGGGGAAGAAATGTGTTTATAAAATATGTACAATGAAATATAGATGTAATTTAAGGAGAAATCTTTCATAGTAAAAATGCATGTGATCTTTAATCAACTATGGCTTTGAGAAATACTCAAAGCAATTTCCTGAGATTTATTTTTATTTTAATGTAGCTAAAATTAAAGTTAAAACTGAAAGAAATATGCTATAGGATTTGCACTTCTGTTTATATTAGCAGACATGAGCTGAAGTATTTTTAATTATGGTAATACAATCTATTTACTACTTGGGCCAGTGAACTCCCTTGTCTGCTTTGGGATTTGAAACCATGGTGAAAAAACAAAAGAAATCCTCGTTTTACACTGGTCCACTAGAGATCTATACCCACAAAAGTTTAATCACTGTAGATACTCCAGCGGTTTTAAAAAACACTTTTGCAGACACACCTTGAAAGTTGCCTGTTGTTATTGAATGGTAAAGTTTATAGATATTTGCTCTCTTTTTTAGGTGTGTAGTGTGTATGTGTGACTTTGAGGCAAGGCAGCTACTCAGAGTCTTACCCTGTAACCATGAATTTCATGCCAAGTGTGTTGATAAATGGCTTAAGGTAAATAAAATCTGTGTTGGATGCAATTTATGTCCTAGTTTGTATTTTAATTTTTTTTCTTTAGTTTTCTACTGCATTTAATTTCATTTCCCACTTTTAATATTTAGTTTCTGAAATAACAATACAGTGCACAAGTGAAATTTATATTCTTTCTGCTGTCTCCTTACACTATAGAAACATTAATTTTAGCAATTTAAAAAATATAGTTATTTTTAATAATAATTGGAGTAGGGTAATTTTAAAAGGAATACGAGGAGAATAATCTTCACTGGTAGAAAGTGCTACTATAAGAATCCATCCTATCATTATGAATTTGAATTCTTGGAGCAAATAAAAACTTATCTATCTTTATAAATTTTAAGACATACATGATTGAGAGACATTTGAAAAAAAAAGGACTTAGCATGAAATTATGTCTTTATGCATGCTATGATATATTCTTTCAAAACAATTTGTGGGGAAGACTGTCTTGGTTTAGGGCAAAATTTGGGAGGAAACCTCTGAATGGGGTCCCTCTAGAAAGCAGATTCAAGTGACTTCTCCCTGAACTGGTTCAGGAAAAGATTTCCTTGGAGAAATTGGGAAAAAACCTCTTTATTGAATAAACAAAGCACTCACAAGCACAAAAATTAATAATATTAAACAATAAAACCTCTCGCTCTTCTGAAGAAATGGCAGATTTAGAAAGTCCTTTTCGTGAGGTGTAGGTTGGCTTGCTCAGTCTCTTATCAGTCCCTTTGGCGCTGGAATGCAGCGTCCCAGGC
>VYXF01007942.1:0-39843 GCA_013397295.1 Polioptila caerulea
GGCAGGATCACCTCCCTTGAGCCACTCACAATGCTCTTCCTAGCATTGTCCTTCTTGGCACTGCTGGCTCATGGACAGCTTGTTGTTTGTCTCCAGGACCTTCTCTGCAGAGCTGCTCTCCAGCAGGTCAGCCCCAGCCTGTGCTGGTGCCTGGGGTTATTCCTCCCCGGGAGCAGGACCCTGCATTTGCCCTTGTAAGTTCAGGTGTTTATTCTCTGCCCCTCTCTGCAGCCTGTGCAGACCTGAAGGGCTGCACAGCCCCCGGGGTGTTGGCCTCTCCTGCCAGCTTTGTGTCCTTAGCAAGAGTGCTGAGGAGGCATCTGCCCCTTCAAGCAAGTCGTTGGGAAACAAGCTGAAAATACTGGGCCCAGTTTTGAACCTCGACATCCAGTCACAGATAAAGTACTGAGATTTGGTGCTTGTTCATCTATACTGTTCAGATCTGTGCTGATTTTAGTGTGAATACCCTTCTATTTTCATCAGTCTAGTCAGGAAGGAAATAACTGAAGAAGGTAGGCTTCTGCTGAAGGACCTTTTAATTTCTATATTGACTATTCATTTCACTCTCAAAAAGAAATTGGTGCTCAAAAAAGAAATTGATGTGGTCTGGTGTCACTATTGCCAGTGTGACCCCGTCGTTCATGTTTATTTCTGTCCTGAATGCAAGTACTATTTGTCTTGCTCCAGAAGTGTTGGCACTGATTATGCTGTAAATTTGCTTGCTTTCAGTATGGAGCTCCTGAAGGGGTGCAGAATGTATTTATGGACCCCACTGTCTTTTTAATATGCTGGATAACAAAAACAGTAAGAAAAATGAGCTGTTATGAGTTTGGACTTTGTACATGTTTTGGAAGGAATGAGGAACCTAGCTATGACAGTTCAAAGGTGTGGGTTTTCTTTTCAGAACACTGAAATTTGTACTCAGCTTTTGTGTATGCAATTTCAGTGTCCAAATATGCTGTAATAGTGTTGTTTTACATTTTTGAAATTGTAACTTTTTTAATGGGAGTGCATATGCTTTTGGTTAAATTGCATCACTCCTCTTACTTCCTTTGTAATTTAAGGAAAAAGACCTTCTTAACCAAGGGAAACAGTATGTGTTTTTGTATGATTTGATTTATCAGAGATGTTACATTTCTATTAGAAATAAAGGTTTTATGAATAATGTTATTCTTACAATACAGCGTATGATTCTGAAGTCTGTGGTGAAATATAGGAGGACTTTACTGTAAGTTTCTAGGCTCATATCTTAAAAACTCTGAGAGAAATTGATTCATGGCACAATTGTGTTGCATTTTAATGTTATCTGAATCACAAAATCTTGAAGAATTCCACTGTTTTGAAGGTGCCAGTAATAATATCTGGTTTTAGTTTAAATTCTTTACTCAGTTATGTTAATGTTAGTACGAATTTTGCATCAAAAACAATGAGTACAGTAGATTCCATTGCAAATAAAGATGTGGGGGGTGGTGTTGGTAATTTTGTTTTGGGTTTTTGGGTTTGGGTGTTGTTTTTGTTGTTTCTAGGGTTTGTGTGTGTGTTTGGTTTGTTTTCTGTCAGGGTATTTATCTGTGTCTGAAAAAATGTTCCGAAGAATAGAGGAAGGCTCTAATTTACTGTCATGTTAGTTTCTTATTAAGAGTATGGATCTGGTTTTATAATCAAATTTGAAAAGTATTTACTGTTGTTAGCAAGATACCTGTGAAGGGAAGAAGATGTGGCTACTGTAGTCTTTCTCTTGAAACTGAAGTGTATTCACAGGTGATACTGAAAAGAGAAGTTCATTGATGGTAGGATTTTTTTGTTACGGAAAAATCCTCTCGTTCATTGGGTTTACAAAACAAACAGCATATGGCAAATTAGTTAACAGCCTTCCAGTTCTGTAACTATTTATGTAACTGATCCCGTGATCTCTGGTTTTCTAAAGTACTGAACAGTGTCTGCTCCCTTTTAGTGGGGAGTGTGCTCAAAACAGTCCATGGTGGTTAACTCTTGTTAATATTTGCAGCCCTTCCTACACCATTAAAGGCTAATGATTTAATTCAATAAAATTGAAGGGCTGATTAAAATACCTATGTATAGATATCTTACCTGCTCTTCTACACCACTCAGAGTATTTGGTTACAAGCTATGTGGGTATAGGTGTGTCTTTTGAGTATCAATAGCAACAAATGTGAGATTTACGCCTTTGTCTTAAGTCTGTCTAATGGGAGCTGATAATAACACTAGGAAATACTTTCTCATTCCAGCTGCATTCACTATAGCTTCCTACATAAAGGAGACTAGTTAAGGCAGTTTATCAGAGCTATACTGAATGAGGAGGTTTTGTCTAGGTCTCTGTGCTTAGAGCTAAAAAATGGATGTTACAAGAAGAACCTCTATATTTTATTCCTGTACCAAGTTCTTGTAGATTTACTGGGTATTGTAATTACACCTATTGTGAGAAATTAACTAAAAGCAGGATATGTTTGTTTTATTCTTGTGCTGAAGGTTTTATTTCATGAGTTAGTTCATTGTTCATTCCAGTTGCTGTGTAGGAATAGTGCCATGAAATGTGTGTTTTTAGGCAACTGTTGACAGGAGTTTAAGATTCTAAATAATGTGCACCTTTATTAAATACATATGAGGCAAGTTAGAAGGAATATAACATGGATATACCTTGCTCTCTGTGTTGAAATGAAGTTCTACTGGTGATACTCAGTGCCTAGATTCTGTACAGAACACAGACACTCTATTTGTCCTAATTGTCAGAATATGATTCAACCCATACCAGATAGGTTCTTTCCTTTCTGACTGTTCCATTGAGACAAAGCCTAAAGATGCATCTTTTAAGTGTGAAACACGCTAAAATCACTTGTCTGCCAAGGGTTTCTCCATCATACTTGTTTAACAGTTTATCATGTTTAAGTCAGTTGAAAATGGCATCCTACAGTCTTCTTAATAGCTGAGCAGACAAATACAAGGAAGTGATATTTGGATGAGAGGGAAGTTGCCACTCTCCCTTCTTTTCCACCTCCCCCATCTGGCAGAAAGTACTTCCCTGTTTTAAATTTGTATCAGGCATCTTGGGTTTTTGATGAGTTCAGAGCTGTGACCCTGTTATGGTTCTAAACTGTAGTGAAGTCTATAGAATAGCCTCTAAGTAATATGCAAACTAAGTTACTTTAAATGTCACATCTCAGTTCAGTAAAATGAACTGAATAATGCAGTGTAACCTGGATCTTACAGTATTGCCGCTGGACATGCAATACAGTTTGTGCAGAGTTGTGTGTGCACATGCAAAGCTGGTGGATCTTGTTTTCTGAATTTGTGATGCAGGGCATCTAGGTGTTCTGTAATATTCCATGTGCAAACCTTTTGTCTTCCCCTATTGCCTTGCTTTGTAACATCGAGACTACTCCCTTCTTGTCTTGAGTGCACTGTTCACTCCCTTAGTGTATGGAGAGGAAGAAAACAGTGCACACTGCTTGTTAGATGCCGTGCCAGACTGGTCAGAGCAGGAATGTAACCCTCCACTGAAGAACTTGTCAGTGGATGAGATCCCTTTCTTGCTTCTACAAGTTTTGAAAAAACAGATCCTCCAGAATGCAAAAATAGATTGAGTCCCATATGCAAGAACTGGGGAATGTCAGAGTTGCTTGCTCAGTCAGTCTCCTGTGGATGCATTTTTAATAATATTGTGGAAGTATCTGTAGTTGGTGGAGAGGCATTTAAAGGTTTTGAAATATTTCAGTAGTTTCAGCAAGGGTTCTTTAGTCATACACTAAAACATTCACCTTGTACCTAGAGTATCAAGTCATGTAATAATATTTTGTAACTGAAGAACTAAATGATTGTTTACACAGTTTTACAAAAAATAAAAGTCTTGCATCAGAGTTTTCCAAGCCAGATAATTTGTTCTTGCAGATTTTCTGTAGGCTACCATTAATCATGCATTAAATGTGCTGGTTTTGCACAGAACTTCTGCTTCATGTGAGGCCTCACATGGCTGTTGGTCATACAGCAAATTCAGTATTCTTCTGCTTCGTTGGTATATAGCCTCACTGCTTTATAATCTCTTATTCTGGTGTAACTGGAAAGAAGCGATTTTCTCCAGATATTTCTTATTATGAGCAACAGCATCTCGAAGTGTTGTACAAACAGTAGTAGCTTTTTTTTTACTGTGATCCATGATATCGCACTTGCTTCCTTTAGGGTTAAATATAGTCTTCCTGTCTCCTATTTCAAATGACATAACTAGGACTAAAATGTACTTGTGCTTCAGTCTGTTTATTAACAACCTTCAGCCATTCCCAGAAGACTCAGGAAGTGCCTGTTTTCTGGCTTGGCTATGGTAAAAATAAGACTTCTTGGTGTTTAGGGGTCTGGACATAATTATATCCTTTGTATATAGGCAAGTGTAATACTGCCCCTGTGTTAAGATGACAACTATTTTAATCCAATAATGCTCGAAAATATATGGTTTGTGATCTGCTATTGTCTTGGATAGAGATGTTCGAAAATGGTCTGTTTTAAGTTAGTGTGGGAATTAAGCTTAAAATAGAATGTGTTTCAGTCAAATGCAGATAAGACTCAAGTATTCTAACAATCTCTATTAAAAACATATGTGACAAAAACCTGGCAAAGTTTCTTAAAAAAAATTCTTCCCAATTATATGTTGAATGAAATTAAGGGGATGATTGAACGCTAAGTGAGTGGATTCTGATCCAGTTTACAAAGTAGGATTTCCTGATCTATATTTTATGTATGCTTGTATTCTAGTGATATTTCATATGTGTGTTTGTATTTTTCTCAAGTGGTGGTGGTAAGGAAGTCCATTCTGACTGCTTGGGATGCAGTACTGACCTCCTTCCTAGCTTGTCAGTAAAGATGTTACAGCTGATACACCCAGAGTGAAGAACCTGCCCATTGACAAGCACAGTGTGAAGAGGCTCTGGTGGGTAGCAGAGAGGAAGGAGGCCTGGGACTGTGCTCTGGCTCCTATGCAGTGTGTTGGTGGAACTTCCTGAGGAGGAAGAAGTGGTGTGTTCAGGGAATAGCCCTTCCTGCAGTGTGTGGCGGGCTGTGAGCCTGCTGTGGGACTACAGAGTGGGGCCATCTGGGTGAAGAAGGGAGCAGACCTGTAGGTACTGCAAAGTGACGCTTTCCTTACTTAAGTTTGCATCATGGTGCAATGAGGCAAATGTACTGTTGTCGTTCTTATGAATGTGACCATTTGTTAATGGAAGAATTCTGGAGGTTATTCATTATCAGGGCAAAGAGGAGCGGTTGTTGAGATCCCCTCTGCGGCAGTGTGTTCAGTATGGTCCTTTCCTCTCTTGCTTTACCATTGGTGTTCAGTGCCCCAGTTTTGAACCTTTTCAATCAGTTTGCTCTGCTGGTAGGAAACTATTGCTGGTAAAGTCTAATGATTGGTCCAACTGATCCACTCAGTGGCATGGGTGAACTGGAGTGCACAGCTGTAATCTCTAATGTTTCTCAGCTGATCTGCTAATCTCTAGAAGCAGAACTTGATTCTTTTGTGATTAGGACGGATCATTTCAAAAGCAGTCACAAATGTCTGCACACATATTCTGTCTGTGGCAGATTCCAGCCCTTTCCTGGAAACCAAATGTGTCACACCTGTGAAGTTGTAAGGTCTCAAACAAGACATACCCTCCTGCCAGACCTGACTTTCATCTGGAGTTTGCAAAGCAGTTCCTTTGCTGCTGGTCTGGGGACATCTTTATGGAGAGAAACAATCTTTGTCTTTCTCTTCCTCAATTGCAGCTCTCCATTTTTAGCTTTGCTTTAGAAAGCTGACTTGCTGCATACATTATCTTACAGCGTGGCTGGATCTCCAGTGGTTCAGTACTTTTTTGAGCTTTTTGCTCACTTTATCGTGCAAATGTTTTTCTGATCATGGAAATTGACTTTTTAAAATTAAAGTTAACAATGATACTGCTTTTTAAAAAATATATGCTAAAGCTTAACAGGCAAATAGGTTTTTCATACCGTGTTGATACTACAAATTTATTAAGTCTTTATTCCTCAGAACAAAATAGTCTTTAGTCCAGCTAAAAGTGATTTTTTTAATTCCTGTCATTTTCCTTTTGCATATTAAACACTCTGCATTTCTAGTAGGGTTTCTCACTTAAATATTTTCAAGCTACAACGTAGTGTACTGTTAATACCAGTGTCTTAATTTTTGCAAGCAAAGTAGCTCCCTTTCCTGAAGGTCAACCTACAAAATGTTTTCAGAAATTCTTTTTAGGAATTATTCTTCTTTTCATGTCTCAAAAAGACTATCAGATTTTCTTCATAGTATCCTGTACATATGCCTGTACAATCTGTAGCAAACTTTTGTTTTAATATGAAATTAAAATGTGAAGTATTGTTTAATTTATGTATATGAACGTGTAACTTCTTTTCTCATCTTAATCTGAGTGCCTCTGCATTATTTCCAGTGTCACTATGGCTTTTGGTGTTGCTGCCCTAAACCTTCTAATTGATACTAATCTTTTACTCTATAAAATTCTTAGCCTTTAAGTTTGCTCACAGCATATTTTTTTCTCTCTTTTAACTGTAATACCTAGATTGTTTTCAGAGAGGAATGAGGTATAATTTGCAGATTAGTCTAGAGCTGCAATCCAGAACTTGTAGAAAGCAGAAAAGCAAAACACTTTCTTTTTTGTTCTTGATGTAGAAACAGCTCTTTGTTAGTTTTTAGATGTGAAGCTAACAGGGTGTTTTGAAAAGATAAAGTACTGTTTGGCTGGAAGCAGCTTTTGTCTGCCTGTTAGGAAGAAGCACATTACAGTTGCAAGGAAAAAAGAAAGACCAGACCAAATTGATAATTATGAAAACAAATAGGCAGGAATACAGAGAAATGATAATCAGTTCAGACAGTAAAATAAAAGAGCTATTATCCTAAGATAGAAAAGGAAGCAGGAATGCATAAAGATAGAGACAAAAGTAGAAAGCAAAAACAGACAGTGAAGAGATATGCACGAAGAGAAACTGAAATGTATTGTCAGAAGTAGATTAGTGTAACGTGCTTTAATTAAAATACAATTTTATAATTAACTTGTCCTGAAGACAAATAGCGAAAGGTATAGTATATTATACTGGTAACTTCTCATTAATGTATTCATGGATGATTATGGTTCCCATAACTTTTAATGTAGTGCATCAGGTAGTTCTTTGTGCAGACACTGCAAGGTTTTTTTGTTTTGCTTCGGTTTTTGAGACAAAGAAGTTTACTTGGAAATACCTCCAAGTAAAACATTGAATCATTTGAAGACCTTGATCATTATCTAAAAATAACATAAAAAAACCCAACCAAACTGCATAATGTTTCATAATTCAGCTATTTCGTAAGAGTTTTATAAAATCTTAGTATGTTAAGTAGTCACTTTATAATGTTTTATGACATAAAATGGGTAGCTTCTTGAATAGAGTTGGGTGATATGAAGCAGTCTTTTTTTCTTCTGCAGTGCTGCTCAATGCAGGAAAAAAAAGACATTATGCAGAATTTAACTAATCATTTAAATTTATCCATAATTCAGGTTCATTTGATAAAGCCTCATGGGCATTAATTGAGTAAACAAGAACTGCTAAGATTGGTATTAAGTTATCTAATCACCCACATTTTCTCACATGGCTTTCTGTGGACTTGGTGTTGTGTGGTTAAGTAAGTCATGGCTTTTCATAAGGTGATAATAAAATACAACATTTATATCCACAAATGCACGGGGGCTTTTTTGATGCCAAGGGTTTTGAATTTTTTTTCTCCCTCAACCAAGACCTGATTGCTGCTTTTCCGTGCTCTGAACACTGGCATAGTACATATTTCCTTATACAAGCCTGCATAAGGGTTAAGAATTTAGAGAGCAAAAGACAGGATTGAGTTTTTCATCTCCCACTCACTGACTTGGAAGTTTAGACTGGCTATGCAGCATGGAGAATAAAGAATTGGGAAAAAACCTCATCTTAAGCCAATGCTTCAAAAGTGCAAATAAGATCACTTGGCTAACTGCAGACTAAAACTGTGGTCAGATAAAAGTATGGAAGTAATAATGTACAGTTGAGTCAATAGGAATAAAATGATGGTAGAATAATTAATGCAAATTATCCACATTTCAAATAAAATGTTTTATTAAGTAGATATTGCAGATGTAATTAATTGAGATGGGTTTCTGAAACTTGTAAGTCAATGTACTTCAATGTTTAATGTGATTCTTAAAACTTTCAGCTGTATTGTCTGCAGGTCAGTGAAATGGGAGACTAATTTGAAAGCAACTCGATGTTAATGCAGCTAGCTAGTTTACATATTGTAAAGGAATAAATTAGTGAAACAGAAGGATTTTTTTACAGAATGATTCCACAAACCTAGCTTTAAATGCAAGTAGAATTGCTTTTTGAAGTTGATGAAAGCTGGGAACATTACCCCTTAAAAATCTCAGCCTTGTTTAATGCCTTTTATTTGAAACTCCCACACTAGTCCAGTGTCTGGACTGGTAGCTTTGAGAAGACTAAACGTCCAGTATTTATGCTGTAGTGTGCTCATCCCTCCAAAGAGATGTTTTTTCTTTTTATTGGTTCTTGAGGCTTGTTTGGAGAAAGAACAAGTGTCAGTAAAAGGAGAGCAGATCTCGAGTTTAACCCAGGATAGTCTGTTTTGTCTGATACGCAAGGTTCGCTCTTGGCTTTGATGCTTCAACTGCTATATCTGCAAACACATGATAAGTTTAGAACTGCATACCTGGAGTGTTTATAACATCGATCTGCAGTTCCAGCAAATAGTCTGGAAGTGTAATTTAGGTAGGTGACATTTATTTTGGAATAGTCTGTTTTGACCTGCTACAAACTTCTTGTTCAAGTGTTAGATTTGTTTGTTTGTAATGGAGAAGCTTTGGACGACATTCCACTTTTGAGTGGGCAGTTTCTATCCATTAGCTGACCTTAATCACTTTAATAATAGTCAGCTGCAGTTTTAATAAAGTTTTTTTACAAAATTTGTCTGCTCAGCTGCTAAGGGGTGTGGGCAGTTACTAGACAAACAGCAATATATATTTGCTTGGAAATATTGTTGAGAACATACTTCATTATCAAGGCATAGATAGCCAGATATTGTAGGGTGTGGGGGGGTTTTTTGATAACCTTTTGCTGATCTCTAGTTAATGCAGATTTCATACTTTTTTTAAAGGAGCTAGTCAAATTAATACACTGATATATTTATTTTGAAATACAGATCTAAATTTTATTGAAACTCTCTGGTCTGTTTTCTTGGCTATACAACATTGCCTGATTTTTGACCTTTTTTTCCATTGAAGACATCACTTGTATCTTGGTGTATTACTTTGATTTCCTTTGTAGCAGTCTGGAAGATTTGCTGTTTGTGTTCGGGTACAAAAAGGAAGCTTTTGGCTTAATTGAGGCCCAGAACTCAAACGTGAGCTTCTGGAGAGAGATTGAAAGTAAATGAGTAGATTTGTGACTCCCCTCTGGAAGCCTTTCTGAAAAGGCCAGTCCTTGTTGCTTATTCCTTGATGTTGCCTTTATCCCATACTGTTTCTAGAATCAGATGAAGAAGAGGAATTGAGGGGGGTAAAAGAGTTTTTGTCATGTGGTCAGAGATGAAATCCTTATGGTAAAGCGTGATAGCTTGTCAAATGTAATTTTCATATTATTAGCAGATCTTGAAGGAAGTTTGAGTAGTGGAGTCCTTTTTTGTTTCAACAAAATATTTGGAAAGCCACTGTCTCTGGTTGCATGTTTGGAAACATAAGTAATGTGGTGTTCTCTAATGCTAATGAAACCTTAGCAGCAAATGAGAGCTTTGTGGTCTAAAGAGCTTAAGTAGGACAGCAAAGGCTTTGTTCTGCTGTGTGCTGAAGGAAGTCAGTTCTTTTTAATGGTATTAGGTATTGACTTCATGCCAAAAGCATCTTTTACAGACTACTTTTGGATGCTAGGTTAATTTTGTAAGAGTAATTACACAAATGAGTGGAGTATAAAAAAGAAAGGCTCCTTGAGATTGATGTATTTTTATGCCTATTTGCAAATGTGGTTTGACGCCATAGCCTGGTTGGTAATTGTCTCCCTATTCCCACACTCAAACAATGCATGTGCAGCTTCTCTAAACGCAGTAGCAGAAATGTCACTTTATTGGACATATTTTGAGTGGAAATGTCCCGTTGGTTCAAAGTGCACGGATCAGAATAATGTGAGGTACTGGCCATAGTTTCCCAAATACATTGAAATCTTGTCTTGAATCCCTCTCCCATCTCTTGGCTGCTTCTGTGGTGGACCATCAGGGAAAGTGGTTGAGATTTTGGTGGAGAGAGTGGTGCTGGTAGAACAGGAGGGATGGTTTTGGCTGGCAGTACCTGTGTGCCATTGGACTGAAGCGTTCGAGGCGCTGGGGCCTGTGGTTGTTGGCCCCTGGTGTAGGACACTGGGCCTGCAAGGCAGCATCTGCCAGCAACCTCAGTCTTGCTAAATGATTTTTATTTTCCATCACCTGGTGTCTCTTTAAGTGAATGCGTGCTCCTTGAGTCTTAGGCCTTGCATTTTATGGCATTTTTTGATTTAGCTGTAGATCATCCTTCTGCATGTGGAAATTGTAATTAAGTTGCTAATGCTTGAAGTCTACATCATTCATTAGGTTCAAGTAAGCTACTGAGTCTGTGAGAGATAACCTCTGATAAACAGACTTGAGAGCATTTTTTGTATAAGTTAATTAAACTTTCAACCTAATTGCTTCATTAGCCTTTTTGCTTTTTTTGCTTTTTATTTTTTAAGTTTACTGTAAGTGTGTTTGCATTCAGCCTCTACAGGACACAAACTTGTTTCAGTTACTTGTCTTTTTGGATTACTAAATAACTGCTAATTTTAAATGCTATTGGAAGCTGAAAATCCCTGAATTTTCCACTGTGGTAGATTATTGTAGTACGAAATGCAAGCATGTGTTAGACTAAAAATGTTTGCTAGGCGGTATTTTGCACCTTTGTTTTCTCCTGCCTAATTCTTAACCCCTGTATTTCTACTTTTTTTTTTTGACTTTTCAACTTGTCCTAATTAGTGTGTCCTCCAACTGTTGATCAGTACAGAATGCAGTGAAGGATTTGATTTTGAAGATTGTTTAATGTATTTAAAAAATCCCCAACTTTTTTTTTGAAATGTAGTTTATTTTTGACTGTTTCTCCTTTTTGTTTTGTGCCTTTACTTTGCTTTAACTTTCTTATTTACTGAGGACAATTTTGCTTTCTTTGGAATCTCCCATCGGAGCTGATCACGAGCTGTGTATGTGGTTTTGATTTAATAAATGTTTTTGATATGCAAACTATACCCAATTTAGTCATGCTGCTAAAATTTATGTTATTTTTCTTTCAGTGGGTAATGCTAAGAGAGAAAGTAATTTTTTGTATCCAATGAAATTATAACTTCTTCCATTTCAAAGCTGCCAGACATCTCTTCTGTGAGCTGTCTCTTACTTACCTAATAGTGATCTTTGCTATCTTGGTGGAAAAGTTACTTAATTGAAATAAAGGGTTTTGAGAGGAAAGAAAGACGGATTTGCATTGTGAAAGTGATGAAAGACTACTTACAGCTTAACATACAAGTATTTAGAGCTGGTTTTTTTTACAAGAAGAGGAAGATCTGTTCCTGCACATGGAGCCTACTATTGTGGTATATGGCTGATAGGTATTTACGTATTTGACTGATTTATAACTTGAATGATTTCTACCCAAGTAGCAAGCATTCCCTCCAAGCACAGCTTATAAAGAAATGATGTGTAAATCTGCTGCTGCTGTGATTCTTAACTAATTCTGGGTAATTTTGTTTCCTTTTGTTTTTAAAGGATCAGTTTGATAACTTGGACAAGCATACACAGTGGGGCATTGACTTCTTGGAGAAATACGCAAAATTTGTAAAAGAAAGGATAGAAATTGAGCAAAACTATGCAAAACAACTGAGGTAAGGTTTTTTTTCTTTGCAAGAAAAGTTACTTAAAATCACTGTATCACTTGGAGGACAAGTATAAAATTTAGTGATTAATGACTGTTTTTCATTTACAGGGTGAATTAGATCACTAAGCTGTTTTCACAACAGACCAGTCCAAAACAGAAAATTATCTTTGGGTGTGCACTTGCTTGCTTGTTTTTGCCTTCTCTCCCACCCACCCTTCAGATCTTTGAACTAAAAAGATTTAAGGCTTGAAAATAAAGATGCAAAACAAGGAAAACCATAGTGATTTTTTGCACTGACTATCAGTGTGTTTGCTGTAAAATGCATTATCTATATATACACTTGAGTGTGTCTGTGTGTGCCTCTGCTACTAATTAATTTCTCATGTTGAATTGGCAAGAGCTGCATTACATTGTGTTAAGAAATCTGTTTGAAATAATTGAGTAGAACTTGAGAAAACAACCAGACCTTCCTGTCCTTAAAGCACGCCCTTTCCACAGCAGGTCTTGTCCCTTTGGGTGAGACTGTAACCCAGCCACCCTTTGTCTTACCTCTGTTCTGTAGCTGCCAAGTGAAACATCTTTTAGGTCCAGTAGGAATTTCCCTTCAGGGATCATACAAGGAGAGTAGCAGCCATTTCATGGCTGCTTCAGAATAAAGTTATTTCTTCAGATTAAAGTAGGTTGATTTTTACCAATAGTGTACTCAGTGCTTGAAGAATACAATTTGGAGTAAGACACTCCTGTGAACTTGGCCTTCGCTGCCATCTTGGCCTTCACTGTCGTCTTTACTGTCTTGAATTCCTTGGGATTCAACTGAAGCTGCTGCCTGCCCTTGTTAGACTGAAACTGATAGCAGCTTCTCTCCTGTGGTTTCTTCCATCATCTCATCATTTGCAAACCAGATTGTCACTGGATAGAGAGCTGAGCCTCCTTAACAGTAATGAGGTTCACAGCTGAGGATATGGATGTTCTCTATCTGGGCTGCTCATTTCCTTTTTGATTTCTTTAGCAGTTTCTTTTCATCCAGGTGTATATATTCACCTAATGTAATAACTCATAGTTTTACTGAAGGAATTTTTTTCTTAGAAGGAAGAAAATAAATGCCACTTTTCCAAAGCTGGTATAGAAGAGCTTGAGGAGATAAAGGAGAGTTGGAAGCATGCACAGCACAGTTTGCAGTCTTGTTTTGATTTGTTTTCAGTTGTCTGTTAAAAAATAGAAATATGTTTTATTTTCACAGATTTCTATCAAGATCTTTTCCTTGAAATAATATTAACAAATGCCATTTTGCTTAATTGTATTTAAAGGTTCATTCCACAGCTAGCAAGATGAGACACCACATTATTACTTCAGGATTTGACTAAAAATAGGAAATTTTCTTTGTTCAGCATTTTACTCTGGGTAAAATTATTGATCTTTCTCGAAGTGTCTTTCAAAAATGAAAGAGTTTTGTCGAGTACCCCTTCTGTCAGATGGCTGGAGTGACTGTCCCTGTGCAGTAAGTATGACAGTTCTGGGAAGCACAGGCCTTGCTGCACACACGTTATACAGTGCATGCATGCACTTCCTGCCTGCTTCCCACGAGGGTCTGGACAGCACACACATCAGAGGGTGACTGATTTTCTGCCAGTAGACCAGTTCATGATGTTCTACTCTTTGATATTCTTGCATATGTATTCTTTGGAGGAGACTTGATTGTTTATTAGTGAACTGTCTTGTGATAACCACTTGATTTCAGCCATCATTCCTCATGAGGACACTGGCTGTTTTTAATTATGTAAAATAGTTGTGAGGCCCAGGGGGAATTGAGATCAAGCAAAACTGTCACCTTCAGAAGTGTTAGCCATTCTGCATCTTGCTCCTGGGAAGTTCTGAGAGAGAAGATCTTGTGGGATGGACTGTGATCCTGGTGAATTTTAATATTGGAAGCATATGGCCTGTGAGATAGATATTAATATCCCTAATGGAAATTTCTAGTATATCACTGTTTCTTCCTTTTGTAATGGAAAACAATCTGAAAAAGAGTGTTGAGAATATTTTCATAATGAACTTTATAAGTGAGATTAATAATGCTCTTGGTTAGGAGAGTATAAACAGTACAGCTAGTGGTCACCTCTTGGTAATTCTATGGCTCTCTCAGTACTTGGATGGGAGACCAAGGAAAGCCAAGTTTAGTCAGGAGATAAAGCTAGTGGTGTATGGTGGTATTTTTTTTCTGTCTTGGTTTCAGTGTGGACCATGAACATCCTGTTGAGATCATTGATGGATCTCACTCTCATGGACTTAAACCCAAGGATGAAAGCTTGAGTGAACTTTCCATTAACAGTTTTCACAAGTTAGAGTCTGTCTCCTGGCAGAAATTCACATTCACTTTGTGTATACCCTTGCATTTTGAAAACTTTATTGTTCTTTATACTGTCACAACTTAATGATGAGCCTTGCCCAGGTGCAACAGACCTTCCAGGTCTTCCAGGAGATGGCAAGTGATGCATGTACAGCATATGAGGAGCTGTTTGAGCACACTCACTATATTCTTACTGTATGCAAGTGTTGCAGCTCATGGTTGCCAAGTAATTCCAAAAGTGGTAACTTTTCCAAATGCTGTTTTTACAAGTCATTCCTTGCTATTCTCTTTTGATACTGAAAAATGACAAGAAAAACTGTGGAATCCTCTATTGTCTGTGGGGGAAAAAGATGGCCTAGACAGCTTGTCTTGTCTTTATCTGCAACATAATGTGTTGTGTTGTTGTGAAACAAACAAAAAAAAGGCCTATTTGATTTTGTTTGAGCTAACTTAAGGGAAAGTCTAGTTTTTGTGGTGTAGATCTCAGCTAATGTATTGTGTTACCCCAAGGTTTGCAGAGGTTATTAGAGGTGTTACTGAGATACAGGGATGTGAATCAAGACAAAGATATGGCAGGGTACATTGTGCATTATTAACACATTCAATTTTAATGATATGACTGTTTAATTTGTTTTTATTTTGTAATTGGAAAAAATTAGACTTGGTATGTGCCGAACTATTGGGCTATTGACTGAATTTTTAAATTGAATTCTCAGATGCTGTGTTTGATCAGCATTGTTTCTTCAAAGGGGCAAGGTGAAGGTCTGTTTTGTTCCACATCATTACACACAAAAGAATTCTGGAGGTTCACTCCCTTATCCTCCTGTCTAAAGCATTATGACACTCGAGCAGACAGAGGAATTCCACCTTCTGTGATGTTAGGCAGTAATACAAGTTATACCTGCAGCTGGAGATGAAACTACCATGGAATGAAATTTCTGAATATGGTTATCTTCTCTATTGTTGGTTTAAAGCAAATAGCTATGATTGTTCTTGAGCTGTTAGTTGCCCTTTAAAACTGTGCATTGTGATCTCTGGAGATATCTAGTTACTCTGACCAAATCTATTTTTCATGTTCCCTCTGCATTCTGTTGTGTTTAAGTGAGATTTTTATAAATACAATATTAATATATACATATATCTAGTCAAACTGAGACAGTTTCCACATTTTTATATGCATAATCTTGTAAACATTTTTGTAGATGGGAGTAAGCTCAAATGTAAAGCTGGAAAACAGATTATCATGTGATCATTTCTCAAAACTCTTCCTTGGATTGGAGCTGAGATTTTACACTACTCATTACTATTCAAATATGGTTGTGGCAGGTTTTTTTTATAGTCCTGTTGCCATAAATTTAAACTTGTGATTTCTTAATGGTTCCAAGGATATTCAGCTTTGTAAACTCAAAGTCCAGGTTGCAATTTTTTAAGATTGTTTGCTCCAGTGTTTCTGATGAGATGTTACTAAACACAGCTAATTTTTTCAATTTTAACAATTATTATTGTTTTCACCCAGTACATAATACTGATGTGCAGTCACTGAAGACATCAGAATTGTATTGCAACTAATATTTTACATATAAATAGGAAATGCTTTTAAGTAATTACTAAAATTTTAGCTACTTATGAAAACAAAAAAGTTTGTGACCAGGCTTGTTTGTAATATGATATAGAGGCTGTAGTGGTTTAGTATAAGCAGATACCACAGTACCTGGGCTGCTACCTGAATTGAAATTATACCATGTTGATGCTGCTGTTTCTGATCTTAGTGTGCTGTATTAATTGACTGAAGAAAACTTAGTTTTGAGTTGATAAACACAATTTTTTGCACATCTGTAAAATTTTGTGTAGATGTTCTATGTACCTGACTGTAAGTAATTTTTATCAATGGAAGTGCTTTTTGAAACTTCTGCCTAGGTGACTGAGGTGGTACTTCTCTTAAAAATCAGGTTCCTGTCCCACTGGTGACCTGAGACCCATTTTTACCAGGAAGTGAGGTTAATAAAATTACAGGAGCAGCACAATTGGATGTGGTTAATCTTGTATAAAATCTGCTTCCAGAAGGCTGGCTGTAAGACACAGTGTGATAGAAGCCATCAGAATTTTACTTCCAAAGAGGATTAAAGTGTCATTAGCTGCGCTTTTCTTAGGAAGCAGAGACATTAGTCTTAGAGATTTGTTTCTGTTCTGATAATCAGCAATTACTTGTACAGTTTTCTTATAAACTAGCCCAGAACCATATCTGAATCCTGAGAATTAGGCATGGATTTAGATTAAAATGTCAGAGGATGTTATGCCCCCTTAGAAGTGTCAGTTGGCTCCTCTTTGAAAGAATGCTTCACTCTTCAAATCCATGCTCACACTGGCTGCGTGTCCAACCTGTGCTTTTTCAAAGATTTAAATGCAATATCTCTGTTTTGATTAGGTGTTGGTATTCACTTACTAGAAAAGCCATCTGTGCGTAATTGTTCGCATGAACGCTGTCTTTTTCTTTGAACTTTAAAATCTGCATTTGCTTGTCATTTCCTGTTTGTTGCCTTTGATTACTGTACCTGGTGCTGTTAAATCCTGATCACAGTGTCTCAAACATGTGCGTTCCTTTGATCCAAAGGTAGATGGGATGGACTAATGAAAGTGGCTGTTATTAGGAGAAGGGATTATATAATATTTTTGTCTTTCTAGAAATAGTAAACAATTGCATTAAAGAATGAAACCAGAACAGAAATCAGCATGCTAGTAAATAATCTGTATTTCCGACCCTTCTCTCCTGCCATTTTAAACTGTGTGGCTTTAGTAAGTCGTTTCTTTTCTCGCTTTTAACAGCTCTGAAAATCTTGCCTTGTAAAGGCTCGTGCATGGTTGCTTAGCTACAGCATTGTATGGGTGTTATGCATTTCACCATCTGAATAAAAATAAGATGAATTTTAGGAATTTCCTATTCATTATTAAGCACTGAGGAACAAAGCAGAAATGTAAGGGAAAATGGAACACAGGAAAGTTACTTAGTGAATATTAATTTTTTTCTGTTGTGTTTATGCATTTTCCTATCAAGATATCTGTATTTATTCCCTACCAAGTAGAATGTTACAGCAGGCAGTGGGTTCTGGAGAAAGCGAGAAGAGATTCTCACTTCAGTAAGGAGGTTACTATAAAATGTGTAGATAATTTTTAAAAAGTCAGTGTTTATTCTGCTTCATAGTACACATTGATGTAAAAAGGACCTGACTTTCTTATCATAATTGGGTTTTATGTTTGTAGTTTCAGAGAGTATAGAAAGAGGCAAAAGATCCAAGCTTACTATTTCCACACCAACTCCCTGCTCATATTCTGGTGTATACTTTGTGACTTGATGTAATCTCACTATGTGGGCTTTTGTACCATAGAGATGACTTCCAGATAAATGGATTTGAGAAGTTTTACAAGATTATTTTACATGAAAGCAGAATTAGCACCCTTGTTTAATGGTAAGGTAGTTCATAATTGTAACAACTGAAGTTACAGAGAGACGGGGGATGAAATACTCAACATGCATGCCAGATTTTTTTCTCCTAGAATCTTCTCCATTCTTTTTTTCCCTGCATTCTATGATAAGCAGATTATTTCATATCAATGTTCTCAAAAATTGAACTGTGATACTGTGTTAAGTGCTGGTCCTGTGGATTGTCTTCTAGAGATTTGCTTGGGTTTCTAAAAGCCGCATATTTGCAATGCTGATGGTAGGAAAAACTATAAAATCTTCTTTCTGAAAAGACAGGAAGTTGCCTCTCCTGTTCTGGACATGTCCTTATTGAAGATTTGGAAATACCTTGGTTCAAGTCTTTGACCTGAGTCTATACCCCAAGCTTCCTGCAGGCGTGGAGTTTTGTGCTCCTGGCACAGCACACCATGTGCACTGTCTGTGTTACACAGTGCTCAGACATTGGCCTTGTCCTCGTCTGCGCTGCCTTCTGCATGCGGGAAAAGGATCCTAAATAACAAACTCTTCAGTTCAGGTCTAGGCCCTGCAGTAGAAGTTTTAAAATATTTGCAAATTGTTCTAGGTCAAAGTGGTGTAAAACTTTGATAATACCAGAGATTTCAGCCTTGTGTTAGCTAAAGGACCCTTATAAGTTGACAGAGGGAGTAGATTTGCTCATAGAACATTAAACAGAATTTGTTCATGCAGTTTTCTATGTGTGTCTTCTCAAAAGCAACTCTAAAATAGCAACTTTCTTTTTTTCTTCTTTAATAGAAATCTGGTTAAGAAGTACTGTCCTAAACGCTCACCAAAAGATGAGGAACCCAGGTAAAAATGTCCATTTTAAGTTCTATGTGTAAAAACTGAGAACAGTATATGCTGTCCTTTTATGTTTGTTTTTTTTTTAAAGATAAAGTATTCAATTGGTGATGACAACAAGAGAATTGTGCTTGGCTTCTTATGGTTCTGCTGTAATTCTTAAGCATGAAATCTTTGTTTACTCCTATTGGTATTTTAATGTAGTAAAAATGGCAGGTTGTACTTGCTCCATTCCAAATTAATCTGGAGGTAACTGAAATTTTGAAAGCAGAAGTTTAGCTTGCTATGTACAGTCTAGTATTGTTTTTTAATGAAAAGTAAGTGTGTGTCTTAGGCTTTGGTTTTTTGCTTAGTAATAGAGCTTTTCAGTGTGTTTTTATGGTAAGACAAATGTAGTTATGCATCTCTATACTGAGACCTGAGTGTACACAAATTGTCGTGTTATGGGCAAGAGGAGCTCTTAAAATGCCAACTTGCTTTGACTCCGGAGACAAAATAAGTGAATATCTAATGGTGGAGGAACAATTTGTGCTAAACAACTTTATTTATCAGAAATGTGCTTGTTTTGCTGACCATTCCATAGCCATTTTAAAAATTCATTTGAAAAAGCACAATACTTTTTTTTTCTTTAGGGATAAGTCTTAGGAAATAAAAAAGTGGACAAGTTTCAGGTTGCAGCCAGAGCACATGCTGTGCAGAGTGCCTGAGAATTCATAGTAGGATTTCCTCTAGCTCTTTTAACTATGTAAAGATCCTCAACCTGAGGGAGTAGGCTTTCCAGTGCTAGAGTGGCATTTGAAATTCCCAAAAGCCAAGCCTATGGAGATGGCAGTATTCCACAGTTAAAAGAGAGAAAGATGTATATTTTAATGTGGTGCCTGTTTTTTTTTTTCCTTTCTTCCCTTCCACACACACTTTCTACCCTTTGCCCCTCCTCTCCCCCCCTTTTTAGTGCCAGCCATAGTGGCACCTTACTTCCAGCCAAGAGGTGGGCAGGCAAACAGGCAGCTGTCTCCAGAGCTGGTAGCACACTTGTTCTGTAGAATCCATCGGGATGCATAGGAGTGGTATGATTGGCATGTTGCACCCTCAAGACTACCAAGCACATCATCTCTGCAGCAAGCTCAGCCTGCGAGCCTAGGGACGTATGTATCCGTTCCCAAGCTCAGGCCTCTCCCTGGGCAGCTTAGGAGATACCACTATACTACAGGGCTTGCCAGGTAGTATTCTTCTTCTTTCTTTTCCATCCACAAACCCCATGTTCTTGTAAAATGTGTTTGAAGAGACATTGCAACATACAGTACATGCTAGGCTTGACGTAGGCTTTCCCAGCTTGTGTTTCTGCTCTAACTCAATTAGTATTAAGATAAGGTTTATTGTAAAATGTCTATGATTTTTTTACTTAATCAGGAGTACAGACTATACTAAAAAAAGTCTATTTTAAAAAGCTGTCTAACTTTTTGTGTATGTTTGTGTGTGTGTGCTTTCTGTCAGGTTTACTTCGTGTATTGCCTTTTTTAACATCCTCAACGAGTTGAATGACTATGCAGGACAACGAGAAGTAGTTGCAGAAGAAATGGGGCACAGAGTGTATGGAGAATTGATGAGATATTCTCATGATCTAAAAACTGAGAGAAAAATGGTAATTTCTGTGTTTTTAGATTTGAAAATAGGATATCAAGATGTATGTGTTTTAATGAACTGATGTATTTGTTTACACATTTTGATGAGCATGGCGATACATAGCTTTTGTAATACATTTATAAAACACATTTCAGGTTTTTCTATAATATACTATGTTACCTACTATAATACAGCTGTTAAACCTAAAAATTATAATCTTGGGAAGACAGTGCTTACTAGTAACCTTTCTTTTTTTGCCAGTGTACCACAGTATCTGTGATACTATTCTTGCCTGTTAAGTAATGTCTTCCAAAGAGTATGGGTAGCTTGTGGAAGATACTGCACATCATAGGCTGTCAACCAGAGCAGGGACTAATTAATGGTAATAGAGCTAAAAATATAGGGAATTTTAATTTATTTGTGGTGTTTTTAGCATCTTCAGGAAGGACGAAAGGCTCAGCAGTATCTGGACATGTGCTGGAAACAGATGGATAATGTGAGTTTGTGTTTGGATTTTATTCCTGTTGAACTTAAATAAGATGTACAGGCTGTAAGTGGAATTGTTTTCATCTGTGTTGCTTAGATTTAGTATTTAGGTATATTACTGAATGTCCAAGTAACTTAGTAACATAATTCAATATATTTATAGTTCCTTGGTTAAAAACATCTCTGTAAACAGCTTCTGTGTTTATGTTTGAGAGAAGCCTTGGCTTTTATCCAGCATAATCAACTTAAAGGAATCTGGTTTTAACATGGGTACAGACTTTGGTTGCTTCTCCTTGAGCTGCTAAAAATGACAGTTTATTTACATGAAGATAAAATCCTAAGTCACTGAATTTGACTTGAGCTTGAGGGCTTGTTTCAAAGTATTTTCAAGAATACTACTATAGACTATTGTACTTTCAGGAGATAGAATTACTGTTTAACAGAGAAATGCAGGAAGTGAATGTCTCTAGGACAGACTATAAGCAGCTTTTTCTTGAAACAAATGCTTTTAAGATAGGAAAATATAAAATTCAACCAAGTCTGTTCAAGATATATTCTGATATTCTGGTTTTCTGTCTTAAAAAATTATTATCTCTTTGATCCACATTATTGTGAAGCAATATTGGAGAAGTGAATTTCAATTCTGTTGTTGTGGTCACATATGAGCAGGGTCTTGCTTCACTGTCATGTTAAAAAGTTTAATTCATTGTCAGAGGATCAGAAGAGAAGCAGATGTGATAGTTTTACATGTTATTACTCTTCACCAAGATAGTTCCCACAGTGTCTTGTTTTTACCTGAGTGCAAAGTCAAGTCTTTTAAGTGCATTTAGATGCCTTTAAGGGACACACTAACCTCAATTTGCCTGTGTTTGCTGTGAAGCAGGAGCTCAGTCTCAGTTGCAGTTTCTCTCCAGAGATGTGAACTTCTGCAGCAAGTTTTCCTACAGCAGTTGTCTTGACAACAGCCACATATATGGAACATCAAGTATATTGAATGCTGTTGTCTGTGCTACCTACAGCTGTGCCACTTGACATGAATACTGATGATGATTGTAGTGCAGATCCATCCTTCAGACTGCCTTCAAAATAATCTAGTTGACCTAGTTGCTGTGCTAACAATGTGCTCCTTTAAAGAGACTGTGTGAATTTAAGATACTTAAATGGAAGCTTTGATATTTAGAATTCAGAATTAATGTACTAAACCAAACGGGAATAGTGGCTATTGAAGCAGTAAGTTTGTGCCTTTTGTAGAGCAAAAAGAAATTTGAGAGAGAATGCAGAGAGGCAGAGAAGGCCCAGCAAAGCTATGAACGACTGGACAACGATACTAATGCGACAAAGGCTGATGTTGAGAAGGTAAGGGCAGCAGCTTTCTGTACTTTTTAATCAATTATAGTTAATCTTCAGTACTGAAACAATATTCATTGAATATATAAAATTGTGTATAAAATATGCTTACTTGTTATGTGCAGAATCAAAGTTCCAGTGACATGTGAGACAGCAGAGGAAAGGAATGTGCTTCAGAATCAGAATGGTTTGGGTTGGAAGGGACCTTGAACGCTCCCCTGCCATGGGCAGGGACAGCTTCCATTAGAACAGGTTGCTCAAAGCCCCATCCAACCTGGCCTTGAACACTGCCAGGCATGAGGCATCCACAGCTTCTCTGGGCAACCTGTTCCACTCTCTCACCACCCTCACAGTGAAGAGTTTTTTCCTAATGTCTAATCCAAGCCTGCCCTATATGAGTTTAAAATAATTCCCCCTTGCCCTATCACTACCTGCCCTTGTGAAAAGTCCCCCTCCAGCTGTCTTGTAGACCCTCTTCAGGCACTGGAAGAGCCTCTAAGGTGTCCCCAAAGCCTTTGCTTTTCCAGGCTGAAAATCTCCGAATCTCTCAGCTTGTCTTCATAGGAGAGATGCTCCAGCCCTCTGATGATCTTTGTCCTCCTTTGGACTCTTCCCAGCAGGTCCATTCCCTTCCTGTGCTGAGGGCACTCCAGATGGGACTCAGGAGGGCTGAGCAGAGGGGCAGGGGCAGCTCCCTTGACCTGCTGGCCACGCTGCTTTTGATGGAGCCCAGGATAGGGTTGGGTTTCTGGGCTGTGAGTGCACATCACAAGGATCCTCAGGTCCTTCTCCTCAGGGCTGTGCTCAACCCATCCTCTCCCAGCCTGTGTTAGTGCTTGGGATCACCCCAGCTCACCTGCAGGACCTTGCACTTGGCCTTGTTAAGGTTCACAAGAGTCCCTCTGGATGGCTGTTCCGTCTGTCTCCCTGAAACTGGCAGCTGTCTGCTGTTTGGTACCTCATGGTTTATTTGTTCAGTCACTTCTGTGGGTTTTAGGAGATGCATTTCAGCAGTCTGGCTAAAGGAGCTACAGTGATCATTGCTTTCTCTGTATATAACAAATGAGGTTTTGGAGTGTAGTATATGTGAAGTCTCACATTATTTATGTTTCACCTATAAGGATGTTGTTTTTGATGACTTGTCACTAGTGTTCTTGCACAGTTGATAAAACAAAACAATGCTGTGTGTCATTGAAAAGTACAAGACAAGACATGTTTAACCTGATAACATTTTCCTACTAGGCTAAGCAACAGTTAAACCTGCGCACACACATGGCTGATGAAAACAAAAATGAATATGCTGCACAACTACAGAATTTTAATGGAGAACAGCACAAACACTACTACATTGTCATTCCTCAGATTTACAAGGTAAAATAATTAACAAAGTATGTCTGATCCTTTTCTAAAGAAGAAGTAGCCTTTAAAATTAAAAACTTTCTTTTTATTTTAGTGGATCATTTTATCAAGAAATTACCATAATCTTGAGACAACTTGTGTTTTTTCATGAGACTGCATACCATACTAAGGTTTAGATTTCTAACAAAAATGCTTGGTAGCATTTTCTGTAAGATTTTATACTTGATAGACTCTTTGTTTAAATATTCCTGAAAGAATCCGGCAAAAGAAACATTTGAGACATCTGGATGACAGCAGACAATTAAAACAATCATTCCAGTAAGGGTTGATCAGTAGCTCTCAGGATCCCTGTGTGTGTGTGTGTGTGCTCTGCCTCTGGTGAGGTGATGGAAAGCAGGTAGCTGATGGTGGCTGTGGTTTAACAGGCGAAAAAAGCAGCACTGGAAGCAGAGATTCCAGCACCCTCCTCAGCCCCCAGTTAGTCCTTGCTCCACCAGTGTTACCAGCAATCTACAAATCTCTCTGAACCAAGTAAAATGGTTAAAGATCAGTACTTTGCATCTAAAGTGGGGATTTCTTAAGACGCTTTATGTAACTATTAAGATTTTTTTTTTTAGAGTTCTTTCAAAAACATGGACTTTGCAAAACTGGAAAAACAGTTTAAAGTAGTTGGGGGCATCAGGTGATGAGGAGAGTTCAGAAGTGTGTTGGCATGTACCTTCAGCCATTTGGGAAATATGGGTGGGAACTGATACTGAGACAGGGAGTGAGGGAATGGAATACACTGGATTTTTTTTTCTTTGAAGTTATTCAACTTAAATATGCTTGATATTTTTCAGAAGCACAAGTCATTTCATATTTTTAAAAAAAAATCCTTACTAAGAAGTCTGGGTTTCACAGGAGAAAATTGCCTGGGCTTATTAAAGAATTTTCTAATACTTTAACTGTTAAGCAGCACTACAGTAGATCTGAGCCTAGAACTGCAGTCAGCTCCCAGGAGAAACAGGGTGATCATCTTTGTAGCTTGCACCAGACTGTAGCTTTACTGCTTTTATTTCTCCAGGGTTAAAATCTATTATCACTGCAAGATATTACTCAGGTTTTTTGAACTCTACAGTAAGAGCAGAAAGGCCTAGTCCTGCTTTCTCTTGGGACTACACTTTTATTACTTCATTGCAAGGATTTGGTAACATTCTGTGGGAAAACCTTGGAGAGGGGTTTAGCATGTCTGGGTGGTTTTGTCTTGGAGAGACGAAATTGAATATTGTTTGAGACATCTGCCTCAGTGTAGATATAGCAAAGATCCAACTTCTTACCCAGTTTTTGACAACCTATTGGTATATGTTTTACTGAGTTTTGGTTTTGTTTGGGGTGTTTTCCACATTCAGGTGAAAAGTTCAGGACTATTATCTTAATAGTATTTCTCTTTAATTTATTCTTTTTTGTTCTGTTCCAGTAAACTTTTATTGCAGATCTTACGTAATGGTATTCTTCTCTTTATTTTCTTGCACACTGCTAAAGGAAATGGTTTGTATTTCAAATCAGAGTGTCTAAACTGCAGATAATTTTTCTTACTTTTCCTATATTCTAAATAATTGATATTGCTTGAAAGGTGTAATAATAAAAGCAAGATGGAGATATTTATCACCAGAGAGGTGATAAATATGGAACTAGAAGGAGAGAGTGAGGAGATGTAGAAATCTGTAAAATTCTTCACTGTGGTTTTCATTTTTACTTGAAACAAATACTTAAAACACTGTGCCTGTAAACACTGTACATGTGCTTTATAAAAGAAAAAGGAAAATACAGTCCTGTCCTTCAGTTGATTTAGAAGTCAGAGCATAAACTCTTCATAACTATTATTCTGGGCATCCTAAGTCTGTAAAAGACTTTTAAGTTCTGTTTTGTTAAGCAAATAAAAATACTGGGAAAGCATAGAAATTCTGTCCCGTACTGTGGTGACCATAGTAACTGCATATGTCAGGATTGAGGAGGAAAACAATCAGCAAATGAAAACTTTATTTTATCTTTCCTTGTACTTGCAGCAACTTCAAGAAATGGATGAAAGAAGGACTATCAAACTTAGTGAATGTTACAAAGGCTTTGCTGACTCTGAGCGCAAGGTTATTCCAATTATCTCAAAATGCTTAGAAGGGATGATCCTTGCAGCAAAATCAGTTGATGAACATAGAGTAAGTAGAACTGAGTAACTTTTTAAATGGTGTGAGCAGTTTTAACTGCTGCACTGTTTTTGGAGAGGGGAAAGACTGATTTACTCTGTACAGTTATCTTTCTGTTGTCAAGTATTTGCTTCAAAAGTGGTGTGACTTTGATTTCAGTAGAAGTGACCACTTCTGCTTTTGTTGTTTATTCTCTTCCTGTTTTATTGATTTGGTGCAATCTGAATATCTTTGACATGTTTTCATTGGACACATTATTTTGGTTATCCTGAAGTATCCTGGAATACCGTGGTCAGTGTTTTCCCCTGTATGTGACATTAAAACATATAAAGGGGGTTCAGTTAACAAAGTATACTGTGTCCTGTTTGATTGCAGCAGGTTCTGTCCTGTTTTATCTTACTACATCTAGTTTCTCAGTTCTGTCTTCATTTCAGTGCCAATGTTGAAAGATTAAAAGGGTGAAAGTAGTTTTGGCCCTGTTTTAAATTTGTGGCAACCCTTGGGAAGTATTTGCTGGAATATTCTGAATAGCAGAGTATGCTTTGCTGTACACTCATGAACTCTGAGATAAAAGAATGCTGTTATCTTAACTTGCTCTGTCCAAAAGTGAGTGTTATGAGCTCACTCTTACTTTCTGTGCATCTCTGCCATTAAATGAAAAATTTGTCTCTGTTTTTTCTCTCTGGTTCTTGATGGGTTTGCTTTTTAAACTCCTAATATCCTATGTTTAGGACTCTCAACTAGTGATAGACTGCTTCAAATCTGGTTTTGAACCTCCTGGAGATTTTCCATTTGAAGACTACAGTCAGAACATTTATAGAACTATCTCTGATGGAACCATCAGTACACCAAAGCAAGAGGGAATGAGAATTGATACAAAAACTACAGTCGGCAAGGCTAAAGGAAAGCTGTGGCTATTTGGAAAGAAACCAAAGGTAACAACTAAGAAATTACTATTTGGAAAATTAAAATCTGAACATTTAGAGTGCATGGATGCAGCACTTAATGTATTTTTAAAAAATCTTCTCCTTGCCTGCCAGTATCTGTTAAAGTATGTGTAAGGAGAGCAGAAGGTTTGAGTAGGTTTAAGTTCTTACCATGTTAAAAATCAACTTGTCACTGGGGAAGTTTTTCAGTTTTTCTTCTAGTAATTTGTGTCTGGAAGCATTTTTAATAGTTATTTGATAAAAGTTGCTTCCCATTACTCTAGTGTTTCTAAGATGCTTTGGAATTGGGCAAGCTTCAGATGTGTCTGTTATGGCACAAAATTCTTCTAAATGTCACATTTGTATATGTAAGTGTTATATAGCTTTTTATTACACCTGCTGCAAGTTTTGAAAACTCCTGAGGTTTCTCTGAAAACATTAAAGTTTATAATATGTCACTGGTAAAACATACTGTGGAAGCTCCATAAAGTAGAAATATTACTATGAAATAGATAAAAATATTCCTATGCTCAAGAAAATATTGAAAGCATTAAAATTACAACTTTGTTTTCATATGAGTTACAATTAACACTTTGTGCAAGATGCCTTCATGGATCAACAAAAGATTGTCAATACATGCATTTGCTATATAAATTAATGGAGCATATACATATTTAAATTTTATGCTTTATTTAATATTGGAGCATATCAGTGAGCCTTTTAAACGATTTCCACAAATTTCTATGAGGTTATTTTAATGCTCCAAACCAGTTTCTATCATTTTTTACAGGATACTATTTTTAGGGCTTCTTAATGGTAGAACTTATTTTCCACTTGATAGTATTCTGAGAAAGCAGGTCTTAACAGAAAGGAAGGATACAGCTGATTCTGTATTCCATCCTCAGTATATTATGTAACTCCAGCTGTGCTAAAACTGATAGTTCACTTCTCATGCAATATAATTAATGATTCATAGCAGTTCCCATACATTAATACATGGGCAGATATATTACATTTGTCTGCAGAGGTGGGTGAGATTCAAACTGTTCTGAAATTAGATCACAAGTGCCAGTTAGACCATGAGACATCTTTCTGAGAGTTTGGAGAGTGTGTAAGTGTACACTGGTTTCAGTCTGGACCTTGGCATTTACTGTAGTTGTAAGAAATCCCTTAGTGTGATGACAGCTGAATGAGCTGCCCAGGCTTGCCCTACTCCTTCTTCTCCCCAGTTCACTTGCTGTGTGTACATTCAGGGAGCCAGCCTTACTGTTCTCTCCATGGAGTCACAGGTGTGACATGTGTGTGTACATACTACATGCATCTCTTCCCTAAGGACCTGGACCAAATGAAAGATTTTCTCCCTGGTTTTTACCTGTTTTTGGGGAGGATGGAGGAGCACTCTACAAAATAGCAGCTGGAAGCAAAATACTTACTGGAAGATTCTTATTTAATTCCAGATACTATTCACAGGTTTTAAAATATATTCTTAAATTATCTATTATAAAATTAGCTGGTTTAGTACAGCTGGGATATTCATGGAGGTCTTTGGACCTTCATTTAGCTGAAACTATGGCTGGTCTTAACTTCCAGGTATTCCTTTACTTATTTTTAATGTTGCATAAAAGCCTTTTGTAAAGGGAATGAGTTGTGCAGCAGTGGGAATAGTAGAGAAAAATTGAGCTGGGAAAGAATAGCTGGGGTACAAGAGACAAAAAAAGGAGAGAAGCAATTTGATAAAAGAGGAGGAGGTTCTTGGGATGATATTAAGAATGCCATGCAACCATTGTGTCAGACCAGCTTGACTCCTGAGATTGAGAATAGTTTTTTAGTCATTCTCCATAGGTGTACCAAATATTTCTGGTTTAACTAACCTGGTAGGGTACCTCAATATGTAGGAGGAAGCAGTGAGCAGGAATGCTTGAGCCTCCAGGATGATTGTAACTAAATTGGCAATAGCAGAGCTGTGCTTTGAGAAAAGAGACAGGGAGCTTTGGGATCTTGTTAGGATCTTGTGGCAGTGTTGAGTCTAAAGCTTCCTTCCTTCTCTGCAGCAGCCTATAACTCTGAAGATTAATTCATGACAGAAACCTTTAAAACCCAGTGCAGTTATAGTAAAAATATGTCTGGAATGTTGCAACCTGTTTCTGTGTTGGATGGAAATTTTATTTTTGTAAGATAGAATTTTCATTTTAAAATCACTTTGAACATTTGGCTTATTTATTGCTTTCTTTATTTCCACATTAGCCACAATCCCCACCCCTAACCCCTACTAGTTTATACACATCCAGTACTCCTAATGGGTCCCAGTATCCCATATTCTCCATTGAACCAGTGCATTATTGCATGAGTGACATAAAAACAGGGAAGCCCAGAATTCCTTCTTTCAGAAGCCTCAAAAGAGGGGTAAGTTTGACAACAAGTTGAAATGCATGATGGGCTATGAGCAGTGTGTTTGTGATGTGGCTTTTCTGATGCTCTTCACCCTCATTATAAGGCTGACTTCTTTAAAAGTAACACTTCAGCTATATGGTCACTTCTAGGATACTTTGTTTCATACCATACAGAAGTTACCAACAGATTAAAAAGAAAAGAAAATAAAATGGAAATATTCTTTATCACATTTGAAATGTTCATGCCTAAAAAAAAGGTGTTATAAAGAGGGTGCTCAGCATGTGTTTGATACCTTTCTTCATTGTTGTTCACATTCACAAATGTTTTTCCTATCATCATGTAACATATTTTTGCAGTGATTTATCATTAGATATACAGTTACCACAAAAACCATCTGACAGATCAGATGTCTTATTTGCTGACCTTGAAAATAGCAAAAGTTGATTACGAGACACTGAACTAAGAAGGTAGAATTTAATTTCTGTTGTACATCAAATGCTATAGCTTATGGTTATGGCAGATTTTGAAATACTGATTTTTAAAAAACATTAAAATTTTAATGCATTTTCTGAATAATTAGTTGCTCTTGTTTGTCCTAGTTTCTTCTGGGTAAAATTATTGAAAAAATAATACCAAAAAAATAATACCAAATGCCACTGAGACTTATAAATTAATTTACTAATATAGTAGCATATTCTGCAAATAAAATTTGTCTGAAAGGCAGTAGAAGGGAATTACAAGGTGATTTCCTAGCAACATTTATGGTGCTAGTGATAAATGTACTGGCACTTGCCTGTTATGTCAGAAGAGTGTAGGCTGCCCAGGTTATGTATGTTTGGTGATATATATTGATCCAAATAAAAAGGTAATTGGATGCATTTGGTTATATATAATTAGTAATTTTTTTGGTATTTCAAGACAATATTGACTTGCCAACTCATGTGCATCAAGAATGGTTGACTGTTGTTGACATAATGTGGAGATCAAGGTATAACAATGGTCTCCTGCAGTAGAGCTACAATTTAGAGGCTCCCTTGTCATTCTGAAGCAGAATGAGTTACAATTAAAACTCATTTACTTTATCTTTAAGTTATTTATCTTTAAGTCATGTTGTGGCATCTGATTTCAGGCCCCTAGATACCTTGGAAAGAGCCTTTCTAGCACTGCCATTTTTTAGAAGGTACTTGTGTTCCTCTGTATGGAGGGCAGTGTCTCCTTTCCCTTCTGAGTCGTGAGATCAAAATCTGGTCTGGTTGTGAAGGTAATGCCTCTTCCTTAGCACTCAGTGAGGAACTGCCTGCATTAGGTAGCTATTGGAATGGCACAGGCCTTGATTGCACCTTGACTTGTTGGTCACTAAATGTATTGACTCCTGCCTTACAAGTCATCACCTTGTACTACCAGTAGCTCTAGAACCTCTTTTGAAGGGAAAAGTCATCTCCTAACAACTACAGAATGCTAATGGAAAACAAAACTGTACTTTTGATTTTTAAATACATTCTTCATGTTGTCAAATTGATTTAATACATTCTTTAAATAATTTAATAATTCTTAAAATTAGGAAACATCACTAGTATCCCACAGATTCACTCAAATGTGCTATATTAAAGACTTCATCTCTAAAATCTTCAAGAATGAGCATTTAATTTATAGATATTCTCAATTTCCTGGCAAGCATTTTAACAGACACCACATTATTGCATATTTTTAATGTATTTTCAACTTAAATTTATACTGGACTAGCAATAGAATTTCCTTTTAATCTCATTGATCAGTCTTATCTTTATAATTTACCTTGATTAAATGCTTAATAGCTGCTAGTATGTGGTGCTATTTCCCATGTGTTTTGTCCCTGGGAAATGATTTCCAAGTGGTACTGACGTGCAGAACTACTAAACCATAGGATCATAAGAAAGGTTTAGTTTGGAAGGGACCTCAGAAATCATCTCTTTCCAATCCCCTGCCATGGGCAGGGACACCTTCCACTAGTCCAGGCTGCTCAGAGCCCCATCCAAGCTGGCCTTGAACCTGTCGGGGTGGGGCATCCACAGCTGCTCTGGGCAACCTGTTCCAGTGCCTCACCTCCCTCTGAATGTAGAATTTCTTCCTAACATTGAATCTATCTTCTTTCAGTTAAAAAATGTTCCCCTTTGTCCTGTCACCATCTGCCCATGTAGAATGGGACTCAGTTTGCTTCTGCTGTTTATCCATGAGTTGGCATCTAGCAGCCAGTGAAGCGCACTGGCCATTTTGTTTGATGCGCCCTGTACGAGGTTTCACTCAAGGCACTGGAGATCACAACCCCAGTCTCCCTCCACTCTGTGCTTCATGCAGTACATTTTCCTGTCAGGATGCAGAGCAAGAGCAGCAAACAGTAGCTGTTATTGAAAGAAGGTGTAAGCAAGTGTAGCTGGCTGTTACCTGCTGCTGCTTCTCCTTCGAAATCTTAACAGTTGCAGACAGCCTTAGTGCTTATGAGAGGTCTGTGCCTGATGCCACTTGGTACATAAAATATCTGCATTATCAGCAGTGATCTGTAAACCGTAACAGAGTTTTCTTGGAAGACTCTTTCTGAAGGGAACAGGAAGTTTGTTTATGTCATTTTGCATCTCTGGACTTTGAGATTCCTACCGAAGTATCGTTTGTGAAGGTGCTTTACTTCTCTCATTCCTAGAAATTCTAGTGCTGTGTGTGTGCCGCAAGCAACAGCCTTAAAAATTGCTCGGGGTCAAAAGTGAAGTTGAGGTATCTGTCTTCTAAGTTGCTTGGTGTTTCTCTGGAAAGGGTTGTCCAAATCATTAAAAGCATGGTAGATCTTCACTGTAATGTTAAAGCCAAGATTCAGCTCCTGGCACCCGTGTTTTATTTGCTTCTTCTAAGGATCTTTACTCTTTAAATGTCTTTATTTTTATCTGGACTAAAACAATTTTAGATAACAACAATGACCCAAATGCTGTTTTCAGAAAGTAAAACAAATTACTTCTGACTTGAAAAATATCTCTGTTTATTCTCGATCTACTGTGATAATGTAAATACATTGCAAAAACTACATTTGTAAGAGCGATTGTAGTGGATTTTGAGCTATGAGTAACAAATTTTTTGTATATGGCTGATCAGTCCATCATCATCAAATTCTGCTATTTTGTGTAATGTTGGCTGTGTGTGTGTTTCTTTTCCTACAACAGAAGACTCAGCCCTTTATTCAGAACAGTAAAATCCAAAAGTAGTTTAATGAAGTTGTATGTTAAAATTTTGTAAGTTAAAAGTGCCCATTATCACCGAGTATTTTTTAATCAGTAATTCTTAAAGCAATTCTTCCCTTGTGCTTAGAGTAAAATGTTTTTTTTTAATAAATGAAAATGTCAGTCCTTAAGTGATGTTTTAAAAATACATTTTTAGGCATTAGTCACTTTTGTAACTGGTCATTGCATGTCAATAATTTCCCGTTTCTTTCTGTTTTCAAATGAACTGTGCAGTGGTCGGTGAAGATGGTAAGCCCATGTGCTGATCTGTCTGCTGTACTTCTGCTAAGATAGCATGAAAAGAATCTTCTGAAAGTGTTTCCATATCATAACTGCTTTAAGTCAGGTGCTGAAATACATCTTCAGATTTTCCACTCATGTGCAATCTTCTCAATCATCCATGCTTAATGTAAGGCTAAAACTGGTGATCTGGCTGCAACTAAATCTGCAGTTTTGGAATTTTAGAGTTGACCAGTATTCACTAGTTGGCCATGATGAAAATAACTGATGATTTTTCTTTGTCAGGAAAATTGTTCAAGCAGCATAAAATATGTATATGAAAAGATTATAACATTTGTGTAAAGAAGGAATACTGACTACTGCAGTCCTTTGAATTTGGAAGAAAAATTTGCAGGGGAGAACCTTTTATGGTTCTAACCTTTAACCTTATGCTTAAAAATATAGGAAGCTGTTACATGAAATAAAACCACGCCTTAATCAATATTGTATTGCAGAGCAAATCAGTAAAAATTCACACAAATACCTCTGTTCTTCTGATTCATCTTTTAGGATACTCTGGTTTAAACTGACCTGTAAGGAAGAGTAATAGAGAGGACGTGATTGTATTTTTGTTTCTTTGTAGTGTATTCCCCTTAGCAGTGTTTTCTTGGAAGACTTTCTGAAGGGAACAGGAAGTTTGTTTATGTCATTTTGCATCTCTGGACTTTGAGACTATACATAGTGTGTATTCTTCTTCCTCCAGAAAGAAACACTTGTTTTATTTTGGAAACATCATATCTTGGTTTTCCTTCTTTTATAATGTCTTGTATTTCCTTCTTAAAAAACAAGGAGATTGATTTTACATGTGCAGAGAAGTTGAGGGGGTGAGAAGATCCTAAGGGGGAGGGTGTTGGAAACTTGACACCTGAGCCTCAGGCTTGTATCAAAATCTCAACAATCAAGTTTCTGTAAACTTTCTTCTTGACAAAAGAAATGCTGGCCAGTTTGATTTGCCTCCATAGAGGGTTGCTGGAATGGCAAGTGGGTTTCTTGGGTTAAAACCAACTTCCTTAGGCAAATGGGATCACAAAAAAATAAAACAAAACTCCCCAAAAAACAAACCTTGGATGTTGTAAGACATATACCATATTTCCTTCTTAACACTGTCAGTGTCTGTCACCCTGAGGGGAAGAGTTTTCACAACAAACTTGCAAGATAAATAAAAATCTCTTCCCATGCATTTCATTCCCAGGCCCTTCTATCCAGCTTATTATAATCTTGGCAACATTTGCAATCAAATTTGCAGGTTGGGGTTTATAACAATAGGTGGTCTTAATTGGCTGGTTCATAATTTTTTTAAAAGTTTGGGAAGTAAGAGGGTTTTTTCCCGCCCTGAAGTTTTTTGGTTGTTGTTTTCTTGTTTTTTTTTTTTTATTTTTTGTAAAAAAGGTGACTTAGAATATTTGAGCAAGTTTTGAGTCAAATAAACAAATTTAAGTAAGAATTTTGATATTACAAAGGTTTTTTCTGTGCTCCATGAACCAGTTTTGCTTGAGGTAAAACCCATCAGACCTAGTAAGTAACCTGTAAGTTTTAATATATTTTCTAGGATTGCTGAAATTCTGGAAGAGAACTATAATAGTGCTTTGGAGTGAAGATCCAAAATACAGTATTTTTCTTTTGATAACATCCAAATGTTACCAAACTCCAGAGAGAGAAACAATTTATATATGTGTATATAATTATTATATACACATCTTAGATTTTTGTTCTGACTCAGATTATTCTGTCCTTTCTAAATCTTCTTTAAGTGCAGTGGATGTAAGAGGAGGTACATGACTTCAGAAAGATAAAGTCTAGAAATTTTGAGTTAGCTCTGTGAGCCAACTGCTACAGAAGGCAGAAAGCCCCTTGACTGAATGGCTACGCTCTGGCAGCAAGAACATGCATTTGTTCTGTGCGGTCTTTTGTAGAGCTGTCTGTCAAGTAGAGTTTTTAAGAAGGTCCATCTGCTTCCAGTGAACACTGTCCATGTGTGGGTATGTCAGTTCAGCTGCCCAGACCTGTGCATGTAGTAGCTTGTTTCACAGTATTTCTGCTTGCAGGGCCCTGCACTAGAAGATTTCAGCCATCTCCCTCCAGAACAAAGACGCAAGAAACTGCAGCAGAGAATTGATGAACTTAACAGAGAGCTACAGAAGGAAACAGACCAAAAGTGAGGGCATTTTTTTCGGGGGTTCTGTTATGGTTCTTTCTCTTTTTTTTGTTTTTTTTACATCCTCTACCTAAGCCAACAATGCTCAAAAGCTAGGAGACAGTATGCTAGGCCAGGCTATTAAAAAACCTTCTTAAGTTCATTGTTTGTTTGTATATAGGTTCTGTTAATATTGCTTCCTTCTGCAATACTCACTTTGATTCTAACACTGCATAGGGGGCATTGGCTGTAAAATCGTGCGTTAAAAACGTGTGGGTCTGTTGAGCAAGATAGCTGCAACTTTGTGCTTTAAGAACAGGACATGACTGATATGTAGGAAATTGTCTGTAACAAACAGTATGGGAAACAGCACTGAGGCTGGGTAGGTAAGAGTCAGCAGCTGGGGAGTCCTTGTGTGCCTGTGCACAACACAAGAAAGGAAGGCAGAGGGCTAAGGTGGCAGAATGGGGGAAGGATTTAGGCATAGAGTGAAGACCCCGTTGCCATGTGTGGTACCTAATCACAGTTCGAGATCTCATGCACATTATTTTTGCTTTAATGAATCAATACTGGTATATTAATTATTGTCACGGTCTGTATGTTTCTAGAGATGCCCTCATCAAGATGAAGGATGTTTATGAAAAAAATCCCCAGATGGGTGATCCAAGCAGTTTGCAACCAAAATTAACTGAGACTATGAGCAATATGGACCGTCTTCGGATGGAAATACACAAGAATGAGGTTAGATTCTATAACAGTTTCTTGGAAAATGTAAATGATTGGTAAAATTGTAGTTTGCCTTACAGATTTTAAATATAGCACTCAGTAAAACTACTTGATTTAAGAGTAGAGCTCCTAATGCCATTTTTGGTGGGGTACTGTATTTTCAAACAAGTTCATCTAGCTAGAGTAAGGATGTACATTATAAAGATGTAAACTGTTCAGAAGAATATATTATTATTCACTTAATTCTGAAACTCACATATATTAAAGATTTTTTCCTTACACTAATATGGAGTGTAGGCTAAGCATAAAGGATGGGTTTGTGCTTTGTGTGAAGTAATGATGAGACTTGTCATCTGACCACAGTCTCTGTGTGGCTGTGAACTGTCTGCAGTTGAGTGCATTTGTTAAATGTTCTGGTTTAGAATCAATTCTTCTTTGACACCAATATTTGCCTTTTTCCCCAAGGCCTGGCTCTCTGAAGTCGAAGGTAAAGTAGCAGCCAGAAGCGACAGGCGGCACAGCAGCGACATCAACCACCTTGTCACCCAGGGCCGAGAGAGGTCACTATTCTGTCTCTGCTGCTTAGATCCTGTGCTAGAGTCTGTACAGCTCTCTGATGAGTGCAGGAGTGATGGGTGTTAGGTATCCTCCCAAAGTGTATGTCCTTCTAAAGGAAAATCTTAACTGGTTCTGACTTCTAGAGGTCACTTCCTGCCATTCTGGTAACATGTAAAAATAGTCTAATTGAAACACCTGCTCATTAAATATAAATAGCAGTGCCTTTTAAACCTGTCTTACTCCATCGCACAAGGCTCAGTACTTTTCCATGTTCTGTGGAGACAGGTATGTCGAATTTGTTTGTTTTTCTAGCAGAATTCAGTCAAGCTTTGCTAGATGAGTTTTTTTTCAGTAAATCACCTCTGACAATAATATAAAAACTGCTAACAGGAATTTCAAAACAATATCCATGGCCTGCCCTTTCTGTGATGCGCGGATGTTGTGAGTTTTAGAGCTGAGAGCTGCTCGGAGTCCTCACGCTCCAATGGTTGCATTGTAGCCCTGAAGGGAGTTACACGGATGACGCCAACCAGGAGGTCCGTGGCCCACCACAGCAGCACGCTCATCCCAATGAGTTTGATGATGAGTTTGAAGATGATGATCCATTACCAGCTATAGGACATTGCAAGGCAATATATCCCTTTGATGGTAAGGTTACACAACATGCACCGAGATTCTTTGACTGTAAGGCATGGATGGTTTGTTATAAAGAAGACAGGTAAAATGATTTAAAGCAAATTACCTGTATGAGTAACTAATTGCATAAAAGATCAGTGAAGATACTTTATAAATGACTTTAATTCATGAGCAGTACTTGTGCTGTTTTAAGATAAGTATTAACAGAGCTATTGGAAAATACTCAGCTTTACAAATTGGGACTGGGTTTTTTTCTAAGTCTGTTTGGCCATATGTTCTGTTCAACAGATTTTTCATTCTTCCTGTTTATATATAATTTGGAAACTATGGCTTGGGAAAAAGATGACTTGAAATTCTGTCTGAATAGTGAGACTTCTTTGCCTCTTGTTTTTCCCAGGTCATAATGAAGGCACTCTAGCAATGAAAGAAGGGGAGATTTTGTACATTATTGAGGAGGACAAAGGAGATGGGTGGACAAGAGCTCGAAGACATAATGGAGAGGAAGGCTATGTGCCAACATCATATATAGATGTAACGCTAGAGAAAAACAGCAAAGGTGCAGTAACCTATATCTAACAGTAAAACTGGCAGCTCTCAGTTGTACATTCCCCAGGGAAAATAGAGGAAAAATTGTAAGTTATACAGGCTCATGGAAAGAATTACAGAATCAGAAGTCAGCAATGATCTGTTGTTTGCACGGGGAGTTAGCTGTAGTTCTTTTCAGAGATGAAACTAAATTATGCATTTTACACTGGTCTGTAATTTTGACCAATGTCTTCTGCTTTCCTGCTTTACAAAGCACTAAATCAGCTAATGAACTGAAAAAGACCAGGATTCCTGCTTGTTCTGTGGAATACTCCATTTATATAGAGAACTGTAAAAACACTTATGTTTTAAAGATCTCTAAGATTTACTGTTCCCACTTTTATGACTTAAACTATATTCTTAAAACAGAGATTTTTTTTTTTCTAGTAACTAATGGAACTCAGTTACTGAAAGTTATTAATTTCCTTCCTTAGCAAATACTTGGCAGCTTTCACTTCTTAAACAGGAAAATGTTTTCTGATTCCGAAAGTTCAACAAAAATACTCAGGAAAAAACATTATGATTAAGAAGGACAGAAAGTCCACTGACCTATCTCCTTCCTTTTCAGTACTTGTAATGTAGAATGTCCTGTATTGGACATGACATCATTGTTTTAACTCTAGATACCCTGAACAAACAAAAAAAGATCACATGTAATGCTTGATGTCTTACTGGAAACTCTCTGCTCCTGATAAGGGAATGATTTTATATTCTTAATCTAAAATTGCCTCTAAACTTAAAGTCTTTGAATTGTATTGTGTTTAGTCTGAAGACAGTGTCTTAAATGTACAGTAATTCTCCTCATTGTTAAGTCACTGAGGATTGGAAACTGCATTGCACAACTTGATTACTGGGGAAAAAAAGCGCTAATTTCATATTTCTAATGAGTTTGTGGAATTAAGTACAAGGCTAACGTATAGCTGCTGAAAATGGCCTGTTAGAACTGAGCACGCTTCTCTGTCTTCTAAAGGCCTTCAGTAACTTTGTTCTTTTCTTTTTCCTCTTGGACTGCAGGTTCCTGAAGCGGGTTTCTGAGAAAATGGGCGAGATCTTGAAGGAGGTTACATGCAGCTGCTGGGGGGGTGGGGGTGGGGAGGGGAGGGGTACTAGACTGGGAGGCCCAAGGGAAAAGCTAGTTGCATGAATGCATGCAGACATACATTTAGTAGTCACTAACATCTTAGCATCTCCATATATAGGTAAGGATGTATTACAAAATCTTCAATTTGTGCAGGAAAATAGAGTTCCATTACCAGAGTAAAAAGGCTACTGCTCCTAAAATTGCTTTATTTTCATTGTCCTAGGTTGACCCAGGTGCACAAACTATATTTTAGCTTGTGCTACATTTTGATTTTCTCAATTATGCTCTTTTCCAACTCGTTTTTATTGGCAGTCATTTAGAGCCCTGTGTCAGTTATCAGTCTGCCTGTGCCACCTCCATGCTCGCCGTTAACCTCCTCCTGCATGCCTAGGACAGTCAGGCATGTTCTGTGTAACACTTTGCCATCATTGCTCGTCTTATTTTGTAACAAATCATTTTCTTTAAATATCTTCAGCACTAGAGTTTCATCCCAGTATCCATGTATGCTGCTATAACAATACCACTGCAACCATCATTACATTCCAGATTTTTGGCATAACTGATAAGCGACTGTAAGGTATTTTGTTAATTTGGGGAAATAATGCATCTCAGCTCTAGCCTACAATGCAATCAAGAGAAACTCCTAGAACTGTGGTCCATCTTCAGCCCTTCAGTAACCTGTTGTGAGCACTGACAGCCTGGAGCACAACCAGAGGATTCACCACCACTGCAAGCTAATGACTGTTTCCAGAAGTCAACCACTTGCCATTCAACTGCTGCCTTAAACTAGAGTGCCTAAATCTGTTGTTTGCCAACACTACCACTTACAGTATCCCACAAAGGGCTTTGTGTCTCAGCTCTTCTCACAGTGCTGCAGCTGCTGAGGTAGCCACGGTAGGTGTTTTCTAGAGCTCTACTTTTACTGGATACATGGTGCATCCATGAATTTTATACATTGAAACGTGTATCTCTTCATTTGACTTTAATATTTTTTTAAAAGATTTTTATGGAAACTGTCTTTTAGTTTTTCACTATGATGTTCCAATTTCAATTACTGCAGTGCTAGTCCATTTCCAGGTGATGATTCATTGTATGGACCAGGTGACATTTGAGTGATACTTCGTAATGATCTTTGTGCACTTTTACTTGTAAACAATTGAAATTTGGATATGTTTATATGTGTAAATATAGTTGTCTGCAGTGCCCCTATTGCTTATGTTGTCTTGCCTCCCATTTGTGGTTCTATTAATAAATGCATCATATCTGATTGATTAGGGTGATAAGAATTAGACTAGAGATGTTGGGGGGAGGGATACTTACATCAACACAAACTTGTCAACCCAGCCACTTGCTGTTTGGCAGTGTATTATGGAAAAATAATTAAAACTTCTTGTTTTTCTGGGGTCTGAAGCAATAGGTGGATGCAGCAGTGCTGGATGCTTTTTCATTTCAGTGTTATTAGGAACTGTACTACCAGTAAAACTGAATTTGAGTGACTTGTGTAGAGGTTTATTCCTTTTGTTATGTATACCACTATTACACAGCTTGACCTAGTGTACTATGGGGCCTATTAAACTAAAGTTTAGATTTTTGGAGCTTGTATACAGGGTTATTTATATAATAATGTGACATTACTCAATACTGACAAAACTACTTAGGTAGTTTTTTGGGTTTGGGGTTTTTGGGGGGTTGTTGGGATTGGGGTTGCTTTTTTTT
>VYXF01007942.1:39850-96057 GCA_013397295.1 Polioptila caerulea
AAATCTAGTGCTTTTTTATTTTGGAGAAAACTCAGTGATCCTTGTGGGTCCCTTCCACCCCAGAATATTCTGTGATTCTGTAATTCTGTGAAGAGGAAGAAATGTGATCTGTGTATTTTCTGGTTAAGGGCCTGTGGTCTGCCTTGGAGGTCAGTAATAACACTTCCTGGTAAAAGATTAAATGATTTTTTTCACACTACTGTTTGTTTTTCTGAAACCAGGATTCGCTTCCTTTGGAGGCAGGTTGCTTTCAAGAGGGGTAGTGCAACTTGTATGAGGGTTATTAAACATAGGAAAAAGCATTTGTACTTGCACAGCTTATAAATCACTTATTCTAAAATTCTGAACGTGAGTTGTCTTAAAGAATCAAACATTTTCCAGTAATTTTTTAATCCTTTTTTGTGCACATGTTGATTTCCTAAATGTTAAATGCTTTGTTTAAAAATAGTGTTCTCTGTTGAGAATATTTTCATGGAATAAAAAATTCTTTTCATGGTCTAAGTAATTAGCTTCCCCATTTGTCTTCTGTTACAGTTGACAGGCTGACTTTCAGTATGAGGTCTGTAAACTCTTGTTCTGCTGGTAAAAACCTGTGCTGTGATTGTAGATAGGAGGAACTGATTCTGGTGTTCATTTTGTTGTCATCCTACTCCAATACTTTAATTGCTGTAAGTAACACCTCACTCCAGAAATAGGCTTACTGACAACAAGCACATGCAGCACTGACTGTAGTTCTTAAATATTTGTACAACGTCTGAGGATAACCCTTATTCACCTTTGTCTTCCATAACAAAGAGGGATTTGCTGCTAAGACTTTGCATGCTGATTTCCTATAAAAAGTGGTAACACCTCATGCTTTGCCTTTATCCAAGGAAAAAGTACTTACCAAAGTGATTCACCTCAGTAAATGAAGCAAGTTTAATACATACATACACCCACGTTTACTCATGTCTGAAAGCATTTTAATTATCTGGATTGTTTGTTCTTGCCATTTCATCATTCATTCCTGGCAGCATAGCTGTTGTGCAGGCCCCAGCAAAAGCTGAAGTACTACAGATGCTGTCTTTAAAAAAAGGGGAAGTTGTCCCAACACATACACAGACTAATTTTCTAGTTTCATAGGCACAGTGATGTCTGAGCCTTCTGGTTACAGATAAAGGATCATTTCTGCAACTTGCAGTGGTTTGTAAGTATGCAAACTATTCTGCATAAAGATACAGTTCACAATTCTATCTACAATTTTTTTATAGTCATTATAGAAATATTGTACAACAGATTTTCTGCCATGTCAGATAATTAAGCTATCATTTTATTTACACTATTTGCTTCATCTTAAGATGCCAATGCCCTTACTTCTTGGCATCATTAAAACATTACAACTTTGGGGAAATAAAGGGATAATCTAACTGTTTAAAGGGATCAGTAAATGACTTGGTGACAGAGTAAATAAATAATAATTCATTTAGAAATCAGTAGTTTTAAAACAAGTGTGCATTGTGCAGTTAAAAGTTCTAAACATCTTGTGAAATGCAAGAAGTTTGTGCAGTAAAATTGCCAGAAGAATGCTAAGGTTATTTCAAGTATATCACTTAAACAGTGTTTTCAGAGTCTTATATACTTAATTGTTCCACCAGCTTCACTGGAGGAGGTTCCAGTTTTCGGGAAAGTGCAGTTAAGATCCGGTTGAATTTCTCATATCTTTCACTTTGATTGACTTGTGCTCCTTTGCTGCCCCAGAGCAATCTCATTTGAAATTCTGTCTTGAAGATTTCACTCAGCTCTTCATCTGGCTGGAAACCTAGTAAGTAAAAAGAATCCCACAGTATCACCACTAGGGAAATTTTATTATTCTGTAGAAATGGGTTTTAAACTGTCTTCTCTCCAAATAAGCTTTAGTGCACTGGGTTCCATTTGCACAATGATTTTAACAAGCTCATAAAACAGTGAAAATCCTTTCCATCTTTGACATTCTAGTAACAGTGATGGCTCTAAGGACATTGGCATAGGCTAGCCTTGCTCGGTTCTAATGTCTGGAATTGTCATTATAGTCAGATAAATATAAATGTAATTACTTAAATATAATTACTGACCTGTACATGCTGCCTGCAGAAATTACTATATTTCTCCTCACTCCCTTAACTTTTTCTCTGCACGTTTAAAAAATAAAGTCACATTGTTAACATGTTGCTGCTTTCTGGCCTTAAGTGGTCACAATCTCAGTGCTGCAACTTGCACTGTTGTAAGAATCTTAGGATGGTATTTTAGTTGTAATAATCTGAGTAGGAATTTTATATTGGACAGAAGACAGGAAGTTATCCTCAGTCTGTACTGTACTTCTGTTCAGTTGCCAGAAGGGTCAGCATATTGAGTCATGAGAACCTCGAGTATGTTTAGCAAAAATGCTTGCTGGAGAGCTGTAGTGATGAGCAATTTACTGTCTGCTTTTAAATAATATAAATGTTGTCCTCAGACTGAATTTCCTGCAGGACATTTGCTACTCTTTCAGCTCCTGCCAAAGAGAAGACCTCCTCTCTCTGGCATCCCGGGGCACTGGTGCAGGCACACAGCCCAGCTGGTGTGGCAGTGCAGCAGGCTCTCCTACCTTGCAGCAGCCGCTCTGCCGTCAGGCGAAACGTCTCGGCGTGCTGGGCGATCAGGCGAGCCGTGCCCAAGTGCCTGAGCATTATTTCACCACTTTGGTCACTGCTTTCCCACAGCTCCATGCCTTCAAAAACAACAGCTTGGCGCTCCATCAAGGTAACAAGAGGCATCAGCAGTGGCACTGTTAGGTTGTTCTGTGGAGCACTGATAGTTTCTGGAAAAGAGTAATGCTCATGTATCTCATATCATCAGATATTATTGTTAATTGAAGAAGGTATTGTAACTGCAGTGTTCTTTTTTTAAGTTTGAAACTATTTGTCTTCCATCTTTCAAACTGAGAACAAATAGCCTTAAAAAACCTTACCTTAAATATACCTGTCCTACCAGTTTCCTGTGAACTGGTTAGGGAAGAAGACCAACACATATTGGATTGGAAAGCTGCCTTTGCTGCATGGGAAATCTCTGCTGAATTACTAGACAGTGGCACAGAGATTTTAAACATATTTTTTTAAACACAGAGATTTTAAACATTTTCAACATCAGTGATGCCAATAAAAATATACATGAGGCTAGAAAGTTTTTATTCTCTACCTGTTCTCTTGGAGAAATGTTCTGAGAAATTATTTCGTCTGCCTTGCATCCCTTTAGAAACAGGAGCTGCAGTGAATCTGGCACAGTGGCACCTACTAATGTGACCAGAATTACCTAACCCATTCTTTCTTTTGAGGATTCATCCTCTGATCTAATAGACAAAGCAAATAAGAAGCAAAATCTGCTAGCATTAATTCTCCTGTGAGGAGAGATTTTTTTCCCCTGTTTTTATGGCAAGATGATGCAATGTGTCAGTTTCTGCTCGACAGAGAGGAAGTAGGGATGGGGGAAGAATGTTATATTCTGCTTGCATACAGGCACACAAACATACTGATGTTTGGCTGGCAGACTGTTTGCTTCTATTCATAATCATATGGCATTATACAAGTTTACATAATCATTTTAACATACAATGCGCAGCTATGGAAAGAGCAGCTGCCTCATGTCCCCACATGAAATCAGTAGGGGGAGGGTTAAAATGCCAAATGGAAATCGGTGTCACTCATACTCACTAGTCCACTCATCTTGTCCTTCATGCAAAGCTTTGCAAGATGGTTTCAGCTGTTTTTCATACATAATGGCAGTCTGGGTATAACAATGTCTTAGAGCTGTCCAGGTTTGTTCTAATCTACTGACCTGTTCATGCAAAATAGAGAATACCCATTATTGACTCCACAGCAGGGAAAGTACACTGCTAGTCATAGAACAGTCATGAAGACTATTCTGCTGTTCTCTCTAGTCTTGAAGAAATTGCTCAAATTCAAATAAATAAGCCATCAAACAACTCCACATTTTGGAACATAAAGAGATTTTTACCTGAGGCATTTCCAGTGCTTTCATAATGGCAGAAAATCCATATAAATCCCCTAGTGACTCCTTCAATTCCACAGCAACTTGGATGATCCTGTTTAATGTTGCTGCTCGATCTTCTACATTTCCTGTGCAGCCCAAGATATCCACAGCTATTCCTATTGCCATGGTATTGTGCCTGTAAGTGAAACAATTCATGTGACCAATTACAAATCATTAAACTTACATGTGTTCAAAGATCGGTTCAAAGGTGTATTTTTATCTTGGCATGCCCAGCAAACTTAGTCTTATCAACATCTTTGCACCAAAACCAATAATGATATATGGAATAAATACACACAGGCTTTAAATTAATGTTTTAATAAATTCTCCTGAGATACTACTAACTATACAAAATTCTGCTCAAGCGATGAATGAACACTTCTGGGAAAATTGCCCCAATTCCCTTTGTCCCCCACATTCAAATCCTGTGACAGCTACCCCCTTCCAATATCTCAGCAATCTAACTACTGAAATATGAAGCAGAAAATTTAGATCAGAACACCCTAAGTGGTCCCCCTTAACTTGTGCAGAGGTTTTTCAGAAAGCTTTGCTGATAATTTTTTACTTTATTAGCTCCTCTTGCCACACGTAGAAGGATACTATCTTTTTCAGTCTTCTACACACACACTTACATGCTCAGGTAGATTATAGGTCCCTTGAATTTTAGTTTACTTGAGCTGGTAAAGGAGAGCTGACAGCATTCAGCTGTTCCAAGGACCCTGCTTTCCCCTTCCCTGTACTACACGTGACAATTGCCTTACGACCTTAAGGAATCCTTTCCTATTCAAAACGAATTTACATACCATCTCAGTAAATAATCTGTACATGTGACTACAGAAAATGCAGGAGAGCATTCTTGAAGGAAATGAGGACAGTGCACCCATGCTTTAAGCTTCTGGCCATCTACCCTGGCAACAAGGAAGAGGAACATTTACCTTTCAATCAGGTCAAGGCGCAGCTGATGTCCATAAGGCAAGGTGATCAATTCCAGACCTGAGTTCCCTCCCATATTCCTTTTCATCTCTTCAGAAACTTCTACAATCCTTGCCACCTGTCAAGTGCGAAAAAACTCTGCATGAATTTTGAAATTAACTTTGTCAATGCCACAGAGAAGTCCTCCAGGTAAGTGTATGGCATACAGAGAGAGCATGCAACATTGTGATACAGGCATCTAAGAAAAACTTTAACCTATGCATGTTCTGTGCCTTACACAAAAAAGCCAAGGAATTTTTCCTAAAAAAATGATACAGTCATCAGAAAACATAAAAGGGGTGACCGAAATGCTTTATCAAACTCCATCCTCTGCTTCCAGAAAGAGATTACTATGCAGGTTCCAGGAAATACAGTGCTCTCTCAGCCTGATCCTTGTCAGAGAGGTACTGCTCTTTGCCTTAAGGATATGTACACTTGCTTTGCCTTTTTTCTTTCTAGAAAAACTGCTCAGAACATTTTTGGTTACATCACAGCATCCTAAAGATGAATTAGGTTCATAAAAGTTCAGAAAGATGAATTAGGAAAAGGACTAAGGAGGACACTATGTTGAATGCCTCATAAAGTCAGTGTGTGAAAGCTGACACCCTTACCAATTTGTCTTTGCTTTTTAAACGGATTGTATTAGCTACTGGTTATCGCAATAACAATTAAAATTGTGAATAATAAGCAAAACCACATTAATATGATGTGATGGTGTAAGATTATCTGCCAGTTTAAGGCCTGTGTGTTGACATACTTACAAACAAATCTGCTTGCAATTTTCTGATACGCTCATCAGCAAGCTTTTTTGGCTATGAAACTATGAAAGCAATCTGGGCTGCACAACAAGCCTCAGAAGTACAAAACAGTGCTGTAGAAAAGCCTGTTTCACTTCTAGAGTAGCAGGAGTGATATGAAGTCCCTGGAGACACTGATTGCTATTCCATCAGAGGTATGCAAGTGGCGAACACTCAGCTCATCACTTACCATATGGCTGATTCTTTATTCAAAATGTCGTTATTTAAAAGGCAAACTGAACTACTGATGGCACACAAGACACATGAAATTTAGCCTGGGATCTCAGTACAAAGCACTCATTCTGGCCTGATTCACAGGCCAATCTCATTGCATCATGAAGTTCTTATCAGTGCAGTCTATGCAACAAGTTGCCAGTAAATGACAGGCATTGGCTCAGCACTTGGAGGTGAGTATCAAACCGCCTTCTCTACCTGTCCCAGCTAGTTACTGTTCCTGCTCCAAAATCCAAAAATCTGTTTCTGCAAAGCCCTCCAATGACTCTTAATTCCAACAGGCTAGTTGATGCCTTAGCTCCATTGCAAAGTTTACAGTATTTAAAATAAGGAGTCTAATAATGAGCTAATTGAATATTATATACATACATATATATAAACTCACCACTTCTTTAAGGCATGCATGACTATGCCTTCAAGCAATGAAGATTACTCTTTAACAATATGTTAAAGATAATTTAGTTATTAAATTGAAGGAGGGAAGGAAAAAGTGAATTTTGGAACTAAAATGTTAGGAAATGCTGTTAATACTCTTGGAAACATGGTAAAGAGACCTCAATCTACCACTGCTGAGAAGAGTGAGCAGTTGTGTTTTCTGAGTCACCTTGTCTGCATGGAGCCTCACTTAGCAGCAGCCAGCGGTGCTACTGAGGAAAGAAAAAGCTGTGTTTGCTGTTGGCAGGCCCCCAGCAGCTGGCAGGACTCACACACACAGCTGCTGCAGGGAACTGCCCCCTCCTCAGCCCTTCCATGTCCTGCAGTGCAGCAGCACCAGCAGAGTGCTACTGTGTGCTGCTTCTGGAGCATCACCACCCCCACTTCCCTTCCTGTCTGCAGTGGAGTTGCCCAGTAAGTAGCCATGTGTTTCGCTTCTCAAACTCTTCTTAAAAAGACTAAACCCACCAAAGCCCAGCAAAGCTTGGCAGGTTAGATACCCACCATACCATTTGGTCCCTGTAGGTGCTCTGCTGCAGGTACAGCACTCAGTTCCGCCAGCAAAGTCATGCAGATTTAACTGCAGTTACATTTCTTTCATTACACAGAGTCTTCATCTTATTAGGAGATCATTCTCTTGTCTTTCTGATCCATTAGCTGATCTCCAAACCCTGGCAGCTGACCTAAGTCTACAAGTGAAATTGTGGTTTTTTTAGATCTTTCTAAGCGATTTCACTGGCACAATTCTCTCACAGGAGAGAAGAGCACAAGTCCAGATAGCTATTTTCCTACACCACCTATCAGCTGTAAGAGAGGAACTCAGACAACTATTAGAAGAGGACTAGTTTTAGAAGTTTAAATATATTTAATTCTATTTAACATTGTATATAATGGCTATGTTGCAACTAGGTAATGACTGCTGCTCTTTGCCCTAATGAGCTATTTCCTGTCATGAGCAGTTCTCCCCACAGTGCTTTACAGCACAGAGAGCTCTTCCTGCAGTACAGGAGAAAGGCTGAATCACAGGTATGCAGCAACTGATAGGAGATTTAAAAGACAAATGGAACTTTGAGAATTTGAGTCTAAAGTAAAACATGATGAGAGACCTTTAGTCCAAAGAGTTTGTGAAAATTCTTATTCTTCAAATGGAAAACAAACACCCTAAAAAATCCTGCAAGCAATACAAACATAACATTAGCTGCAAATCGACCCATTATTCTTTTCAAATCAGTTCTTTAAAAAGTCTAAATTGGCACAATATAAAACACGTGATCTTTTCTTTACCTTGCAGTCCATTCTAAGAATATGCTGTGCAATAATCTTTGGGTTATTGTTGGTGAAAAGCTCCTTTACTTTTCTTAACATGGATGTTTCCAATGGCTTGTTTTCAGGGGGAAGTAGTTTAGATTCAAAATCATTCGGTTTAAAACTAGACACCATCTCATAAACAGGTGCAGAAAAGATGCTGTCTTCTTCAGCCACCTGAGTTGAAGCTTCTAAAGGATCTGCAGGGTTCATTGTAGTATCATCATCAAGGATCAAATAGCTTGTTTCAGAGTTCCTGAATGTTGCCCTCTCCTTTTGTGTCAGATGTTCCACATAGCTGTTTTTCTGACACAAGTGTTGTTTTGCTGCTGTAGGATGTCTGGCAGGGTTTAGTTCCCAATAGTGTCCTTCAGAACTGTGGGAAGCCAAAGGAGAATCTGGGGGCTTCATCAGAGGTGCTTTGCTGGGTTTAGGTGGAGGCTTTGGACAGAGCTGACTGTCTGATCCTCTAAGAGCTTCCCCTAGCTGTGACTCTGAGGTGACTTTCTGAACAACTGTGGGGCTTAGAGATGGTTCACTGCCTGTTCTAAATGCAGGTGAACTTGGACAGGAGTTTGCATCCACTTCAGGTAATCGAGATGGATGTCTTGAACCTGCAGGGGAAAAGAGTGTTTTAGAAAGCCAAAATACATACAATTCCTGGTGCCTGTGCCAGGGTTCATCTCCTAATTCTGTTTCCTAAGGATATATTGTCAGATAACGTCAATTATTTGCTGGCAAAATTGTCTATTTTGAGGAAATATATGACCAAGCCAGCAAATTCCATGCACTTGCTGATCCTCCCAAAATCCCAAACACATGGAACAGCTGCACCACAGTATTATTCTGTGGTAATGCTGACAATACTTCCAGTCCCTGCTGCATACATAGGCTATCCTGTCAGAGCTGGATGGCCTCCATGGCTTGGAATAAGAGGCTTCTTTGTAACCTGATCGAGGCTATAAAAATGGCAACTTCCAGCTGCATCACGTAAAAGATGAGTCATTTCTGAGAACGACAAGTTTCAGATGAAAGCAAAACTTCCCAAAGTCAAGCCTGAACCTGAATTAAGATATGGAAGGAATGAACTTGAGAAATGCTAATCTTTTTGTGAAACAGAGCTAGTTTGAAGAGCTGGATCCACATACTTCAGTGTATTTATGGCTCATCCTGCACCCACTGCATATGCAAATCTCAGAATCGGATATGGGATTGAGTCCTGTGTCAGACATTCCCAATCTGCCATTCTTGGTGCCTTTGCTGGTATCTACAGCAAAGTGGCCAGTTGCATTGTGTGGGTGTTACTGCTTGGTTACAGATATAAACCAAAACTTCAAATCACAGGCTGTCACCACCTTTAAGCAGTATGATAACAGGACCTGCTCAAAGGATCCTGTGACAAAATGCACAGCAGAACTCTTCATGCTGTTGTAGTAACAAAATAGGAGTATCTGCAGCCACAGATTGGAATAATCAATTCAACTACAGAGGGACAGAAACTTGCCTTATAAATGTCTGTCCATCCCACTGTTAAAACACAAGAGAACACTCTTACTATCAAAATACAGTCTCACTGTACAAATACTTAATATTCTCTTTGTCATGAGAACTCTTCCTACAATAGGCATGAAGAATTTTAACAGTACTGTATTCAGAACGAGCAGCCTTGGAAGTCAATACTAGTTTGTCCACATGGGAAGAGATGCATTATTGCAAGCTTCTATACACGAGTGTGTTAGTATGGAAACAACTGCTTAAGCCTTTGAAGAATCTGAGAAATAAAATGCCCGCATCAACAACTGATCCAAATGTTGTCACACCCTGGATCCCTTGCTTAGGATGATAGTGGCCATGGAAACAGACAGCAGCAAAAGCAATGAAAAGCAAAAAGGACGGAGGGTAGAGAGACTGAGAGAGACGGAAGAACAGAACTGAGTACAAAAGCCATAGTACTGTTTTTCTCCTAGTGAGGAACATTACCTTATCTGCAGAGTTTACCCTGAGAAAAAGTGGTTACCATAATTTCCATGAAACACCACTTCTACTTTATTAAGTTTTGTCAGAAAGACATGAGTGAAACAAGTCAGTTCTTGTCAAGCACAAGTGAGGAAAGGTAATACTATCAAAGAAGGTATTAATGCCAACCACAGCTATCATTTTTTTGGTGAGAAAGCCTGCTGAGTTGTGTGCTAAGGTCTTCAACTAGCTGGTGCATTGTAAATAAAAACCCTGTTCTTGTGAATTGAAGAGAAGTTAACACAGCTTACAGTGGCCATTAAATATAATGTATTTACAGTACTCAGATCATTCAGCAGTCTCACTTTGGTCTAAAGAGTAACAGACCACACGGACACACACCAATTCTAAGTATGAAACTTCTGATTACAAAACATACCTATCAGCAGATAGCTCTCTGACTGGTGAGTCTTTAAAGGGAACCTTTTCTCCAGAACATGATCCAAACTAGCTGGCTGGCTACCACTGTTTTCTTTGTTTCTAGAGTAAACAAAAATGCAAACAATAACATATCAATATATATAGCACTTAAAATACATATCTAACTGCCAGAATATATCATAACCAGTGCAAAGGATCTTTAGCTTTCCACTTGGGCAGCTTCTGATAATAAAAGGCACTTCATTCATTCATAAACTGCTGTTGGAGTGGCTGTGAAATGGGCTATACTATGTGTCACCCTGCAGCATTTATGAAGATATTTCCTTTCTAAAGGAACATTTGATGTGGACACGGAAACTAGGATCCATTATCCCACACTTGGAGATTTTATTTCAGCAGTTAACTATGGAAAAACAGACTTCTCTGGAGCAACAGCAAGATGTTATTTTAATCATTTGTCTTACATGGTCAAGATGTCCCAAGCCACTGCAGTGCTGTTGTGCTTCCAGAGTCTACATTTGCTCTCACTTTGTGGATTTGCTGATCCTTCACTAGAATCAGCAAACCCTCATGCTTAGTCTTCCATCTCAAATCAGAGTAAAAACTCACATGACCCCACCAGGAGCTGATACGCTTACTCCATTTCCTTCCATAAGGACAGTAAAATTAAGGTACCTCAAAAGATTTCCTCTGGGTGTGCTCTGCTCTGGGGATTGCATGCTGGATATACCAAGACTCAGCCTTTTTGCAGTTTCCGTTTTTCCTTCAGGGGTGCTTGGCTCTTTTTGTTGGATTGGAGTTACACCATATTTTTCTTCAAGACACCTGAGAGGCACAGTCCTGTTGATGGGCTGAAAAATAATTGCTCCACTCTGCTTTGATATTGGTGTGCGATTCCCAACATAGTATCTAACTAAGCCAGGGATAGTGTCAAAACTTTCCAGTTCAAACTGATACTGAACACGACAGTAGGCTTCATTGAGTCTTAGAACTGTTTTGTTGATTTTAAAATGCTGAGGGGTATTTTTCCATTGACAGGTAAGAACAAAGTTCCCAGGACTGGAGAGAGAATCCCTAATCAGAAAATCTCCATCTCTCTGAACTAGGCCTTCTGCCACCTTGGAGGAAAAAAAATTATACAAGAAGTTATTTTCAGAATCAGAAAACAATACATTACAACAACTTATTCTTAAACACAGGAATTAATTTGGCTACTCTGGGAGGATATACAAAGCCACAAATACAAAGCAAAGCATAAAGAGTGGTAGAAGAAAGATGTCTCCAATTCTTAATTAAAAGCTGACCCACTTTTGCATGTCTATTTCTTTTAGTTTGCTAATAGAAAATAAGGCATGAAGGGAAAGCAGTGACCTAGGATTTTAAGTTTAAAGCATCAGAATATAGAGTCACACTGAAATTTAGAAGCCATTAATACAAGATCCTGGATTCTGCTCTTTAATTGTTACCTTACATGACAGAAGCTTTCATTTTTTTTTTTTTTTTGTTCTTTGTGAGCACTGCATGTAAATACTACTGCATAGGCAGAGTCAGAGACATGCTGTTTTTCTGTTTTGAGTTAGCCCTTTCATGTGATAAAAAGGACGCCAAGAGCCAAGTGCCCGTGTGCGGCGGCAGACCCGGCCCTGCCCCGGGCGAGGCCCGCAGGGGGAGCTCCAGCGGCTCCGGAAGCTCCGATCCAACCTCAGCCTTACCGTGTTTGTAACTGCGTTCGTAAGGATCAAAATGGAAGTGATTGAATTGATTTTGTGGTGGGTTTGTTTTTTCCCTCTCCCCCACGTTCCAAGCACAATAAAAAAAAAATAAACAACATTTTAACTTTAATTAAGAATACTGAACTAAATTAATGCCACTGTTCTCTAAACAATATGTGATCACAGTATTCTTATACAAAGCTTAAATTTAATTTCCAAGTTTATTCAGTGCACAAAAATCCTGAGATGTATCTATTTTCCACCAGGGTCTGCCCCGAATCCTTCCTTGGCCTCATTTTATGCCAAGCTGCGATAAATACCATAACTTTCATACAAATAGGCATTATGCTCCTACTAAATTCATTCATGTAAAAGCTCAAAGCACGTCTGGCAATGCAAAGACCACGTACCTGCCGAGGAATACGTCCGTGGTACCAGGCATGGCTGCGCAAGTCTTCACTACTCAGCTGCAGTTCTTCCTCTAACTCCTTCTTCAGTTTTTCCGGGCTGTTATCCATAACTTGCCTCTCCCTAGAAAACTGCAATAAAAGATTAAAAGCTTCAACTGTGCCAAGTTTAGTGATTAACGTTTTACCTGGGTTATAACTTCCATCATATGACCTGCACTGGAATGCAGGTGCTGCTTTCAGCAGGCTGGCTTGGCTTTGCTCTCTAGGTTGTATTTGCAAAACCTAGCATTCTGTGAGATAACATGTAATTGTTCTACACCGCACAGAAAGGAGCAAAGTGTTCTGCCTGTACACCAAACTAATAATGACACACCTACAAAGTCACTTCTCTTACTTCCTCTTTCCAATAAGACTTCTAATCATGCCCCAAAAAAATGGAGCTGGACCCAAATGCCCTGCTCCAATATTCTTCCTCCTGTTTAAACTTCCATTTTAAATTTAGATTCTTTCCCAGCAGCCCCCTTTGAACCCATCTAGGTAAGAACATTCCAAATGCATCAAGACAGGCTCAGCTGGACACACTTAGTTGTTCAATATTTCTGTTGCCAAAGAACCAATCTGCCAAAGTAAAATTTCAATCTTAAAGGGCTTACTCCTAATGGTCATTAAATCTGCACATCTGAGACGTTCCCCTCCTAAAGGACAAAAGCTCTTGTTGCCCCTTAGCACAAAAGGCATCAGTTTTGCTTGAAGACATCTCCATCACCACTACACCACTACTATATGATTTTCTGGAAAATTTATGTCTTCATCTCTTCCTGGAACATAGCTTTCATTCTGGCCCACTCTGGCTCAGTAATCCTTAGGGATGCAGTGCTGCTAACAGTGAGGTGCAGGATCTTCTCTGGAGTAGCCACGTTCTCTTTCATAAGCACTCAGAGAAGGGAAATACTTTGGACTTCCTTTCATTCTCCAAGGGCTGGGACTCCAGCCCATCTTTGTTGTGCTGAAAAGTTTCAAAAGCCTGAGAACATGTTCTACACTGATCAAAGAAACAGAGTAGAGCCTCTCTTCAGAGAAAGACCATTAAAAAAAAAAAAAAAAAGAAAGAGGGATAAGGAGAGAGAGATAGGGGGCCTGCAGCAAAAGGCAGCCTTTTGCTCTCGTGCATTATGGATTTTTTTCTTAGGTCTGGATATGAGCCAAAGCTCATGGGTTCCTTTAGCTGACACACGGATGCAAATAAGGAACACATGCATTATTTTAAAAACAACTGGGAAGACTTGCCCACCAATTCCTGTTCTTTCCATGAACACTGCTCTCTACAGCTTTTTCTTCACAGCGAATACTCACAGCACCTAACCGTGGGAGCAGGTGGCACACATTTAACACTTCTTTCAATGATCCTCCCTGCAATTTCAGGCAGACTGAATTACAGATTACCAGACAGCAGATTTTTGGTGGAATAATGCCAGAGGAGGCATTCTGCTGCCAAGATAATTTAAACATGCTGGGAGCCCAGAGAAATTCTGAGATAAATTCTCCTCTTCTCTCTGCTTTTCTCAGAGAAAACTAAGACTAAAACTTTCTCTTAGACAAAAACTAGTAGCTAATGTAGAACGGCAGAAGATAAAAACAACCTGGTAAAGAATCACTTTTCACCTTAGTATCTCTTCTGTGAATCAGAATAGGGTGTTATTTATCCATAAAAATCTGGTTCAAAATGGACAAGGATTTTCATCAAGAAGCAAATTCTTTGTGTTTCTGTACATTAAGGTTTTGCATCAACTCCTCCCAAGCTTTATGAGAAGACTCTGCAGAACGAAACCATGCCACAAAATAAGATAACCTTCACTGAAAGGGCTTGTTCAGAAACCCATGTACAACATGAAGAGGTGAAGTTACTGGATGTACAATAAGCCGCAGAAGAGGCTTGGTGAGGACTGAAGTCCAAAAGCATATTGAAGTGTCAAAACATAGTCAGGGAAGGCAAAAAGTGCTCCCTCCACTCCAAACCAGCACAGGTGAAGGACCTCTGGCACACACCTACCCCTTGTATTTCCCAACTCAAATGGCTGGGAACCCATTTAAAACTGACTGGCAATGATTCTAAAATCAACAGCCTTTCACTGCCACGTCTTAGAGAATGATAGCAAGTATTATAGCATCTAGACAAGCTGAAGGAAGAGTGAAGAGCACACAAATTGAGGCTTTTCAAAAGCACCTTTTCCCCTGACTGCACAAGGAAGTGGCTGGAGAACTTTTAAAATACTCCCTCCAGGGTTAACAAAAACATCCAGCTTCGATGGTGTAACAGGTCCTTAAAGTCATAGCTGTGTGTTTTGCTGGTCCTCTGAGAGGAACTACTGCTTTAATGTGAATAGTGTTTAAGGTTTCAAAAGATGTTTTTCACTGAATAGACATCTTAAAGAACTCAATGCTACTATGGAAATTGTTACCATCTTTCCAAAAGCATGTCACTGTATCTCAGTGGCAGGCAGAGCTATTGAAAATAGAACAGACATAGCATGCAAAGGCAGTAACTGAATTTGCTTAGGAAAGTTATATTTTTAGCCAATAAAAAGAACTATAGGTTCTTTTCTACCAGACTTTTTCTTTTTTCTTTCTCTACCAAAGACCTATGTAGGATGAAATGGACTAGTTTCATCCATGCTACTGACACGAATTATCTTAAAAATACCAGGATGATCCACTCAGAGATACACATTAATTACAAATACAGCATAGAAACCTAGAATTTCTTCTGGTGGTTGAATGGATTTTTCATTACTCAAATGAAGTTAATGAGACACATATTGAACTTGAAGTACCTCTAACAACACAGCAAAAAAGACATTTAAGAAATCCAAACCAACTAAATTTTAACACTCATAATTATTAGCTTGTTAAAAATCCTCTCCACCACGGTCTACCACATGGAATATACTCTGCTAGAGAGGTTGGATATCTCCTGAGATGAAACAAACATGCTTAAATAACCTTTCTGCAACTCAGAACTCAGTGAAAGAACTCCAATGGCTAGCACAAATCCCAGGATACACAAAGGGCAAACTGCCTAGGTAAGCCAGTTTAGTAATAGCATGTCTTCCTGGACAGTTTTTTGTTCACTGAGACTGATTTCTTACAGAACTTACTAAAGGAGATTGTGACTGATGAAGTGCTTGTAATTTCACCAGCCAATACCTTTCTATGCTACACACTACACCCAAGGTCTCTGCTCTGCAAGAATCTCTGCATACACTGAACTTCACACCATGCAAGGCTCAAAAATCACTCCAGGCACAGCCTGTGCAAGCATGCAAACCTGTAAATAAAGAAGAGGGTAGGCTTACAGTAACTATCAGCTATGCCAGTGGGCTTCCTTCCAAAAGAAAGGTGACTAACTCCACATAGCATGATGCAGGTGCTTCAGTCTCATTTCTGAATAGCACCCAAAAGTTAATGGGCAGCAATGGTAGGCTGTAAATTTGCACTCACTTCAGAGTGAGAAACCTTCATTTACCTTCACAAACCTTCATCTCCTTGTTTTATTTCTTTGCCTGAGACACTTTGTTGGCTCCTACTCAATGACAGCTGAATTTACATGTACAGATAGACAGTGAAGTGGATGGTAAAAAGAAATTTAAAAATAATCTAAGGAAAAATTAAAGACTTCCATGTATTTTGCAAAAAAACATGGTTGATGCAACAAAGGGAAGCTTCCAGTTTAAATACTTTGAGATCTTTTATAGTAACAACTCTGTCAGATATCCCTGGAATAAAAAAACAAATCAAGTCAGCAGAACTGTTTTCAAATACAGATGTTTTCCTGGCCCTACAAAGAATTCCCTGTAACTTTGTGTTTTCCAGAACTGTTTGTTCACATTTTAGTTGCATTGTTTCCAGTCCTGGTGCTATTTTAAGATATTTCTGCCATGCTGAGTTTTTGTGAACAGGTGCTTAAAATAAAAATATGTAACTGCCTAGCAATACAATATTATCACCCTCTGCAAAAGCCTTCAATCCTACTTATGTACACTATGGAAAACCTAGAGAGCCAACACTTTAGAAGGAGGGAAAACATTTCAGGCAGTAGGTATAAACTAGGAAACTACTTGGCACTTAATTGCATGTCACAAAGGATTTCTGCTTCAGGGCTATTAATCTAATAGCAAACTGTGCTTACAGATGTAACAAGTGATCCTTAAAGTTACATATTATTTTACTTTTTTTTTTTTTTTCCCAGGCAATTGTTAATCTAGCATACCAAACCCTGGAAAATATCAAAGTTTAAGGAAATAAAACATCAAACTATGATCTCATTCAGGGCAAATTTGAAGGACTTCATTTACCTTCCACAATATACTGTGCCTCTGAAATTTGTAGATGTATTTTAATGGGAATTTCTCATAATAATCTGCTGCTTATGCATCCAAGGGGTTACTTTCATGTGAGTGGCACTCTCCAAAGACAACTTGCTATATCAAGCTCTTGTGTCAACCATCCTAATGGAATTTATCACATTAGATTGTACTAAATAATCTACTGCATGAGGCTGGTAGTAAACAAAAGAGAAGTCCCACAGTTATTTCCGTATTGTTATTAATTAATTCCTCTCTAAGGTGATGATGTGTTTGGTTTATTGTCTTGGGGGTTTTGTTTGGTTTTGGGGTTTTTTTCTTCTTCTTCTTTTCTTTTTTCCCCTAAAACAATTTGAATTAGGAGGGAAAGGCTTTTCATTTTAGACACTGTTTGGAAATGGTCCAAAATCTGTCATGCTAGATCCCCTCATTTAGTTCAGATAAAGCCAAAATTCACATCATCTCTCTTCTGGCAAAGTATTATTTACACAAAGCACAGCCAAGGACTGTTAGAGGTACAAGACTAAAGGGGGCCACATTTCCATCCAATCTCAATTACTTCCTGGTGCTCTGCACAGCTCTGCCAGGTAACAGTTAAATGAGCCCAACAGGCAGCCTTGGAACCACCTGATTTCCTCTTGCCTTGAAGGTTACAGGGTAAAAAGGAGGAGAGATGGTTCTTAGGGATAAATGAGAACAACTTTGTGAAAACTGAAGTGTGATCTGACTGGGGAAGAAGGTCGAGTGCATACCTTTCCCAAAATTTTAGTACTTTGTTTTAATAAATGTACTGAATCCATCTACACTAAACCCATTTCTGACAAATCCAGCAGTGGAGGCCTGCTATGTTTGCTAAGTACACCATGAATGCTGAACTGAGACTTTCTGAATGGGTAAAATTGCTAGATCCTACAGAGTCTCTAAGAGAAGATGGGAGAGACTTTGTGATTAATGAATAGCTTAAATTTTATGAAATTTAGCCAAGTGCTTTTAGCTTTTAGCCAAATGGATAGCTTAACAGAAAGACCAATTGACTGAAAACATGAAGAGGACGCTGAGGCAAGAACAGGAAATACCAAGAGGGAAGACAAAGATATGAAACAAGAAAGAAGGGAGAGGACACACAGATACCCGACATCAAAAAGTTTTGGAAAAGGGAAAAATAATGAAATTCCTCTAATTCCAAGCCACCAGAGAGCAGAAAACTTGTTCATACAGAAAATGAACATTTTATTGTCAAAGTTCCAATTATGGATCAATATAGAATTCACTGGCTGCGGAGATCCTGTCAGTCTTTAATCCTGTGCCTTTGGGATCCTAATCAGACTGCCTGTCTGGCACTATGAATACAAGCATTTAAAAATATACAATTACATTAATTTATAAGATATTTTAATGAGTACAGTGTATGTCATTTCACTTTTAACTCTACTAACTGGCCACCAAACTCAACACACTTGCACTGAGCATTTACATCTAGAACCAAATGCTCCAATATTGTTCAAAAACATTCTTGTCAGTCTTATTTTCTCCTGTACAGGAAAGCAGCATCATTGTAAGGCCAAGGCCTTACAAAACAAAAACATTACACAGTAATTTCTGAATAGTTTTGGGTTTGTTTTTTTGGTTTTTTTTTTTAGAAAGAACTAACTGGAAAAAGGGAGTTTTTAAACACAGGAATCCATTTTCTGATTAACTTGGAAACTGAACCATAGCTGGTGGAATGTTCTTCACAGAGGCAGCTTTCTCTAACCTTCCAGAGGGCACAAAGTTCACAAAGGAACTTAACATAGCAAGTGCTATGTTAAGTAAGAGGAGGTACAGAATGGGTGATTTACTCAGAGAGATGAATTAATACAGGAGAATAGCAATTTTGAAGCCACAAGATTTCCGCATGCTTCTTTAGGTAACTGAAGCATGAACAACTGAACAACTTTTGAGGTTACTGATGAAAAGATAACAAATTATCATGAAAACTTTCCCCATGACTGCAATGGCTCCTTAAAATCAAATAAAGTCCATCATGTGCATGTTCTCACTCTGCTACTATGAACAACAAAAGTTGTCTGGAGTTCACAGAAAAGCAGCCAGTTTTTTCAGTTAGTTTTTTTCAGTTTTGGCTGTCATAGAGTTAATTTCTTCTCAGTAGCTACTACAGTGCAGTGTTTTGGACTCAATATGAGAACGATGTTGATAACACACTGATGTTTTGACTGTTCCTAAGTCATGTTTATCCTAAGTTAAGGACTTTATTTGCATCTCATGTTGTGCCACTGACGAGGTGCACAAAAAAGTGGGAGAGAGCACAGCCATGACTGGTGACCTGAATTGGCCAAAGGGATATTCCACACCACAGAACATCATGCCCAGAATATAAAATGGGGAATTACCTCGAAGCAGGGCTGATAGGAGTTCAGGGACAGGGTCTGACATCATTCACTGGGTGGAGAACAACTGTACTGTGCATCACTTGGGTTTTTTTTCCTCTTTGTTATCATTATTATTACTATTATTATTATTATATTTTACTTGATTTCAATTACTAAACTGTTCTTTCATCACCCTAAAAGTTTTAGTTTTGATTCTCCTCTCCATTCCCCCAGGGGGTGGGACGGGATGGGATGGGACGGGATGGGACGGGACGGGATGGGATGGATGAGTGACTGTGTGGTGCGTAGTTGCCCGCTGGGCTCAAACTGTAACAACTAATAAGCAAGATACTTGTTTAGAATGAGGGAACTAAAAAAAGCCTTTTACAAAGATAAATTGAATGTTAAGCGAAGGTAATGGGAAAATTTAATTCTAGTGGATACAACAACCATTTACCAGTACACTACCACACTTAAACAAATCCTTATATTTCTATCTAACCACATTCAGAGGCAGGAGAGCTTCATTTCTGGAATATATCCTGAGAAATCCTGAGTGTTAGACAAATCATAATCCCCCACTCAGTGATCCTAGAGATTTGCATTTCCAAATATAAATGATGTTAGCAGTTAGGTAGGGGTTTGTTTTTTTTTGGTTTTTTTTTTTTGTTTTGTTTTAATCTGAGACACACCTAAATAATAGGTACTACCAAGAAGTTAAATGCCTAAATACGTACTGAAGAATATTTCCATTCCCATCAAACAGGAGTCACTTACAGGGCACCAGTGGATCCTATGCTTTCTACATATTTATGATAGAAGATAATCAAACTTTTACTGCAGTGTAACTATAAAATTACCATGGGAAATTGAAAAGAATGTTATAATGTAAGACTCATCAAAACTCAAACTTGGCAACAAGTCAATGGGAAATCAAAGACTGGGGAGCTATACAAAATTTCACATAATTTTGAGCAGTCATTCTTTTCACATCTGCCTCTCTCCAACAATAACAAATCTAACATTGAAAGGCAGACTGATAATGCTGAGTGGTGATTACATGTAACTCACGTGTTACCAAATCCAACTGCCTCCACATACATGCTGAAACAGGATATATGAAGCCTGAGGGTGCCAGTGAACAGATTTAGATCATCGCACACTGAAGAAATATTAATTAAGATCTACTATCTATAAAAAGTGTTTGCAATTCACCCAAGATAAGAGATGGCACTTGCAGTAAGTAGCTGCTTATAAAAGGCTTCTTACGCACGTCACATTCACAGCATTAGTACATTACTCACTAATGTGCTACATCAACGTGCTGGAAGTTATAAAACTTGGCAGTCCTGATAACTGGAGTGGCTTTCCCCTTTTGCACAGCTTCAGCTGAGGCTGAATCATAGCAGAGAATTAAGAATGAAAATACTTCAAGGCCCTCCCCTCTCTGATCATGACAATCATACTGACCAGTACTAAAAAAACCCGTCTTGTCGTGAAGTTGATTTCATTAATTTAGACTGCCACATCTTTTAAGCCACAGTTTATCACTGATTTAGTCTTAAATTACTTCTTCTCTTCCAAAAAGTGCAAATTAAAAGAAAAATATTTTGTCTTGGAAGTGACACAAGTCACAATTTAGTGTTTTCTCTTCACTTCCTTTTATAAACACAAATAGGAGCCCTCTTGCCTTGAAGTTTCTCTATTTCCCTCAGTGTAAAAGCTGACCTTGACAGCTAAAAAAACCAAATGGGATCATTAAAGGCACTGACACATCATGACTGAAGAATTAATTGATCCAAGTTCAGATGTTCTGCACTGATCATTATATCTTCTATTAATGCATAGAAAATAAACCAAATGACTGCTACTGCGACCTCAGTTTCACACCCTAAAATTAAGTGCTGCAAAATGCGAGTGCTCAAGTGCTGGACTGCTTCCTGTGCTTTGGTGAGACACAAACGAGGCGTCTCCGAGTTTGGCCACATACTGCTTGCAATTGAATCAGATAACATAATGAATTTATCTCAATGTAGAAAAAAACCTGAATCTCTCAGGGGTAGTTGAGAACTTCAGCAGGTTTATTAATGGATCAACTTGGTATTTCATTACACTTGAAATTATTATTAAAACCAATCATTAACTTCATCTAATTACACAAACTGATTTTGCTTGATTTTTTTTAAATTAAAAAAAACTTTTAAAAAATTGAAAACTGATCACTTCATTTTATACTATCTTATTGTTCATACAATCCAAGGCCCTTTAGCGTTTCACAGAATCCATACCCAAGAGCCCCAAGGTTCAGACCTTACTTGATCTGACCAGCAGCTGTTTCTATACCTACAGCCACTTTCTCTTCAGCAAATGCACCCCAGTTCCCTACCATCCAAACTTCCTCAAATAGCCGTTCATCAGATTTAACTATTGCTAAATCTGCGTACTGGAACACATGCATTCGAATCTATTTTAAATGCTGCAAATCGCTTTAAATAGAACATTATTTTTGAAAGATCCCAACTGTAATTTGTTTCTGCATAAAAGGTTTTATTTTTTTACCCTCCATACAGCAAACACTATTAATGTTTCTGTTTCTCTAGAGACTGTATGGATTAGACTAAATGGAAAGTTGCCATGACAACACCACTGTTATTTTACGCATTAGAAATTCATGCCAAGTGAAACAAAGGGCATATGCATGGTCAAGAACAAGTTTTCTAACTGTTCCAACAGCCAACAATAAACCAATGTAATTTAAAAAGTTCTAGAACCAGAGAATTAAATTAATTTAGGCCTTAAAACAAGAATGACAATCAATTACAGCACAATAGAGCATCTTTAGCACTCTATTGTGATGAAAATTGCTGACATCTGTGTCAGTCAGAGGAAGTCAATCTGACCAGAACCCCTTTTTCAGAGTGCCCTGAAGACTGAGCCCCACATCCCACTTTCAGAAATGGACAGTTATAAGGCTAAAGCACTGAAGGTGAGAAAAGGGGACAGTTGTTCCCAAGTTTTAAGTTCCTCCATCAAAGTTTGAAAGCCAAGGCCAGAAGATAGCAATCTTCACATCCTTCCTCACTGCAAGTGCTCCACAGCGTTAAAGAACAATTCACATGTTAATCTTAAATAAAAAGATTTAAAAGTTTGTTATTCACATATCACCAGAAGTAGTTAGATGCCCCACATGTGACTAAATTCCCAAGTCACTTAGACACTTCTGTAAGTGTGACTTAAAATTATTATGAAGGCTTTTCTTGTACTTACAGTGCATATGGAGCATTTTTGCACAAAGTAAATTATGTCCTTGTCCATGGCAGGAGGGTTGGACTAGATGACCTTTAAAGATTCCTTCCAACCCAAACCTTCCCTAGGAGTATATGATTTTGTGTATCTTGCAATTAAAAAATATCTAAAATATAAGGACAAATCTAAAATGGTCTGAATAATTTAACAAACACCTTTGCTCCTGAGCACAACTGCCTGTGTTTTCCTTAAATAGCTGAAAAAAGTTAGGGAACCAAATGGTCTGATCAGTTAAATTCTGAAAACTTGAAAATTTACTAAAATCCTCCTTAGCAAGTCCCAAATCAGGGCATTTTTACTTAGTCCCTAAACATAAAGACAGCCAACTTCAGGCTCATAAAACTGCAAGTTCTTTAAGCTTCTCTCTGAGACAATAGTGAATTGTAAAGGTGTTCTTTAAAAGAGAAACACTCTGTACCCAACCATGGTATAAAAACAAACACTTCTAAACAAAAACTGAAAGCATTACTGACTAGCACACTGTAGTTGAAAAAGAGCACCTACCTTGACTCTGATAACAGACTTACGATGATAAAAGCAGCAAAGTGCTGCAATCAGCATTTGAAAAACATTATAATCCTTCGGCATTTTCAGTTCTGCTGTCTGTGGTTCCTCAAGACTGAAGAAACAGTCACTACCAGCAGTGTTATGAGGTTCAGCAAGCTCCTCAGTGTCACCACTGCCTACCAGTGCTGCTACACGCCCCTACTCACGTATCAGTCTGGGACACTTTCCACAGCTGAAGCTGATACCATCAATTCAGGGACCACTGGCATGCTGGCTTCCAGCATGCCATACAGAGAGTGCCAGAATCCTCATGTGATCTGTTTCACTCACCAGTGAAATCCTAGCTCCTCTATCTTGGTATCCCTTGGCTCAGAGATGCATTTAAGGCATCAGCACAAGCCAAACTTCACTTCTTGATAAGTTGCAATACCTGACTGTCTCCCAGCACTGATAAAAGCTTCATCAGTTGCTCCAGCTCAATCATGCAACATCTCTGCCTGCATCGTCAATTATACACACATAGGGAAAAAAAAAAGAGGAAAAGCAGTTGATTACTGTTTGACAACTGTAAGAACTGAGCTTCGGTAACCAAGGAAAATGATAAATCTGTTTATTTTTAATTAGTAAGCTTCTGGCAGACAGTCCTTGGAAAAAAAATAGCTAGAAACCAACCCTGTAAACATTGTCAGTGTAATTGTCAGGCAACCAAGGTACCTTCAGTGTTTAAAGCTCACAGTGAACAGCTTTATCTTGGTCATAGTCCCAGAGGACTGTGCAAGTTGCTTGACAAAGAAAGAAAGAACTGAATTCATGAACATGTCTGATTTGGCAAAGTAAAAGTTAAACACTACAACAAAATAAAAAGCAGTGGTTTTATTTATGCCTGTGATTCCATTCTCTTGGACAGCACAGTCCATAGCTTACTGACCAGTCAGCAAACTGCTCATCAGCAAAGAATCTGCCTGACATACCTCCAGGCTCACTCAAGAACCAGGGCAAAAGAGAGGCAAACAACTTGGGCAATTGTGATACCTGTCAGACACAAGACATCACCTCCATAGCAGTCTAGTTAACAGATTCAGTGAAAGGAAACCAAAGGGACTGCATTGAGGGGTACAAGACGACCTGTAACACATAAGAACGAGGAACTTCAAAGAGATCAATCAGTTATTACTTGGGTGGTACCAAAAAATACAGAAGTCGCAAATATTTCAGATCTTGGATTAGGAATAAATTAATCCCAATGAGTGGTTAAAATGAATAGTTACTTATCTTTTTCATCAGCAACAAGTATATTACATAATTAGGAGGACACATATTAAGTACTTGTTAATGTCCTCAGGTATTACTTGCAAGGTACCTCTCACCTAATAACAGAGTACTTCCTTCCCACACTGACTGAACAATGCCAAATGCCCTCTGAGCCTGCATCCAGCAACAGGAATTGGTACACAAACCAAGCAGCAGCACTGAGAAAAGACATAAAATGTGCACTGCCCTTCAAGGAAAATGGATGGAGTGCCTATCTGAAAAGAAGAGGAAACCTCAGTGTTGATACCAAGGAAATGGGAGTGCGATGTGTAAAGCTCTTTGAACTCTCTGGCCACAGAAGGTTTGCAGGTACCTACCACCTGGTTAAGCACCAAACCCAGAATGCTCATAAAGGTAGCCAGACTACTTGGCCATGTTATGCCAGAGACTCTTCTGAGAAAAGGAAAAGAGTGTAGGAATAAAAGAACAGAACATTAAATGGAATGTAAAGTAATAAAGCTGGCAAGAAAAAAGATGTAAGGTTGGCCAGAAAAGAAGCTGAAAATACTTTGAAGATGAAGTCCTGCTGAAGAGTACTTTATGACAAACTCAGTGAATGAGTAGACGATATAATAGGAATGTGAAAGTACTCTCCTTTTCTCTTTGCATTGTACTGCAACATATTTTAATTTACTTTGAGTTATTTTTCCACTTTGAAGGACTCCACAGGATTGCTTTAGCATGTAGCCAGAAAAGAGAAGATTAAAAGATACCCTGCAAAATTTCAAACACAAAAGCCTCAGCTGTGATGATTGTTTCTTGACTGAAATTTTCTGGTACTGTGGCAGGACATCTCATTAAGGACTGTATTTTTAAAGAATATTAATCAAAAGTTCTCATTATAATACCCTAATCTAATTTTAAAACTGGAAGGGCAAGAGGGAGGGATGATAAAAAGGGAAATGAAATTGAAGACTGCATCAGTCAAGGTGTTTTTGCTTTACAATGCTAGCAAGACAGTATTAATATTACACACTAAGGTTTAACTTGTAACACCATGAACAGAAACTATCAAGACAATCAATGCAAACTACAGTAGGTGACAAGAAGGGCTGTTAGAACCACAGTGATTTTGGCAGCAGAAACAACTGATTTAGCAGTGCAATATCAGGTGGACCACTTCTGCTCTGAAAAGAATTCTAAGTTCCAAACAGGAGTTCTTTATGGGGTTGGAAAAAAAAAAAGGACAAGAATACTATGACCTATCAATGTGTAAACCTACACTGAAATTTAAACAAAGGTTCCTGTCCACCATCAAGAAGAAAACCTCCCAGTTTTTTAAAAAAAGGTGGGTTGGAGTGGCAGGTCTAATAAAAATGGTAACTGCCAGATCCTTATTTCCTGTCTGTAATGAAGTAAAGAATCAAAAATTACGTGTGTTGAGAGAATGCCAGAAACAATGAACCTTAAAAACTAATACTGTACAATTTCATACAGCAGCTGCTGATGCTTTTTATCAACAGTATAACTGATAGGAAAAAGGACACTTTATTTAAATAGTAAATTTTAAATGTTTTAAAAAGTAAACTAAGGGGACTTTTGCTTTTATTAAGGTTAGTATGACCTTTTATTAAGGTCTGTATGACTTAGAAGGTTAGTAGCTCAATGAATGGCTGACAACCCTTCCATGACACTGTGATACAGCAGTATGAAAATTAGTATTACTGGAAGGAATCTCAGAGAGTATGTGAGAAACCTTTGGGTGATAGTATGGTATATCCTGCACTGATGGCTATCATGACTGAGGACAGCCTTCAGGCTGCTCCAATTATGCTTCATACATAGGTAAGATTTACATTTTTAAATACTGACTCGGAGAAACAAAGGATGGCTTAGCCACATTATCACTATCCTGGCCTTTAATTTTTTGCTGGTACTTTGGGTACTTGGACTCTGCACATAAGAAAAGAACCTGTTTATTGTACCTTAGAAACATCAAATAATATCCTTTTGCTAAGTCATCTATTGATGTATTTTAAATGCTCCCCAGCACCAAAAGATCAACCATCAGCTTTATTTCTTTGTTTTCAAAGATTCTTCCTAGAATCTTAAATTATCTGATAATCCCTTCATCTGTTGCTGTGGATGGATGGCTAGATTATTTTTGATAACTTTATTAACCAAGCTTAATAAGAAAGATTTTTAAGTTCATAGAATCCATGGCCACACAAGTTCAAGGACACTTGAACATATATTCTATGTTGAACTCCTAATAACCTGTTAGGAAGAGATATTAAGGAGTCTCTATTAACCCTATCTGTTATTACAAAGCCTGTAAAGTTATTTAGGCTATTTTCATGGGCTAGTTTAAATTACCCAGTGTTCCCTTGACACACCTAAACTGTGTCCAGTTCACTCACAGCACATTGCATATGCAGGAGTTTGAGGTGGTCACACAGGGAATCTTCTTAGGCTGCTCTAATTGTACAGGCCAAACAAGAAAAAACATGGGGATATTAACTTTAGTAGAGGTCAGTTGGTCTCATCATGAAAAGAAAAAAAAAAGTGGCTTCAAGATTTTAAGTGGCTCAAATAAAGCAATCACACTCCTTGAAAATATAAATGCTTGAAAACTTACAAGCAGTCTGAATTTATCAAAACAGTCTCTGGAGCTACAAGAGGTTATTTTGAACCAAATACCAGGCATGGTCATGGAGGTGCTTAGAATTCATACACAGAATTATTCTGATTTGTGATTTCATATTAGAGAAAGAGAAATAATTTCAGACTAAATTAGATGAGGGAATTGTTGGCTTGCCACTCTGCTGTGTACTGCTCTATTCATTTAAGCATTCAAATCAGCCTAACAACATTCAGTGAAACACAAGCGATGCTTTACATTTCACTGCACTAAATGGAAGTAAACAATGCAGGCAGGAAGCCAGCTGTAAATGAGAGAAGGCACGGTGCACTGTACAAGGGTCAAGAGCACAAATCTGATTAGATCCAGCCCCGAGCACTGCTGCTGAACGAGTGATGTCACACAGACACGTCCCCATTACACAGGGCATGAGCTAACTACGGTCTGAGTGCCTATGGCTACAAAATGGCAACGCTGGGGGTGTAGTAAAGTACAATAGCAATAAAATTTGGAATAAAAAACTCCAAAAAAAAACCCAACAAAAAACTTAAATCTTCAGTTGAAACATTTTTCATTTAATACTTAAGAGTTTTTACCATAACTAGTTATTTGTTCTTTTTAATGCAAGAATAAGTCAGGATACAGGGGACAACTGATAAAAAATTTGTTGATGCAAACAATGCCCACTCCCAGTTAGTTTTAGCAGTAAGTCCTGCAGATATGGCACATCACCTCTAAAAAAACTCTGGGGGCAGATGCCCCCAAATACAGGCAGTGCCCAATTTTACAGCTGAACACTTGTTAAAGTGTGGAATAAAGGGGATGACAACACTATAGAAGGCTTACTTTGATCTGTTCCTAACTCAAATGTCTACAGGCACATGAAGTCCCATCTCCCAGCTCATGTCCTACCATTTCTGTCTCAATTCTTAACAGAACTGTCTCTTTCATGCTCTCTCAGATAACTTCACATCCTGCACACTGTTGTTGGTGCAGGTTCTGATCATAAATCAACAGATAGAGCTGCAGCTGTAATTACCCTTGTTTGCATTGCAAGGTGTGGTGTGGGAGAGGTCAGCATAATTTCTTCCTCCTCTCTGTTGTGGTTCTGTGAGGCAATCTTAGAAATACGCTGCAGTTGTACAGGAATAGTGAGGAAACAGAATTTGCATCTATTTAGTTTACATTGCTGCTTCAATAAATCTCTTTGAAAATCTGCCTCATATAAAAACCCAGGTTGGCAGGTAAAAGAAATAAATGCCCAACCTGCTTATGAGCTTCCTACTAGGTCCTAATTTGCACTTTAAGACATCCAAATACTTTTGAGATTTATATGTTTTAGTTATTAAAGATCAGATTTTTTCAAGGTGATCTGGCAGTAGGTCTGGCTTTCCTACTTGACACCTTCCTATTATGAATCCATCCGAATGTTTAATCTATCCTACTAAAAACTAGCATAAGTATTCTTGAGCTCCACCTACTGTCTGCCAGCCCATGTACAAACATGAAACAATTTTGTAGTGTGTCACCTATTTTTCCTTCAATTTGTTCCTTAGACTGGGGGGAAAAAAACCCCTGAATTATGAAAAGGCATGAATTTCCTTTTCTTTCAGAATTAGTTCACTGTTTATGGGTAATATCTTCTTCTCTTTCCTGCTGAATTAGTCTAACTAGCTTTGCTGGTCAGCACATTAGAGATGTTTTGCACATAAAAATAAGGCATTAAGACAATTGTTAACTTCAGACTTCTCTTTTTGAAAGTCTCCCTAGTCCTGTCAGAGTAAAGTGCTTGTTTGTGTTAGATTTAAACCAATTCTAAATATAACAGAAAGATGAAAAAAATGTGTTACTTCTCCAGGGCAAGGAGACACTTTTAAAATATCAGCTAATTATCTAAAACTCCTGAATACCCTAAAATACTTCCCCCTTTTATAAAAAGGATGTATATTTTGGATGTGTAGCACTCAAAAAGAAAACTTACAAGTCACTCGAGCTCTGTCAGAGCTTAGCTTTTCAAAAGTCAATGTTTTACTAACAAAAGGATTTGAGGACATGGAGCTAAATGACCTCTAGGTGTTCTAGACAGCCAACATAACATTGTGGTCCATTATCTGTGTAGATACTTATTTTCTATGAATATCCGACATACAAGAACATCAGGCCGACCTGCTCCTTTGACAGCACGGATCAGTAGATGACATCCCAATGAAACGTCCCAATGCTCCTTCTGCTGCCCTCTCTGCAGGCTAAACTGCACCTCAGTGTGTCTCCAAAAAGAGTACCAGTCCTATTATCATCTGTAAACACAGCTCTGAGAGATGACGAGCTTTACCTCCCTAGGCTTTATCAGTAAGAGGACCCAAAATGCTTAAAAAAAAATAAAAAATCATCATTATAATCTGCTCTCTGCACATTACATGCTCACTCCCCCTTGTGGCTCATGAGCTTATAGATAGTGAAAGATCAACAGTAAGGTGTTGCATGGAGTTAAATACAAACATCTTCATGTCTCTGACAACTTTTGCTATTAGTCCATCTTCAAAACTATGAAAACAAAAATCAGCTCCCTTTTTTTTTTTTCTTCTTCTTTCTTTGCAAAGTAAGTGCACATCACCATGTACCCATATTTGTTTTCACTGACATGGATGTTTTGACTTGGGTATATTATCAAAAGGCCAGGTTGGACGGTGCCCTGAGAAACCTGGTTTAATGAAAGGTGCCCCTGCACAAGGCAGGGGATTGTAACTAGATATCATTTGAGGTCCCTGCCAACCCAAACCATTCTGTGATAACTGTCAGCATTTGAGAGCCACTGGGATTAGCATTTTGGAGAAAACAGGTAATTCATTTAAATCCAAGTTTCACAAGATAGCCAGAGATAAAATAAGACCTTTTTTTGGACCCCAGGACTTCCATCCTATGTTTCAGATTCAGACCTTTCCAGCTTATGTTTCTCATCTGTAAATAAGACCTGATAGCAGTTACTGATCCTCTAACAAAGGCATTGAAAAGATCAACTAAGTAGCTACTGCCACTAATATTACCATTGGTATCAAGGAAATGAGAGCAAAGTAATTTTATAGTTTTCAACTCAAAAATCAGTGCATGTAGTGGTTTTTGAGGACTCTAGACCAGACATCACTTTGGAGCTAATGAGTTATAACAGAAGTAGTAGAATACAGACATTAACTGGGTCAAATCCATGGTAGGATAACATGAAGGATTAACCATTACCATGCCAAGAGGGGACGCTTGCTGCTCTAAGAATTATCAGTATTTTTATATTTACTAAAGCACCCTCAGCATTACAGAAGATGCAAAATACCTTAAACTCCATTTCAGCATCAGGAGAAGGAACACAAGAATGCATCAGGAGAGGGGAATGCACTGCTCAAAGACTTCACAATAAAGGCCAGAATGATTACCAAGCCACTATCCACTTGACTCAATTCACATAAGGACTATCATTCAAAAAGAAAAAATATTCCTCCTCACAGTACACTAATTCCCCTCACACCTGACCCACAAAATCCCAAAACCTCAACCAACCAAAAGTACCCACAAACCCCACCAACCACAGAAAACCCCAGGTCTTAGAGCTAACCAGGCCATTCAGGAACTGGGAGCTGGGAAAGAGCAAAAAGCTCCTATCAGGAACAGGCTGACTTGGGGTTCACTGTTCCAGGGAAACATGAACTGGGACAGCAGACTGAAAGTGCATTGTCTTGCAGAGCTGGAGAGTCATACCTTCCTGCATCATTGACTGCAAACACCAGCTTACATTTTATTCATCACTTTGCAGCCAATACATTACAAAACTGCTGACTCAACCTCATTTTAGAAGACCAGCCTGTTGGTCACGCAAAATTCAACATGAGAAAATACTGAAACTTTTGTATTATATTCCACCATTTATTATGAATAACTGCATTGTATCAAATAAGACAAGTTTTCTTTAACTCCAAACGAACAGGGCAAGATTCTCACCATGATTTCAGGGGAATTAAATACTTGAGAGCTGTTGAATTTCAACAATATATGTAACTCCTTAAATATTTTTTTTTTAATTTTTCCTGGGCTGATGAAAGCTTTTAGGAACAATTATCATGCCTAGATAAAGAAATAGTTTCCCCTTTTAAGCAGAGAAAGGGTAGACATTGTAAGAAACAAGCCTAGTATAAGGCTGAAAAAAAAAAATAAATTCTACTACCTGAAATTCTACTATCACCAGAACAGGACTAAAGGTAAAAGACAAGATGCTTTATCCAATTTATTGCAAGAGTGCAAACTTATCCCACTAGAAAATTAAATATAGGTTATGAATAGAAGAGAGGGACAAAAATCAACTAAAAATCTCCAAACCAAATAAAAAAAAACCCGAACAAACAAAAAGAACCCCAACAAACTCCCCCCCCCAAACAAAAAAAACCCAAAACTCCCCAAAATCAAACCTCTATGTGCAAAACATCACAATTTTGGAAAAATATTCCCACAATGCCAATTTAAAGATCATTAGACTAACCTAGTCTGGGAAGTAGAGCAGATTATTTTGGGATCATAAGGAATATCTTTTGTTGGAAGTTTTGGACAAATCAGAACATCTATTCTACACAATCTCAGGGACACCCTGACAAAAAAAATAATTCTCAAGTTCCCTCCAGGACCTACATCTATAACTTAATGAGAGGGAGAAGGGAAAAATTCCCTCCCCTACCCCTTCCATTCTTTGTCTCTCGAGCAAAAGCAACCAACGTCCAACAGTCAGGCTCCTACAAGAGTTACAAAGAAATTATTATGAAACCTGATTTGAATGACCATGACTCAATTAAAAATAGCCAGTCAGGAGTTTCTTTTCCAGAAGAGGGCAGTGCACAACAAGCAACCATCCATCGAGGTTCAAACCAAACGTTTCATTGAGACCGAAAATCACATGCATTTAACATTAGAATGGCTCTAACCGAATCTTTTATGTCTCAATTACACAGCTCACATACAAGAGGCAACTACTGTGGAATGATTTTTGTGAAGCTTCTCTTCCTGCTAAGCAGAGAAACGTAAAAAGAAAGAGGAAATGTCTCTGTCTGAAGCCTTACTGTCATCACAGATGATCTTTGAGTTGGATGACAAATCAATAGTGACAGAGATGTGTAAAGTCCAAGTTGGCCACATAGGCATACTGCTTCTCTCCTCAAAAAACCCACATTCCATTTGATAATTGTGCCTTCTGTGATACTGTTGTCCTTGCTGCAGTTGCAAAATGTGTGGAAAGGAAGTCCCTAAACCACCCTACAGACTCAAAAAGAACCTCCTGATCATGTGGTGCCTTAGTGCCAGGCATTCCTCCCGGCTCTGCTGCTTCATGCTGTCAGACAATGCACAAACCCAACAAACTTTCTGCTCACAAGTCCCAGCTCGCATCTCAACAGCAAGTCTCTGCAGGAGTGTGATACACAACATGAACAGGAATACACTGGACTTGGCAAGTTTTCCAGTGAGGTGGGGATTTCTCTAATATATTTCCATATCTAAAAAAGGCTGTTTCTAAGGAAATTTCACTGTCATCAGGGCAAATTGTTTCCCAAACTGTGGCTACTTCTCATGCTGACACAGATTGTTTTCTGAACTTTCCTAAACTTACATACACACATATAAACTTTACTTTTGATCACACTCTTACCATACTATCTTCAGCCAGTAGAATGGTGAGAATCAAACACCCACACCTGTATTGAATTGACATCCACAATATTATGAATTTCTGCAATTAACTATACAAACTGCATCAATAAATCTCATAACCTGATCTAAGTTCCCTGAAGTTGAATTAAACCCACAAAATATTGTCCAATCTTGCAAAGCTATAGATAATGATCAACACCCTGGAATGTCATCAGAATTTTATTTTCAGTTGCACTAACCAAATCCATCATGAATGACAGTAATTTCTATGACAGTTTGCTTTCTAACAAAATGAAGAAAGAGTAAAAATAGGGAGAAAAATTAACACTGTGGGGCTGAGACAAACAAGAATCCTTCAGAAGAACTTCACAAGAAACTCTTTTTATGCAGCTGTAACTTCCTTAAACCAGCAACAGTTTTTTCAAGTCTGAATCTAAATATAAACTTCCCTCATGACCATGCTGAGCAGACAGCAGTAAGTTTTGCAATTTTTCCACTAATGGAATAAAATACAACTCCAAAACTTCAGGCCATAGTAGTATTTATCAACTCACTGCTGATATGTATTTCTGTAATTATTAAACACTATTTCCACAGGAAACGCTTGAAAGGTTTCCATTAAATGAAGAGAGGAATCTCTTTTTTCCTTTTTCATCCTGATATAGCTTCAATGATTACAGCACAGATTTCTATAAAAAGATCCTAAAGTATTTATAGTGAATAGGAATGGGACAGAAAGCTATCTTTAGTTCACATGAATTTGATCAAAATGACTCACAAAAAGTTCTCTGACACACTCTATTTGCCAGCACTTGGTTCTTTCTCCCTTGTCGTAGGAATCTGTTCTGTGGATTGCAGACTCAGGGTGTGGGAAGAACCTGCAGAGACTACCAATGGATCTATTATTTGGTACATAAAACTTGCAAAAATCTCACAGAATGTACAACGTGCTATTGTGTCCCTGAATCTCTTTCATGACTTGGGTAGCAGCCTCACTCAAAGCAGTCTGGCCTGTTTTCACTTCTACCATAAAAGGTTTTTTTTGAAAGAGCCATTTAACTGTGACCATGGTTTCAGCAGCACTGTGAATACAAAGGAAGGGTTGAAGCCATATGGACACTTCAGTATACTCAGACTTCAGCAAATCAGTACATTTTTTCCCCCCTCAGAACTTGCTTTTGCATAATTAGCTCTCTTTATATACTGAATGAATACAACAATATCCAAGATGTAGTAAACTGCAACTTGTGAGCAATATAATTTAAAGAATTAGAAACCACAGTTTATCTATAGAGAACATTGTCTTAAAAAAATAATCAGTATTTTCTGTCTTGTATCTTGAGCAGAATAAAACAGCAGAAAAAAACAATTTATTTTTCCCTTCCTCTGATCAGAATACTTCTGAATACAATGATATATTTATATTACTTTCAGTTACCAGATTTCAGCAAGGAAAGGTTTGTTAAAAAGCAAAGTGCTACAGTCAGCTTCAAAGTGTACCATCAGTATAACTGCTTGTAGTCACTAAGGCCACAACAGCTGTGATGATGTTCTTCTCACTGTGAACCAGCACACAACCAAAACCAGCACAATGAACTGGTCTGTGCCCAGGTCTTTTTGTATAACTGCTTTTTAAACCTAGCTACTTTAAAACTAACTGCTTGTCTTGAAGGAGACTAGGTATGACTGTGCAGCCTGATAAAGTGGATCAGTTATGAGAATGGCACCTATTTGAATCTATCAAAACTGCCACCTCTAATTAGTGTGTCAGGGAACAACAGGACTGGGCAGCTCCCTGCAGGACAGTGATTCGAGAGCACAGGGTGGGCAGTGTGCTCACACCAAGGTGCAGTCCCACAGCACTCACACCCAACCGAGGGACACCAAGGGGTCCCATCACATTCCAGAGAGCCTCAGGCAAGGGAGGTAACAGGCCGGGTATAAAGGCTGGCCTGGCCTTCCCACACAGCACTTGGAAGCAGGACTAGGGGCAGAAACCCGCTCTGAAGAGCTGAGGCAGGGTCTGAAGGCCCAGCCTGATGCAGCTCTCGCTCAGTGGGTGTGGGTGCAGGTCCCAGGTGAGGCCAGCCAGGACACCTGAGCACAATTGGTGCCCTCAGGGCCCTGACACAGCACAATTTGCTTGGGACTGTAACTCTTGGGTAGAATTGCCATGAGCCAAACTACCCTAACACAACTTAAGTTTTGCCATGTATTACTTTCAAGATAATGCAATTCTTTCAAGGCAAATTAATCCAAAGTCTCACTTCTCTTTCCAGCCTGAATAGCAATGTGAGATAAACACGAATCAGTATCAAGACTTCACAACTACAATGTACAATTAGTTCCAGGGTGAGTTTTTATGTATGAGTGATAATGCATGATCATGCATGCTTCATACTCAAGTTTATGTGTGTTTTCAGACAGTAACTCAACACTTCTCTGTTCAGAGACAATACTGACTATATTTTCCTGTTCACTAGGAATATAAATGTGCTACTCAGAACATTCAAATCCTGAATCAGCAAAATACAATTCCCAAAAATGCTCTTGTTGTTTTCTCCCTCTTCTCTTACTCTTTTTCATTTAAAGGTATTTTACCACTTAAGCAACATCTGTCAAAGCCTACCTACTAGCTCAAACTACATATGTAGAGATTATGTACCAAAGAGACTTGTGCAAATGGCAATAGTGGTATAAACATGCTGCAGAAATCTCTATTTTCAGCTTGAGAAGGTGAGTGTTCAGCAGTTTATATCTGCCACCATAATGTACTGAGGATCTGGAAAATTTATCAACATCGATATAATAGTTAGCATATGGTAAGTTAGAGAAGACAGTGAACGTATACTTGCTAAAACTGAAGCCAAAAAAGGGAGTCCAAGATCCCATTGATATGAATTCACCCACAACTTTTACAGTTAGAGTTAAATGATAAAAAAAAGTTAGAGATAACTGATGAGAGACCTCCTTTATTTATGATTGGTTGATTTCTGTGTAAGAACACACTTCTGGAATCAGTTTTATTAATAACCCAGGCTTTTACAGGCAATGTTTTGGGGAATTATATTTATAAGAAAGAAATTTCTGCATATTTTTCAAAGTTGTAGTTTGAGATTTCTTGTCTAGAATTCCTGTTACACCACTGAACTCCAAACTCACAGTTCACTGAAGGTAGGGATAAAGACAGGAAAAACTGATAAAAGAAGGGGAAGAGAAGGGATTGGTAACCCTTGTATTCTCCCTCATAAGTCTCTTTTCCCCAGGCTTTCCTCCTCAACATCAAAGTTTTAATAACTAAGCTTAGCTTATTACTACTGCTATTGACAAGAGTCCAAGACAAGCTTCTGCTAGGAAAGTTGAAAAGACCAGAAACCACATCTGTAATACAGAACTTGCTGCAACAAGACAAGACACACATATTGATGAATTTGCACGATACCTCTTCCTTCTACTTAGTCACATTATTAAAACTGTAACAGCATACTAGGTACAGCACAGTGCAAGATACACAGTAAATTAAATACAGCAATTAACAGGTCCACCATTTTGTTGCCTCTGGCATCCACTCTTCCACAGGACTCTTGAGAAGGCTTTTGACCTCTTCTCTACCATATCCCAGCTCCAAGCTGGGATTGAGGTCAGGGACCTCACAACACTGAACTACCTGTTCAGAGCAGAAATCCAGCAGCTGTTCTGAGAGTCTCCTGTGGCAGCCACTTTCCCAGCCACTTTTTGGACCAGAAGTGAATTTTTATCTGTAATTTTAGTAAATATAGTGCTAAAACTGTAAACCTAAAATTGACATTTTAATGATATTTTCAGATTAATTTCTTTACTTCCCCAAAAATCCATAAGCAAAAAATACAGCTTCTTTTAATCTGGTAACCAAAGCAAGAATTTAGGCAGTCATCATGCAACTGTAAGGAAGCCCTGTATAAAAATGTAACCTACACCAAAAGTACAATGGCACATGTATTTCACTGAAGCTTTAAGAAAACATTCAGACATGTGTATGTAGTTTCTCTGTACAAAAGATAGACAGCTGCACTATTTACCTACAAATGACTGAAATGCTCTGTCAGTGCTAGGCAGAGACCAAATAAAATATTTTGAGGTTAAGAAACAGTACCTTACCTTAACATATTCCAACGTAGAATCCAGAATATTCTGATCTCTGTAAGAAAATGGTACCAGGAGAGAAGGACAGACAGAAAAACAAACAAACAAACAAAGTTAAGTCCAAATATAACCTCATACTGAAGAGATGCATTCATATGAGCAGTATTCTACTAGGTCACATTAAAATCCTTGTTAAAAGTTGTGTGTTAAAGCTTGATAGTCTATGCTATCTTATAGTTAACAAATACATAAATCACTGATTTCTTCTAAAAGGACAGAGAGTGGAGCCAATAGTACTGAATTTGAAAAAATATGTTAAATATACCATTTTAAGAAAACAAAAAAAAAAATCTTGACATTTCAACAGATGGCTGAAATACTTACTTGCCACCTAAAGTATTTGAAATAAATTTAAAAGAGAGCTCTCCCAATGGCTTTTGAATTTATTTATTCACTTTTATGTTTTCCCATTTAAGCTACTGCCTCTGATAGCACTGGGAGGGCACTGCTAACAGGAACTAGAAAGTACTACATTTACTTTCTATGTACGAAGAAAAAGTTCTCAAAATAATAATAATTTCAACATCACAATTATTTGGATGCCAGATAATCAAGTCATTGCTCTAATTTAAAAATAAAAATCTCATCACAGGTTTCCTATACAGGCAGATGGCAAAGAGCACAGAAGCCTAACTGAAGAGCCCTGCACTGTTACAACTCTGTCCATAAAATATATGTTTTATTTTATTTCTATTTCAAAGCATTTTGTATACTTGTTTTTAATTGAGAACTAGCAGGTTAACAGAGTTTGCAGCACATGACTGGATGTTTTCTACAGAACCTGAGATGATACACATGGTACTGCCCTTAACTACAAACGTGTAACAGGCACAATGAAAACTGTGCAAACTTAGAGAGGGACCAGGCACTTGTTACAGCAGTCAAGTTTTTCACATGGACAACAGATCTCTATAAATTCAGAAACAGGATCCTCTTTGGTGGAAGCTGTTACAAAGATGTAACACTGGAAACCCAATAAGCAGCTTCAGAAATGAAGAAATTGGGTTACACTGGAATTAATCAACCCAGAAAACAGTCTCTGAATTCTCCGTGTTGTTTGGAATGTAACTGCATATAATGTGAAACGATGTTATTATTTTATACTCAATTTTCAGTCTGGCTCCCTAACAGCTTTTAATCCAGAATACCAAGCCTTTCCCATAAAATGATGGTGCTCCACTGTTCAGGCTGTGTCATGTGTTGCTGGTTCACGTTATCACAGTATTTATCAAGGGCCAAATTGATGTTTAAAAGAATAAAAAGCTGGACTCAATGGAAATAGAATTTGGACTATTTGAAACTTTTTCCTACGCCATATACAAAGAAGGATCAGCTTGATAACTGTCTGAGCACAAAGCATGTACAAGCATAGCAGAGAGCACAGGGGTGAAGCACAGAGGAAAAAGAAAAGAAAGCTTCAACACAGAAGAGACATTTTCCTTCTCTGTACTTTTCAATTTCACTGGGGAAAAAAATCCCATTTTAATCAGTTCAGAAAAGTCATTAAGCATGCCTGAATTCTTCTCACTTTCAAATGATCTGTGGGAAGTTGTTCCAAAACCAAATGCTCCTGAAAAACTTTGCAGTTTAGTTCTTCACTTGCCTGTGGAATTTTTCAGGACAAAGGGTCTACGAGCACTGCATGTGCAATACACTCTGAAAGAACAAACCCGCTCACTCTGGCAGCGAGCACATCTTGTTGTGGTCTGCACCCCTGCAGATCAGCCTTCCTACAGACTCCACTGCTCCCACCTTCTGTTACAAGGCAAACAACCTCTAGGACAGATCAAGCCAAAGCAAAATGGAAGAGACAGAAAAGCTTTAAGACAAAACAGTTTATTTATTGGTATATAAAGCAGGATATCTAAAAGAGAGTGGAGGAAGAAGCGACCTGCATTCCTTTCAGCATCCACATGACAAAAGTGCTTTGCAAATGTTTGGCTTTGGGAAATGGATGCTGTAACAAGTATCTTCACAAGTACTGGAGTATTTTAGCTGGTAAGCTGACCCACAACATAATGTACAAACCCCTGCAATTCACCAAGTCATATAGAAAGATGTTTATGTTGGTGCACTGTTCATCTCATATACCTGTCTCCAAGCTGATCTACTCTTCTCTCTCTCCATCCTCCCTTGTTATATAAGCCTTCATCTTTGTGCAAATTTTCTGAAGTTATTTTCAAGGAATGGTAACTTTCATTAATATGCAATATTAATTATTAATAACTAATATTAATATTAATATTAATAACTAATAATAAAGATTAACTACTGCATTTTCCTGTCCTTAGATTCCACCGCAATACTACCACATTACATGCAGAAAATTGGATTAAGCAGTTAACCCAAATAACTAGAAGGCAACCAAATAACTCCTGAATCTCAGCTCTCTGTTAGCCATGATGATGTTTCTTTATGCCATGTGCTCCGCTGAAGGAAATCTATATTGTCATGAAGTTAAGAAAAATATAAGGAATGTTTTTTCCTTTCCATTTCCCCTCTCAAAGAATCTAATAAAAAATGATGAACTCACATTCTCACTATATTAGAAGATCTGGAGAAAAAAAATTAATACTTTCAGATGACTAACAGATCAGATGAAAGATAGTAGCAGGTTCTGCCATCTCTCAGAATCGATTTAACTGAAGGTTTGTTTCAATAATACTAAATACTTATTTTTAATCAGATTTTATTACCTTTCAAATAATGCTAATGTTTGCCTTCATAAAAAGCTTGACTTTACAAGTACTGTATTCATTTGCACCTGTTTACCTACAACATTTGTGTATTAGAGTCTGCACATAAGTCATCCAGTCCTGTGTAAACTGTGGGCTCACAGATTGGATTTTATTATGCATTTTGGTTTCCTAATAATCAGATAAGACCTACTTCCACCTAGATAGAAGGAAGAAAGGAATTTAAGAGAGGCATGCAAGCAGACTCCCACATCTATTTTGGGTATTGCTATTGCTGCCACCTCTTGCGATCACCTCATTCCATGACAAAACAAAATCCCTTTCCAGCACATTTTTACTCATAGGGACACAAAAGAAGAAAAAAAGCACCTGACTTGGCACCTGTAATTAAGCCATTCTCCTGAGTAGTGCAAATCCTCTGTTGCCTCCTTCACATGCACAAGGTCTGTGTCAAAACTGTGGAAGTGAAAACATCCTTCCAGTAATACATGACAACTAAAAGAAAGCATCATGATCATAGCCGTAACGATTCTGAGGCTCTTCCTCGCCAGAAACACATTCTCTCTAGAGACTGACATCTGACAACCCCTTTTTCAATGCTGGTTGATCTTGCAGACATACAACCCTTTAATCTCTCCCTGGAAATCATCTCAATTTCTTCTCACTCCAGTTTCAAGATTCTTATCAAGATTCTTATGTGCTTTTTTTTAATGTATGGGTTTCCTGCTGATATGGCCAAGAAAATACACAGAGCTTGCAAACAAGTGTGGAGCTTCAGCAACCCCAAAAAAAGATGAAGGCAATACAACAAAAAATGTGAAGTTGCTCTTTTGCTTTTCTCTTCTCCCCATAGCAACATTTTGTTGCAACAATGAAGAGTTCAGTGTCATGCTGGTTGGCATTGATTGCCTATGAGCAAGTAGTGATACATTTGACCACTATGAGGAACAACATAACTTCTCAGAAAACAGGAATTATCATTGTTTGAGGACCCCTTCAAAACATAAGGAGAGCTGACAAAGACGAGAAAAGGAGATAGAATTCAGCTGTTATTGGATGCTATTTCTCTACTTCCCAACACCTCTAAACTACAGTCAAACATGAGGGGAGAATGAAAAGATTGGAAAAAAAAAAAAAAAAGCCTTTTGTTGTTGTCACCATGAACAGTCACTGGCTAAAATGGAAGAAAAACAAAGCACTATAAGCAACTTGGATCATATTTCTGGTATGACAAACTAAATACTGTCATACTGCCAGTTTCAAATCCTGCATGGATTTGAAGATAAAGAACAACCAAATATGAAAATTGGGTAAAGAAAACTTTAACATCCTGGTAACTAGTAAGTCTTCTAAAATATTTGATAAAATTCTTATGCACTCACAATCAATGCTGGAATTGAAAAGCCAAATCCTGGCATTCAATCCCAACATACGTTATTCGGTTCAGTGAGTGCCGAAGAATAGCCAGAATCTCAGACCTCATCTGTTTTTCAGACTCTGAGATTTGTCCAACAGTTCTCTATAGGCCTGCTTCAATAAAAAAATCTTGAGGTAGATATGCTGTAATCTTTAGCTGTTTGATTCTATGAGAACCTTCATCTTTCTAACATTGTACATTACCTCATCTCATCATTGGTGTTCTAAAAAAAATCCTGCAGACCTTTACACACTAAGTCATAGGAAGAATTTGTGTTTTCTAGGCTCTTCGCATCCTCACAGAACAGTCAGCTATAATTATAAATCAACTGTGACAACTTTAACAAAATTTAAGTGCAGACACAACAGTATCATCAGTGTCAAGTTGCCCAAGTCCTCACTATCATTTGACTCCCATAAAAATATTCTTACAGCGGTGGAAACTGCTGAGTAGTCCTGAGTCAGCTTTGTGCTACTTCACATTTTTACAACTGTACTTGTGGGAAAAACACTGGGACACACTGCCAGTATTTGATGTATGAAAATACATTTGTCTGTTTATTTAAAAGTGACTTTTCCTGGGGACATTTTCAAAAGCATCTCCTTTCTACCCCATTGAAAGAGAAATCATGAGAACTATCTTCTCAATAGTTCCAACACCAATGGTGCCAATGCCAAGTCTGAATAAAGACAACAGAGGCTCAAAGGGAGCCAGAGACACTGAAAATGTGCCAAGCTGTTACACGGCTGCTAACACAGACAGCACTTCTGTAAAATGACCAGATGGGATTACATACCTTCTTCAGTTTGTGTCTTTGAAATCTCTCCATCTCTGTAGATTTTTGAAATACACACTGCTTAAGTATGAAGGTGCAAGTTGGAGCATGCTGGACATGGCATGTTTCAGTGTATGTAGCACAGACTGATTTTATTTGTACTGCAAACTAAAGTAAAAGATCCACTGATTTTTTTCCCCCAGCAGCTTCTGCCTCACACACGCACTTCTGCTACATTCCTAAGGGCATTCCACCCTTCTGCCTACAGCTGCACAGCACCATGGACATGACTCATGCAAACACCAGTGGAAACAAGTGCAAACTGCTATGACTAACTGTGTGATGACCTGCAGCTCACACAAGAACAGCAGAGACTCCAGTAATTAAAACTCAAGAAGAGATGCAATGACTTTTCCTTGAATTAAATGAAATCTCAACTTAATCCTATTTCTTCAGAATGCCCCAGCAGAGATTATGTTTCAGCAATTTACCACTTCAATCTGCATCGCTCCAACTTGCTCCAGTTTACCTACTGCAGCAGAAAAATCTTGATCTTTTTTTTTACCTTTTCCAGAAGAATTTCTGTTTCTGCACATACCACATACCAGACCCTACAACCTGTCCAAAAGCTCAGACTTTTGAGCTCCATTCTTTTTCCTCTGTTTTCCTTAACATTTAGGCCTACCAAAGCCAAAACTCTGTCCTTCAAAGCCCTTCTTAAATCTTTTATCCCTAGACCTATTCTGTGAAAGTAGCAGTTGGGCAGCAAGACTATTGCTTATCCAAAACAGACAAGTTTGTTTCCACAAACTTGTTTATATATGTGCTGTTGCTTGTTGACTTCTGTCTTCAGCTGGCAACTCTTTACAGTGAGTGTTTCAGCTGCTGTGCAGTTATCCTGAATCCAGTGCTACAAAATTTCAAGTATTCAAAATCAATATAACTTAACAAAATGAATATGCATATTAAAAAAAAAAAACATCCACCGACAAATGTTCAGTAGCATCACAGTCTCCATTAATTAATCTGAAATGCATGTAATTCTACATATCCTTTGTTCACAAAGGATGTTTTTTCACCTGGCTAATACGTTTTTCAGGAATGTGTGTTTGTAATTGTATTTTAGCATAGGAATGCTAATATATGGCTTTAGCACTGAAGAAGAAGATAGTGGGAAGAGGAATTGTCCTTCCTGTCCATTCCCTTAGCTCACTTTAAAAAGCTCTTCATATCAGATACCTCTCTGCATTGGCTATGGCAAGCTGGCATTAGGAATATACTCCCCTATGTAATATGTAGCTACTATTTAGAGCATAAAAGGGTGAGAAAGGAAAACAAATGCTCACATATGAACAGGAGGCAGGATGAGGAAGCAATAAAGCACTTGGTACAAGTGAATAGGGCACTCAAAAAGCTTACAAAAGAGACCAGAAAACAGCAGAGCCAGGGAAGGAACTTTGGGTATGATGGAAAGAGTAATTCAAGAAACTTTCCACTACATACAGTGTCCTCTGCACAAAGAAGAAACAGACAGAAAAAATAGAAGTTTTCAGGAAGTTTTTGAAAAATAACAGACTAATTTTGATAGGGGCTTTGAGGGATTTGGGCTCAAGTTTACCTGGCAAGTTGTTAATTAACAATAAGGTCATAATCCCACAATTAATTTCAAACAATGATACAACTCTGTTCATCCCATAAGTAACTTCAGTTCCTCGGCTCAAAGCTGGAAGACTGTGGTTTAATTCATCTCTAATACTGGAGATAATGTCTCTCTTTTTGAGACATTTCATCCTCTTTTCCTCATTTCCCTCTCTGAAGATCCCACATGGGCAGATTTCCAAAATCCCCGTAAAAATCAAGAAGTGAAGCATTGATTCTGCAGCTCTATGTCCACCAAGCAAACAAAGGGGACGTGAGCATCAAATGGGAACAAAGGGGTGAAGTAAAAATTCACAACAGAAGAATCTGAATTCAACAATGGACCAAGGGGCTAAAAAGAAAAGGCAGACAAGCCAAAACAGAAAGAACCCCTAGAGTTAAAAGATAAGAGAATTTGATACTGAATGTAAGCAGATAACATTAGCTATTCTCTGCTTATCCAACACAGCATTCCTTCCACCACAAACATCTACCTGCTTTAGTGGGTAGCTCTGCTCCACCTCTGAGACAGCAGATATCTGCAGGTGCACACGTGAACAGGACAAATCAAAAGAAAGAATGGGAAAATCTGTGACAAAGAGCATGAAGTACTGGTAATATCTAAGGAATTCTTCCATTTGAAAAACCTGTGCATGGAAGAAGTCAATGAGATATACCATAGCCACAAATTTATCACATCTGTGTTACTCTTATTAAAGAAACACAACCACATACGAACAGTTTGGCTCAGATTTTTTTAAAAACAAAACTCATATTAAGAGGTAGTTTCAGGCATTGCACCGAAATGGTAACTATTTTTACTTTCAAAATTTTGTGCATTTATAAAGATTCCTCCCCACCTTATCCTAAAATTTAGAAGAGAACCAAGGTATTGGTCTTCTTCTTGGTAATCTTGCAAATATTTTCATCCTTGAAGAACTACACTGTATTTTACAAACTAAAAAAACCACAGTATTACTCACTTTACTCCCCACAGGAAACATATAAATATTTATTTTACTTGATATATAAAATCTTGATAAAAAATATTTTTGATTCTCAAAGTGCACTTAATCATACAAGAGTACACACAGTATTAATATAAAAAAGTAGCACAAATTCACATTAAAATTATCCAACAAATCATGTTTCCAAAATCACTAGTTAGAAAAAAATAAATGGTGTCTAAATATCTGATCCACCCCATTCTCCAAATCCAAAGAAAAGCAGAATTTGCAGCATCTGGAGAAGCAAAATAGGCTGCAAATTCTGACAAGGATAAAGCAAATCCCTGAATAGTGTTCTCCTCACCAAGCACAGCCTTGCCAACTCTTTTCCTTTATAATTGAACTGTCAATTCAAGGACTTCAGCAGGCCTGATCTACTGTGGTAATAGCACTAAGAGGAAAAGTTTTGGGAACCCAGAATTCAGTCATTAATAGCTTTATACTTCAAGACTAACACCTTGCCAACTTCCAAATGTTCTGCCTTCCAAGGACAAGGGCAAGCACTGTAGAGAACAGTGAGCCTGCTTAGCTTTAGGGTGATGAAGTTACCCTGTTAATGCCAGTGGTTTTAGTCAAGGTCAAAATTGTACATATTTTTATTTTTTCCTGGACAGTTATATGGGACAAGTATGTGAGGATCATCCAGGCAAACACGCAGAGCCTTGAAGATCAGAAATTCAGAAGAGTACAGAACATCCTAAACAACCAGATAAACTAATCTACTCTACTCTCTGCTACAGCAGTACAAAGTCCAGGGCTAGATGAGAGCACTTCATCTGAAACAGCTGACGTAGAAAACAAGAGGAAGAAAAGTCTGCTGACCAGTACTCAAAATAAGAGACTGAAGCCTAGCTCAATATGCAGTTATACACACGTACCATATTTTCAGAACTACAGAAAATAAGTGTATTCTTTGCACTTGTGTGTATATAATTAGGGCCAGTCTATAAAATACACTTAAGTTAACACATTACTTACCACATTTCCATCTTTTGTTTTAAGGTTCAATGAGCATTGGAAGATATTAAGAGCTACTGGTCTGCCCATTTCTTTAGTGAAAGAATCAAACTAATGAAAATCTTTTCCTCCATGCCTTGCCAAACCTACCAGATTGAATTTTCATTTTAAACATGCTGGAACCATGTCAAAAAAATGCTGGATATGGACAGTTCATTCTTGAGATTTTCCCAGGGGTAGGCTCAGCAGAGGAAAGACAGTGATTAAATGCAAACGTGCGACCACACAGTTTCTCCCAAAATATCCAAAGCTCCATTCTACAGAGTCCTGTGCTATATATACAGGGCAAAGGCAAAATTAACTCATTTTTCTTTCTTTCAAATACTAAATTTCTCCTACATGTACTTTTAGCAGTGAAGTATGTTTTCAAAAAAGCCTGAAGTGGACACTAAGTCTTTTGAAACACTAAGGGCTTTTAAAAAGGCATATAACTCTAAAAACTGAAAAAAAACCCCCACCCCTATTTCTAAGAAATTTGTCTAGCTTTAATTTTATTGCTGTGCTAGATTGTCCATCTTAAAATTGACATTAAAATCTTTCAAAGCATCATGCCCACCAACAACACCAACTTTGTGCAGATCCAGATCCTATTTCTGACCTCTTAACCATTTACAATTTCACACTGGAGCTGTTATTAAACTTAATTTCACTGAATTTTGTCACAAAGCCTGTTTATTTCAAGAGGAATACAGGCTATTTGCAGGCAATAGAGGAATTACCAGTACTGAGAAAGGAGTATCTTTTCTCTCCTTCACTATTTTTTAACTGATTGTGAAGATCACATCTTTATTAGCTCAACTCACCGACAACACAATGTTGAACCTATCATACCACTTCCGTTACTTCACTCTCCATAAAACAACCTTGGAACCTGTTTGACAGTGGGGTTTCAAAGACACATTTCTTTCTCACAATATTCTGTGATTCTTGTATCTTGCAACAGTAACTTCAACTCAAACCCCAAATGGAGAAAAAAATCTTCAGAATATGTCCCATGCTCCTCTCTCTTTTTTTTTTCTTCCCCCTCTCTCCTGGTGTGTAGTTTGGCTTACCAATAAAGCAACTGTCAGCAAGAGAGGATGAAAGGAGATGGCCTCAAGATGCACCAAGGGAAGTTTAGATTATTAGGAATATATTTATTAGGGGTTTTTCCCCCACGAAAAGGGTTGTAAAGCATTTTAAGAGACTGCCCAGAGAAGTGGTGGTGTTACCATTGCTAAAAGTGTTCAAAAAACGTTGGTATATGGCACTTGAGGACATCATTTAGTGGTGAATGTGGCAGTGATGAGTTTAGGAACAGAAAATACCATAGCTGTCAACTGACAGACAGTCCAAGAAGCAATCACTTGTTCTGCTCTCTCTTGCAATCACACTGCCTCATCAAACAGAGAGCAGTATCAATACTGCAATCTAGTTTTCTCTGGGATATTTGCGTACGTCTTTGCTCTATTCCATCTTCTTAACAACGTCTTAGAAATTCCTTGCATCTCTCCAATGAGATAACATACAAGTATGTTTGTACATACAGTACCAGGCCCACAGAGATAACTACTGTGTTAACCCAAGACTACCTGAGTACTGCTGACATCAGCTGAATTGGTATAGATTGTTCAGAACAGGCCTTTGACAGCTGTCTTTATCACCACACTCTAAGTCACTGTGATAGTGAGAATTCTGCCTTGCTTTTAGGTCCTGTTTATTTAAGGGACATGTGGCTGCATTAACGAAAAAGCATGAAAATGCCACAAGTCTGCTAAACTGTAATGACACTCATGAAGGACCATAATCATCCAAGGGCAATAGAAGTTCTGGATTTACCAATGGCAGCCACAAGACACAGACCAAAAAAAAAAAAGTTATTGGTTATAGCAACAGATGGGAATTTGAACAATTTTTCTTTAAATAAAGGTATCATAATACAAGGCAGAGCTAATTAAATAAAGATAACCCATGGACCAGGTCAAAGGGAAATACTATTAAACTTTATTTAGGTTTAATTATCAATGTCAGATAATAAAGAACATTACACATAAGCAGCTTTAGTTTTACATACTAAAGTGAGAATTCTCTTTTAAAAGTGAAGTTCTTCACTTTCAAGAGTGAATTCCTTTTTAGCTAAAATAATTACCTTTCAAGAGCTCAGTTGATTCTAACTCTAGCAATTTAATTATTTCCAAGAGACTCAAACTCAGATGTCTGCTTTCTCAAGAAAGAAAATGTTTTTCCCCCTTGAACTAACAACTTAGCAGAGATGTATATTCACAAACCAAGAAGAGAAGACATTCTTACTGCATTGAAAATTGACAATATAATTTCTCAAAGTTACCAGAAAAATTTCAGAATCAGAAGAATTCCATTAGGGAATGACACCGTTCATTATTGTTTTCCTGTTCTCAAATGTGATGTGCATTATCTATTAAGAGAGTGTTACTGATTTTGAATTATTAAAATGTTATCATAGTTATGTTTTTTAAGTTAGAATTAATCAAACAATGACATGACTGAGCCACAGTTCAAAATACTCATATCCATGTGCACGTGGATACTGCAATCCTAATGACTACTTGTTAGGCCCACTGGCATCAAACATAGCACTTGGTTTGAATAGGGCATCATGAAAATGTTTCATTAAAAATGGTACTCATTAATGTTTCATTGAAATGCATACTCACATGTTCAGTTTTTGTAAACAGCACTATAGCAATGACTGATATACTCCTGAATGAAGAATATTCCTTCAATGTTACACTATTTCACAAGTTCCTACACTGAGGTAAAAGGGCTCTTTTTAAAAAAAACACTAATAAGGAAACTCCCCTATACCACTGGGCCCAGATAATTTCAGTGTGAGTGTAAGCATTAGAATGCATACCTTAGCACATACAGCAAACTGCTTACCACAGGACAATAAGACTTTCTCTCTCAATTTTACTTTAAAGTAAACTAATGAAAAGTGCAGTGTCATTGCAAGAAGATTCAAGAAGTGATATATTTGCTGACTGCCAAGCTGGTATTGTCTTCTGCTCTAACACAACTGTGCAGTCAGGTCATGGAGCAGAACATATAATGATTCATTGTAAATATTAAAGAAACCAATCATTAGAAGCTGTTACCATAGCATTTAGAGTGGGTTTTAGCAAAGTAATTGAAAGATCAAACAGGAACAGCATTTGGTGCTATGACTCAATAGACACAAATTCTATTCACAGGCTGCACTAACAACATCCTTTGAATCTCTTCATTAATTCAAAATCATTATGTTTTAATTCTGATCAGGCAGACCTTCCTGACATTTCCTTCTCACACATTCTGTTTGTACTCTTACTGGTTGTGTGCCTAAGTGCTCTTTGTAAGACAAGGTTATATTTATAAGACAAGATAACAGTAGGATTTGGTCTCTCAAGAAAATAATGTTTAGTAACTGTTCTTGAAAAAGAAGATCTAAAATACAACTTTAGTGTGTATCACTAAATATTCTTTATTTAGTGAAATACTAAATATTCTTTTCATGGCAACAACCCAGGCTGCTGGCATTCTCTATAAGTATGTAAATAAAAAAAGAAAATGATGTTTAAAAGTCAGTTAATGTAAGCAGGTACATCTCAGAGATCAGTGGCAGAGGAGTACTAAACCCACTTAGTTCTTTTGTTCTTTTAAAATGAATGGGGTATAGAAAAGAAAGTCTTTTTAGGTGAGAAGAAATCTTGATCCCATAAAGCACAAGCAAAAGGATAAGAAAACCACTCTACACACACAACCTTACCTATTAGAACTCTTCTTCACTCACAAGACTTGAAAACCAAAAAACTGTAGTGATGGAGGCAGCAAGGCTGTAAATCCTAATTCATAACTTATACTTTGGGTATCTTCTCTCAGCCTTTAACAAGGCTTGTCAAGCAACCAAACATTCTCTCATTTCCATGTCTTTAACTGACCCACTGCATTACACTGAATTTTTCTTGTGTTAGCTGGTAACTTTTTTTCCATTTTATAGAAATCAGTATCAAAACAACAACAAAAAAGGACATCTACAAAATTAATTACTTTTTGTAAGCAATGAAATATCATTGATGATAATAGGTTCTCAAAAGAAAGGCTAGCTACGAGAGTATAAGTCTTTCTGAAGAGTTATGCATATGTTAACCACAAAGTCAGGCAGGAATAATAAATAGGGATAATTTGTCATTATCTCAGTGTACATTGGGTTCTACTAAGTTTTCGTGAAGAAGGTTTACACGTAGCTTGAGATTTGAGGCAGCTGGAACACCACTCTCCTATTCCTCAGCCCTCCATCCATATTGCATTGAATACAAATCAAAACCAAGTTTGAACAGTTATGATGTTTAAAATTGCTCTGTTGCAACAATGCAAAGTGTCATATCAAAGCAACTCAGTTACTTAAAAAAATTTCCTCCATGGAATAGTACACACAGTATTATACCTTTTAAACATGTAGAGGCAAGACACAGTCATTAAAAATTATTTAGGTCTTCCATCAAGACCTACATTGAATACTAGGGAGAAAACCTAACTTACCTGTAGTAAACAGCTGTACCTACGACTGGGCCTTTAGAGGCCTAGAAAAATATGTAATAATACCTAAGCAACTAACATATGTAAATTAAGATTTTGCAACATACCTGGCATGGAGTTTGCTGCTCTTTCCACTTTCTGGAGGGTACTCTTCTATAATATCCTGTACAAAAGGTGGCTGCTGCCGTGCTCTGGTATAAGGCAACATTCCCACGTGGCTAAACATATCACAAGACCTAGAGGGAACTGTCCCCTTCTTCTTCCTGGGGAGAGTGCCGTGGATGGAGATGCCATGGAAGGAGTTTGAGCGATGCTCAGTTGGTGAAGACTTTGTGGTCAAAAGGTCCATGGAAGAAGCTAATGAGAACTGGCGGTTCACTGGGCCATTTCTGGGAAGACTTGAAAATTTTCCTGCAGCTATCATTTTTGGTTCTGGAAAAACAAAACCAAGATTTCTTACTGTATATCATTCATCAAAGAAATCCCTTACTTAAAGGAAGTAAAGCAGCATGACTAACAAAGGAATCTAAAACCAAACTTTTGCTTTGCATTGAGGCAGTCAGATACCTCAAGACCCAGTCACGCTGCTCCCAATGCACATCAAGCACACTTGTATATAACTTTATACGTGTTAGAAGTCACAACAAAAAACAACCAGCCTGGACAAACATGCAAGAGCAGGCCCCAAACAATTCTCCATTTTTATCCACAGAGCTACTCTTTTTTGCTTTCTCACATCCTCCGTAGACTCAGACATCAACTTTGAATCACTGACAACAAGCAAAGTTTTAAGAATATTTGAAGAATATTTGTAAAAAAAAAAAANNNAAAAAAAAAAAGGCCACTACAGCTTGGTTTGGAAGAATATGTTTTTAAACCCAGTAGTTGGCACACTGGGAGGAAAAACCTGTTGCTAAGGAGTCTTGCTCAAGTAATAAATCTAGCAGATAACTGGTCACATATTTCTAGCAGGCTGTAAACTAAACGGCTCTACCCAAGAGATAAGGGCAGGAGCAGATTACTGGAATTCTCTTCTTCAGCATGCCCAGCCTGCTGGCTCAAATCGCTGTTGACACAGATTTGCATAGCTGTCAGTCTCTGGTACAATCAACTGCAGTCTGTTGTACAGTACAGGTTTTTCTGCTAGTGTGAGCAAAAAGCTTTGTGAGACAAAACACTTAAGGTTTCATTAACAAATGAGTTCTGTTCCTCAAAAAATGTTCCCCTGTGCTCAGTTTATAGTGTTGTATTGCAGAAGACAGGCTGCGGTTGTATCAGCCTGCAAAAGCCACTCTATGGAACATACCACCAGTCCTAAAGGGCAACCACTCCTGTATGATTTAACCTCGGTGTTAGTCAGCCAGGTGCTTCCCACAGAAACTGGAACAGCCACAGATGCTGCAGAGATTGAGATGAACCCAGAAAGCCGAAGTGCTTCTGGAAATAACAGTTATGGACAGAGGGAATCTCTTCTGCCCTCGGACAAGTTCCATGCTGAAAAATAAGATGAGCACCCTGAAGGCCAGCAGCCTGCAAGTCAGCTGCTTACAGCTGCACAAGAATTTCTCCTGTTTTGGGGAATGCACAGGTGTTACAAGGAAAACAGAGGCGCCTCTATAGTCCTCCCACTCCCTTCTCCAACCTTAGCAGCACAGCTATCATCAAAATGTTTCGGCACTAAAGCTACTGTTACTTCTACTCAGAGGTTATCGTAAGAGGCTTACTTTGACAGCAATGCTAAAGCTGATCTCAAAATATGTAAAAATTCTGTTTTCTCCTGTCAGATGCCCTGCAGAGATTGACCAGCTGGATAAGGTTTTCAGACTTCAACGACAAATCCCTTCTCAATTCTCCTGTATTTAAAGTCCTACAATAAATACTCAGTAATTGGTTTTTTTTTACTCTTTAATTTGCCAGGTATCTGTCAGAGCACAGGTACTACGCACTATAGTATGAAAGTCTCTGGAAATAGCACTTCTGCCTAGGGAGAATCTGTTTGACCCTGGTCACATCTCTTTATGAAAAGAGTAGAAAATATTTGAGGTGTTAGCTCAAAGAACTGATATTTTTTGTCATACAGATCCAAATAAAATACAAAATCCTAAAGAAACCAAAACACATTCTCACAAAAATTCTGCCATTAATTATCACAGTGAAGTGGTGTGAAAATACTAAATAATCTCTCAATTTATGATGTAATTGAAGGACACAGTTTCTGTTAGTCTTAGCATGTATTAAAAATATCACAGAATTATTTTCACAATAGTTGCTGTAAAGTCAGTTTTGCATGACAAGTGTTCTAAGCAAAAGAACTGGTCCACAGATACGGAGATCTAAAACACAAATGCTTACTACAAACCTGCAAACTCCTCTAGCTAAAGCAAACTGACTGAGCTTCTTGTAAATTCAGCTTCATTACTAGAACTAAATGATATAAATTACCTCCAACAATTGGGGAGGTGGTGGGGAAGGGGAAGGCTTCTTAGAATTCACACATTCATTTGAAACTCAACTTTGTGTATTCACTGTAGAAAAGCAAGAAACACTGTTTATAGAGTCTGAAAAACTGGAAGCTAGCCTGCTCATATTGTACAAATCTTGTTGCTCTCCTTTCAGGGCCTGCTGAGACTCTGTATTTAACTATTGTACTTTCTTATTGGTTTATATAAAAACCACCCCCAAACCTCTGAATTCCAACTGGTTTAGTTCAGGTTGTCCAGTGAGAGAGTTTTCCTCAGCCTTTCCTGGAAGGTTCCTATGGCTATGCTGAAACAGAACACAGGACTTTACCTGCAAGCAGGTATCAAACCCAGGTTGTTATAAGTGTAACCACAGAAAGCTTTGCTTTAATAGCTGGTGAGTCCACAGTAGGCTTACCATGACATGAAATTGTCATGTTTGAGGAGCCACAAAGAAAGCTAAGAATTCACTCTCCTAACCCAATCACAAGCTAATTCTTACAACAACCCTGTAGGTTTTCAATCCAACAGTCTGAGTTTTCAACAAATTAATGATCCCCTGATGAACAGCATTTTCCATTCCACCCCTATTCCTAAGAAGCCCTTAAGAATCAAAACCAAACTCCCAGAGCTGACCTAATAATGTCATCTTTTAAGTAGCACTCACATGACTTAAAAGTTCAATACCCAATCCTCAAATTCATACCTGAGTACTGTTTTGAGGAATCAAAGTAGAGTTCCACAGTTAGTACAAAAATACAAAAATTCAAGACCTTGCAATACACTTAGCCAGAAGTATGTGTGCAGCTTTGATAATATTTCTAACAATTCTCCCTGCAAAACCTCTTAAAAAAACCTCAAAAATCCCCACAAACCTCACAAAACAAAACCCAAACAAAAAACCCCAACCCAAACATAAAAACCAAACAAAACTGAGAACAACAGGTTTGCTAGCTTCCACCACACATTTATCTGCTTACCTGTGGGCTGCTGTACTATGTATCCTTCATAAATGTTAACAGAGAACTACAACAATCAGCTTGGTAACAAAAATCCTACCAAAATATCCATAGAGTTTTCTTTTATTGAACATAAACACTAGAAAGTGGGAGCCTCTCCAGCTGAAGTATCTGGAATGTCTCAAACACTTTGGTATATGATTCAAAGAATGTTTGACTTTACTTGATATAGAAACCCTGAAAACTTCACTCCCTAAGAGACAGTGTGTTTTGAACATTGGCCATTACGGAATCAACAATAGAAATGGGAGAAATTGTAACAGAACAATGGCTCAAAAGGAACTGAAATTTAATTGTACACATTCCTACTTGTCAAAATGCAGCAACTAACAAAGCAGAACACTTTGGAAGTCACACGAATTTCTGCTAACTAGGTGCAAACAAGATGGACTTGTTCCAATAGAATGCTAAAAATGGCAAATTAATTTGTATTTGTATGTAGAGTGGCACTTCTCTTTCTTCAGTTTGTTTTTGGAAGAATATATGAGAACAGAATTTTCAAGAGTCATATTGTGAATTCAGAGAACATGAAAGGTTTCCAGGTAACTTCTGACATGTTCTAGTTTTTTGTTATGAATGAGGGTGAGCAAATACAAATGAAGAGGCCTCTAAAATCAACATGGTATTTAGAATAACAGTATGAGATTGGACATAAAATGAAATACATATCTGGTGGGCAAGTCCAAACAGCTGGCGCTTGGTTTCTTCACATCATTGCTCAAACCGATAAATAACCGTGAACAATGAAACAAATAACTTTCAGTTCCCTAAAACAACATACTAAATATCCTTCTGCTTGTGCCATCTTTGGGATGCAAATCCAAATTTTCTGGCTCAGCTTGTCCTCATGAAATCTTTCTGATGTTCACATAGTCTGAGGAAGTGTTCTGATGGTTCATTCAAAGTGACTCAGGAGTAGGATTAAGCACCCCTTCCATACCATGACATAATACAACCAATGGCATTGGTTTCTACTTTTTTGTTTCAATATATTGAAGGAAGAGAAGTGAGGGAAAGAGAAATCTTCAGCCTCAGAGATGCATGAATGGCATAGCAAACAGTCCAAGGCTGTATGTGTACGCTCATGCTAGTGGAAACTATGTAGGAGGAAACAGAAAAACAATTTCAGAATTCCAAATCAAACTCCCAAGTTATTTCAAAACTCAAGGGTTATATCTTAATCAGCTTGGGACATTAAAAAACCCAAATTTCTCTCACAGCCTTATTGATCTGGCATTTAGGTGATTCTCTTTCTTAGATCAAAATCCCTGGAGTTTATACCTGGTGTTACCATATCACCCATCTTGACCATTACATATGATATGAAGCTTGAGCATGGTTTAAGATCTTCAGCTGAGTGTTTTTGGGTATTTAAAAGATGGAGTCAACTTTTGTGAAAATTCTACTTACTTTTGCCTCATCAGATCTCACAAATCCCTCCCACCCATCTCCCCTCCATCCCTTGAAATCAGCAAAAATAAATTTCAACAAGTGGAAGATCCATTACTCTCTTCTTCCTACTAAGTTACTTGGCATATTTACATGCACTATGCACATGTGCACAGAAAAAGAAAGGAAAGTGAACACCCTTAATGGTGAAGAAAGTCAAGGTCAGGACAAAAAAGCAGAAGAATTTCCCCAGTGGGTTGGTTTTTTGGCTTTTTTTGTTGCATGTGTGTAATAAGAGAATAAGGGAAAAAGAAAAAGCATTATTTCAAAGCCTCTAAAGTTAACATACCATAGGAACAAATACAACCAAAACTGTAGCCATTAAAAATTCAACACTGATTTCATGTTGTCTCCCTAGAAGCAGTGTAGTATTCTCCATTATTTTAACAGAAAATAAAGGATTTCTGCTCCCCAAAATGGCTTAGAAGCAGCTTTCTGCAACCTGTATTTTCTGCTTTTGTTATGAAGAAGAGAAACTGATGCAGCAAACATGTGACAGGACTTTGAGAAAAATATTAAAGTTCAAGAACCTACAGCCTGTCATGACACAGAGATTGAGAAAGCATATGCAGTAGTTCAAAGGCTTTAAGGTACTATCAGAAAAAAACATGAGTCTGTCAAACATCAAACATCCCCACAAGATTAGTCAGGTCACTGCTTCCAAAGGGTCTTGAAGTGCTATCACTATGCTCATGCTCTCCTTCTGTCTCTTTATATATGCCACACAATTTCCACCCTCCCCCCATACATCCTTGCCCTGTAATCAGTCAGCTTATTTAAAATGTCATTTTTAACTATTATTCTCATGCAACAGAAAACACACAGGGCAGGATAAATTATCTTTGAAATGTCTTTCTTTTCAAGATGAGAGAAACAGATAAACCCCATACTTCTTTGTGAATTTTCACATGTAGAATGCCTTCATAGCTATAAAAAATGCCAACAAAAAGTGATCGTTGAAGAGGATTCAATAAGTACAGTTTTCTTCATTTGACCATGAAATTATCTCTGAAATGCAAGTGCCCAATCAGTTAGCTCAGTAATCCTGAACAATATGAAGCCTTGACTTGAAATAAACCTTCTCCCCCTGTTTTGCTGGCAGAAACAGAGAACTTTACCAAGGTTATAGTCAAATCTAAGTGTTTTTTAGCCAATGTTTCAAAACTACAACCTTTGTTCCTTCTCTGTTAAAGGAAGCAATTTATTTTTACTGCTCCTCTGTTCCCCCCAAAAAAAAGAAAAAAAAAAAGAAAAACTAACTGAAAAATCTTTTCAGCATTACTATTTCGAAATAACACCACCCTTCAGAAATCACAAATTCAGACAGAAAGAAGTGCTTTTGCATCTTTTCCTCTTCAAAAGACAAAGAGAAAAAAAAGGACACAGCGTTTCTTTTCTCTGTAGTCAGAGAAGTATCTCGGTATCTCGAGTACACACCAGTCTTTTATAATTATTTAACAGATTTTCACGGGATCAATTCCCACACAACCTAAGCCCTTGGATCCAACGTCTCGGTCGTCACTGTAACAGCTACGGCATTTCCAGCAGCCGCAGGCCAGCCCGGGCAGGGGCAGGGCTCGCCCTGCTCCCGCGCC
>VYXF01007945.1:3997-17417 GCA_013397295.1 Polioptila caerulea
TTCCTTCCTTGAGCTCCAGGAAGTTTTATATGCATTTACAGCACTGTGTTTTTATGCATTTACAGGGCTGTGTTCCACTGCCTTTGGAGGGACATCTCCCAGGCACCCTGCAAACTGACACAGCCACTCACAGGGGCAAGTGAGGAACTGGGGCAGGGGCATTTCTCACTCACCCCCACTCACACAGAAATGCTTGAAAAGGTCTGGCTTTCACTTTGGGATGGAGTGAAAACAAATGTTGTAACCTTATCAGTTGTTATGACATGTCTGAAACCTGCCTTTGCTCTGGCTCATACCACTCCATCCAGAGGCAGGAGGTGGGATGTAGAGCAGAGTGAGCTCTCTGTGGAGCAAGACACCAGACATCTGTTGGTGTACCCATCACTGTTCCCATGCACTCTCCCTCCAGACTTGGTCCTTTGAAGTTTTGAGGATCTAAGCAGGGCCATCTCACACACCACGGGCAGAAGCCAGACTTGTAGCAGCCAAGTGTGGGAATGCAAATCCCCTGCTGGGACTCCAGGGTGCACAAGGGTGTGCCAGTCCTTGGGAAACTCGCCACAGCTGTGGCAGGGAAAGTGGGGAGACAGGCAGAGACCCACCTGTAACGTTATCCAGAGGAAAGGATTTCCTAAGGGACCTTGTGGCCACAGACACTGCCAAAAGAAGTGAGGAGCGAGGAACTGTGTCCTGTTGCTGAACATCTCCTGTGTCTCAGGAGCTGGTTTCTCTCCCTTCTCTGCCAACAAGTGGGATTGCAGGAGGTAACTCCAGCCTCACTGCCCTTCCTGGATGAAACCCCAACTGTTGCTGATGGCTTGGCCCAAAGCGGCTCTGGTGGGAAAGAAGAGTGGAGACCCCCCTCACACAAAAGATGCGGTGGGGGGACGGGGAAGTTGCTTGGCACTCCCAGAGATGCTGTCTTGCGTGGAACTCACCCTATGGCCCTTTTTTCCTTCCTTGTGTCCTGTCCCTCCCTTCCCTCTCAGAAACCTCCCTTAATTTGCCATTATNTGGAACTCATCCTACGGCCCCTTTTTTCCTTCCTTGTGTCCTGTCCCTCCCTTCCCTCTCAGAAACCTCCCTTAATTTGCCATTATTTTAAGGCCCTATGGGCGTGTCCTGGATGGGAGCCAGAGAACCTCAAAACTCTCTGCAGCAGATGGAGAGGGACACTCGGCTGTCTGGTTTCCCCCACAGGATGGGGTCTAGGACAAGATAACCCTTACCACATGTGCTCTGACGCACATAGGGGTCAAAGCTACAGGTGTTTCTCCCCAAATTCATGGCACTGCCACTCCAGACCCTGGTGTACAGTGACCCACAGAGCTGGCCAGAACAGCAGGACGTGAAACACTGTCCGGTGACAACCTCTCAGGCCAGGGGTCAGCATCCACGGGAAGTTAGGCAAGCAGGACTGGGCTGGACACCCTGCCCCTGTCCTCGGCCGTGTGCCGTGCGGGGGGAAGCTGCCGGGGACATCCCCGTGCGCCCCGGGGCGGCCCGGGAGCCATCGGCGGGCCCCGAGCTCCATCTAGGGGTCAGGGAGCGCCTGGCGAGCGCTCGGCTCGGCCCCGCCGCGCCCCGGCGGGCAGCAGAGCCCCGGGCAAACCAGCCAAAGGCTCGGACTGGCAGCGCTGGGTGCTCAGGATCAAGGGGAGCCAAGCCCAGCCCCGAGCGCGTCCCTGGAGACACAGCCTGCCTCTGAAGGGGACACAGAATAATTCAGGTTGGAAAAGACCTCACAGATCATGGAGTCCAACCATTAACCTGACAGTGCCAGGTCCACCACGAAACCATGTCCCTGAGCACCACAGCTACATGCTTTTTTCTGGAAACGGGCCAGCCCTGAGAAATTCAAGGGATGGCTCCCCTCTATTTAGTATTTCCCACTGGGATTAGGAAGTGAGACTGTCCATGCTATCCCGTGTGCTGATGTTTCATGTGCTGGGTAAGTTGCAGGATGTTTGGGTGCAGTGCCAGGACGGGCTGTGTGATGTGTGCAGGGCCACTGCAGGGGCTTGCAGCCGCACCGAGAACAAAGCTGAGGCCCTGGACTCTCTGAGCTCCCGCAAGGCATGGAGAAAGGGGTCTGGCTCCATCCCTCTCCCGGCTACACACCCCTAATCATGGCTCGTGGAGTTCAGTAAATACTGAGGACAAGCAGCTGGGATTTTTAAGCAGAGGGATGAGCTTTTATCAAAACAGGTGGCTGCAACAGCTCTATGGGACAGCCACGAGGCTGCTTGCATTCATCAAAAGAAAAAATATAAACCCATGAAACACTCAAGCAGATAAATAAGGAAGCAATGATTTTTGTCTTTGTGACAAACAAAGTCAATAAAGCTCAAGGAAATCACCTGTATTTTATGATCACATATTCATATGTTTAATGCTATTAAAACAAGAGTCTCGGGTGAGCTGCAGGAAATCTAAGCACTTAATGATGCAGACACAAACCTTCTCTCCTCCCTCCCCAAAGGTGATTTGAACTAGTTTAAGCAAATGTTTTTGTCTCTTAAAATAATTATGTGATTTAGAGGCACTTTTTCCTGGCTTGCATCAAATGACTTTAATGGGGTCTGCTTATGTATGTCTGTGTCAGTTTAGCAAGTTATTGCTTTTTTAAAGCTGCATTTATAGCCCAGTATTCACTAGAAAAGTAATTCTCTATGAGAAAGGATTATTTGTGTTTCACCATCACTTGACATTTATTCCACAGAGCATTTACTTGTGAAATGGTGACCAGAGGGCAGAGGCCAAGATGATCTAAAGAGATATGGTGAAATTTGGGATAAACATTCTCTGGATGGTCTACCCGCTGTGAACTTCCCGTTCTTTGCCCAGTAGGTTTTGTCCTCTCTGATCCAGTCTTGGCCACTCTCTTGGCACTCCTCAAGGTCAGGCTGATCTCTGTCCTTCCTGCCTGTGTTCTCCTCATGGTCCTGCCCCAAATGGGATTTCCCTGGGGCAGAGGAGAGCTGACAGCAGGCCCTGCCAGACTGGGATGGGGATCTGAAGGTGGATTTCACACTGGCCAACACTCAAGTGGCAGATGTCCTGTATGGGTCATCACAGGTGATCCCTCTCTCTTTGTGCAACAGAGACCTGCTGGTGCTGGGGAGAAAAGGGCTGCTTTGGGGGCTAGGTGAGCATGCAGGGAGCCAGACTCCATTTCCACCCTCTACTCCAGCCATGGCTGGGCCAGACATCTGGGGTGATACTGAGACTGCTCATTAATGTACAAAATAGAAAAGCTGTGAAGGGTCAGAAACAGCTTGAGTTTGGCAGGAAAGGGGGAAGGTGAAAGCACAGCCAGCCTGCTATTGTGCCTTGTTTCCTGCAGTGAGGAGAAAGCATTAACACTGTGGGACAAAGCCCCAGTGAACCCTGCTTGGCACAGTTGTCAGTTCTGGTGGGGTTGCTGGGGAGCAGAGCACTGAGCCATGCTCCAAGACACTTGCTGAGTGAGTTGCCTAATTTATTTCTTGTCCTGGAGGCACTGGGAATCTCTTAAGCAACTGAGCTGTGCCATTGAAGCAGCTAATTTCTCCTCACAGGTGTATTTGGCTGCTTCAGGTAAGGGTAAAATGAAGTCTCACATGAATTATCAGTGCAGTTGGAGGATGAAGGGGGATAGTGGCAGCCCATCAGCAGCCAGCCTTATTTCTTGGAGAAAAATACCACCAGTACAGACACTGAGAGGTGCAAGAGAGGGGGCTCAGCAGCTAAAGAATCAGGCTGTTCATGGCACAAAACAGGCTAAAGAGATGGTCTTTATCAGGGGAGATCAGCCCCTCTGATACAAGGGAAGAGATGGGAATTACCAAGTGGGGAGCCAGGAGGATGGGTGAGATGATGCTGTCTGCAGGGTGCCTTTATCTAGCCACGTCCCACACCAGGCCATGGGATCACGGAGCTGAGCTGGCTCCAACAGCAGCAGCAGGACAAACTCCTCCACAGGATACTGGTGTGAGGGCCAGTGGCTCTCTGGTGCTCTGATGGCTGCTGCAGCTCATGGAGACCCCTCATGTGCCTTCAAAAGAAGCCCCAGGAACATTACTCCTGCAGTAGGATCGAGTCACTCCACCAAAGCAGGCAGCAACTTTGCAAGGAAATGTTCAGGAAGTTCAACAATTTGGGTTCTTTATCTATGCTAGGGCACTGGCTTTGGTATACAGATCTCATCTTCCAGAACCACATGGCTTGCATACAGCCTTTGCTAGGTCTGTCCAGGTGGGGAAGTCATCCAGAAACAGCAGAAGGAATATGAAATGTTCCAGTGACTCATGTGGGTGAGAGATTATTATGTTTTGTGGGAACAACAGACCATTCTAACTATTCATCTGATCTACTGAATCTCCAAGGAACAACGTTTGACCCTTAGTTTGTGCTTCAGATTCCTCCTTCTTGACTCATAGTAAATCTCCTAGAGGGATATCAATATTTGCCTAAAGGGCCCTGTGATGGACAACCTACCCATAAACCCCAGCCCTATAAGTCTTCTAGCATGTTAGAAGTTGCAACTTCAACCCCAAATTGCTTTGTTCAAGTTCTGAACTCACTGAGCCGTTTGGGTCTTTTCAAGGTCAAAGCAACAGCTTTCAGTGGAAGTAAGTTTCCTTACCATGTATCTTAAATCTTTTCTGGAGGAAGAAATCAGATCAATTCTCATATCCTTTGTGTCTGCAATAGCTGTGACTGCAAACATCTGCAGTATGTGCTGATAAAAAGCCACCAAGAAAGGTTATTGCCTTCTGTTGATCTTTCATCTCTTTACAAAATCAGAACAAAACACTCCAGCTCCTTGTAAACGGTCTCTCCTGCTCCTGGCCTGTTGCTTGCTCATCCAGCACTCTGACAAGACCGTGTCTTTGTCCTCAGGTGGTTATGGGGGAGCTGAACATGTGGGTTTCCCGGGGCAGGGATGAGACTCAGCTCGTTTGCATTAGTCTGTTGCTGGGGTTATTCATTGACACTGGACTAGCAAACTGAATTTTTGGGAACCATTGTTAGTCCAGGCCTGCAACAGTTGCAGTGATGGAAATGTATAATGGGCCTATTAAGGCATTTCTACTGGAATGGGCACCTTGAGACACATGGCTGCAGACTGGTTGCTGTAGGAAAGTGTGTTAGCAGACTGGGTCCATCCAGTCCTTTTCCCTCCCTTATAATCCCACTCCTCAAGAGGTTGTTCACTTACCTATTTCACAATTAAAGAATAATTCCTCAGTCTTCCCATCTAGGGACACAGAGCTCGGTCACACAGGCATTCTTTGTCACCTGCAGTGGGGAAGTGCAGGGCTGAGGGATGGGATGCTCTGACACCAAGGTGCAAATTATTAAATTTGCTGGTTTAAGGCAGGTTTTCTAAATGTGTCATCCTGGTTTAGAGAACCCACCTGCATGGCTAGCCTTGCATGGACACAAGCACCTGAACATCTTGAAGCATCACAGCAAATGAAACTTGGCATGAAACCTGGCTTCTATTTTTTTCTGGAGTTAGGCATTTGGCCATTTCCACATCCCATTAGGGAGTTTGTTCTGAGGCTCTGATGGGATCTGCCTGAATGGGATAAGTGGCTGCAAAGATCTGAGCCCGCTTTGCCCATGTCCTGGCCAGAGGAAGGGAATGCTGTGGAGTATACTGGTGGGGAAGCAGCATTTGGACTGCAGCAATCCCAAATTACTTAAGCAATGCCCAAATTTACAGCCAAAAGTCTTTGTCCCCACATTACATGGTGGCCTGCAAGCCGCTTGTCATGAGGATTTTCCCAGGACAGTTCTGCTGCAGCTTTCCAGGGAATTGAGTGATGAGAGTCTGGTGGTAACAGCCAAGGTTCTCCTCATGCTCCAACCTGAGGAATGCTCCAGAAGGGAGGGTCTGACCCTGTCCTTGGAGGCCCAGCCTTGTCCCCTGCTCCTTCCTGGCCCTGTTATGACACATCCTTTCAGAAAAGTGGTGAGTTATCTTAATTTTGCAGACAGCAGTACTCAGGGATGAGGTAACTAATTTGGGAAATTATCCTGGCTGTCAATTCCCTGAGTGATTGGTGGGAGAGGCTTTGAAGCCTCACGCATGCTCCCTGCCATTCACTTGGACTCAAATTACCCTTTTATTTTACTTCCTCCTTGTTCTCATTGCCACACCACTCAAACTAAAATTATTCGCCTACAACCACAAACGCAGGGATATATCACCGGGAGTGCTGTAGGGCTGTCGCCATATATAATTCTCTGAGCTCAATATTTATAGAGCTACACACGGCACAAATCATACCCAGAAAGCCCATCGAGCTGGAGAGCTAGGTATAAACTTCAGAAATATCGCAAGCCATCGCTCACAGGAGACTGCCCGGCAGGCCCGCTGGCTGTACATCAAGCTGTAATGCCATCTGAGTCCGCGCTTGGTGCTGCAGTGGATCAGAGGTCACTTCCAAGCTTTTATTCCATAAATCCTGGGTGCTGGCTCTCAGCAAGGTTAGGGGCTGGGAGAACCCTGCTCTGAGTGCTCCCTCCTTCTGTTTGCTGCCGCTGACACTGAGCTGTCCCAGCACTCAATGTAGGCATTTATCTTTGGGGTCTTGTCCTCCCTTCTGCCCCTCTGCTGTAGAAACCAGAGATGAGGACGGGGGGTGTGCTGGACCTTACAGCTCCACTGTACAAGCTATGGGAGCTGATAGCTCCTCTGAAACGTCCTTTTGCTGAGCTTTGGGGGAGTCTGAGGCCCTCTTCTTCTCACCCCTCAGGGTTGCATTCTCCCTCATGCCCCAGTCCTGTGCAGGGCTGTGAATTTTCTCCAAATGCCGAGGTGGTTATAGGCATGCAGCCTATATGGACATATATAGACAGCCCACCTTTCCACATAGCCAAGCCACAGTCATCAGTCCTAGGACAGTTCAGGTCCCTCTGTCACTGCCTTCTCTCCTCTTTTCCCCCTTTTCAAAGCTTCTCCCTGTCTTGGATGGAGCTGATGCATCACTGGGAATGAGGGAATGGTTCCTGACCTGGGCAGGCCCCAGTGCAGTTTGGGGATTTTGCATTGCATTTGAAGCCAACCCAAAGAGCGAGGAGCAGGTGAAATGAGTGCCCTGCAGATGCAGGCTGATCCTTCCCCAGCTCTTCCCACCCTGGCATCTTCCACCCTCATGTGCTGGTGATCCAAAGAGTACTACAACAGGTGGAGAAGATCCAGATGAGACCTGATGTAATGAGCAGGTGAAGCCTCTGAAGCAGGGCAGCAGTGATGTGGTGCTTTCTGGGCAAAAATGTGCTGGGGTTTTGTCTGAGAAATCACCAGCCAAACAATTAATTTTTTTTCTAAGCTGCATATGATGGACTTGAACTAACCAGTCTCTGATTCTTCCCTCTCCCTCAGCAGCATGGCAGACAGACTCTGACATTTAAGCAAAATAAAATCCAACCCTGAGCATTAAGTAAAACTCCCAGCGTGATGGGTTCGTGGCTTGCAGCAACATCTCAGCAGGGGCGTGTTAAAGCTGGTCTCCAGCAAGTGGAAGAATGAAGCTTTGCAAAACCCTGACGAGGCAAATCTCCTAAAATAACAATTGAATTAAGCTTAATTCATTTTCACTTAATATCCTCATAGTGCCTTTAGCAAATGAGGCTGTTATTATTTTGAGAAGGAAAATAGGGAGGTGCAGTCTGGACCGAACTCACATCTCCTTACTGAAAGAAAGAAAACTTCGGTGGAAAATAAAAAAGCCACAGGAAGAAATGCAGAAAGTTCAAATTCTCTATTTTGGATGAAACACCCCCAAACCCATCCAGTCTCATGCTCTTCAAGATATGCTCCAGACTCAAGAGTGTGCAAACCCACTTTTTTTTTTTTTTTTTTTTTTTTTTTTTTTTGCCAGATGCCAGAGGTTTGCTGGCTTTGCCAGGGTTACATACCTGATCACATCCAGCATCTGTGGACAGCTGGCCAGGTCATTCCTTCTCTCCTCTTCTCTTGCAGTTTTTGAGCTTTTCTGCAATATTTGAACCCCAAATACCCCCTGCTTGCCCTGCCCCTCACTAGCCTAGTCTGCAGTGTTTGAAGCACTGTTCTCACTTTTGTTTCCATGATGTATCAGCGTGAACCCTTTCCTGGGGAAGGCTGAGCTAACCTCATGACTCTGGCCCTAACTCAGTGGGGCAGGCAAGCACAAGCTCAGGGTGGCCCTGTCCCATGGCAGCCCTGGACACTCCCTATTCAGGACAACTGTTGCCCACGTCTTGTTTCCAGCCATGTCTCCTGTTTGCTTGTGCCCACCCTTATTTCTACTGGGGTGGGATTTGGCAAGCCCCTCACCACCAAGATTGTCTTTCTCTGTTGGGGCTGCAGAATAGCATCCCAGAAAGGACATCCTGCAGCTCTTCCCCTCAGACATCCAGGAAAAGGGAGAATATCTCATGATCCCACACTCCAGGGAAGAATGGTCAACTACAGCAAGGAGCAAATGAACCCAAGGAGCCATCCCAGCCTTGCCCCACAAAATTCCTTGCTCTCAAACCTCAGGCTCTGCTAACCAGAGGAAGCAAAGGCTGCTCTGAAATGGCCATACAGGCACTGAACTACACTTCCCAGTAGGCCACAGAGACAGGGCCGTCCTGGTATGGAAAATCCTCCATTTGACTTGCTCATGCTCCCTGGGGTTGGGGACAGCTGGGGGATTTTAGGATTTCAAGGCTAGACAGCCGTTGTTCATTGCTGCGTAAGCAGCCACAACAGCAGGCATTACAGCAAAATTAATTTCCACTCTGAATGCAGTTCTTCTGTGTCACTACTACTTTTACAATCTTCTTACCAGAGCTTGAGAAAATAGCCCAGACAGGCTTTGCAAGGTCGCCTCACCCTCTGTCTTGCTCGGAGGCAGGCTCTGCTCCAACTAATCCTTTTCTGACAGACCTTTTTGTCTCTCTTACTCCCAGAAACTTTTCTCAACCTGCCTTGGTTGGGGCAGAAGCTTATTAACTCTAAGAAAAAAGAGAATAAACTTTCTTAATAAGACACAGCTTTTCAAGCCTCTCTGTTCTTCCCATTAATTAGAACTGGATAATTTCACAGGCTTATGCTAAGAAAACTGAATGAGAAGGTCTCTGGGACAGTGAGCACCCATCCCTCTTGGCTGCATCCCCTCTGCTGCCAACAGATGCTGCTGCTGCTCTCTCTTACTGCCAGGCAAGGACAAGCAATATTCAGAGCCTGTGTCTGCAGCAGGGACAAGATAACTTCACTGGGACATTTTCCAATAATCTGAAAAGTTAGCACGTACCTGTCATCTATTTCACTGCACCGTCCTGCTGCTAGCAAGCCACACCTCTTAACCCTGATAGATTGTCAGAGTTGTTCCAACAAAATCCAGCTTTACTTTCAAAAACAAGGACTAATGGGAAAACAATTAGCAGTCATGGTGGAGTACTTCATCAAAATCTGCTCATTAGGTATTTGATTTTTTTAGAACATTGCAGATGAAGAATGTGAGATAAACTCCACCATCTCCGGGGCTGGTATGAGCTATTTGCCTTCTGTATCACTGGCTAAGAAATTGATTTTTTAATTTTATTTTTTTTTTAGCACTATTCCTTTGAAGGGAGATTCCTGTCTTGGTTGAGAGCCAAGACCTGGAAAAAAAATTAAGATCTAGGTAGACATTTGCCAGAGCTTGTGAATGGATTCCTGTGCCCGGTGTGTGCCAGACCCACACCCGTTAGGAAATTGCGTGGTCCTGTCCTGGCAGGGTGAGCACCCGAGGGGCTGTGAGTGGCACAGAGCTCACATTGCAAGCTGTCCCTGAGCAGGGTTCCTTCTGACCAAGTCATTGGGGCTCTCAGGACCAGCCAAAGACACCGAGGGCACCTCACAACAGCCCCTGCCAGAACACTGAGCGCCTTTCAGGAAGTATTGCTGAGCTCTTGTGCCTTGCTTTGGGGATGCCAGCTAAGAGAGGAGCAAGGCTCAGCCTGTGCTGTGCACACAGGCTCCAGCCATGTTTGCAGGTAGTGGAATACCTGCCCTGTTTCCCTACAAAAAATTTCCTGTCCAAACCCTCTCTTTCCAGCCATGCCTCTGGAAGATAATTCTCATGCTCCCTGCTGAAAAGGAGAGCCTAGAAAAGGTACCAAAATCAAGGCTTCAACACAGTAGAAAGAGGGTAGAAGGGCTGGGAAGTTTCCCCCAGAGTCCTTACCACTCCTTCAACTTTCTTACCACCAAACCCATTGCAAGAGGGTTTTGAGGGGGAGACTAGTCAACCCCCCAAAGGGAAGTGCTTCAGAACCCAGCCCTAAATGTCTCACCCAAGCATCAATTAAATGAAATAGGAGGTCCTGGTGGCAGAACCAAGGTATCAGTTTATTATTATTTCTTCTCACTTTGGTGTGATCTTGTCTGTATCTTTACATCTTGCAGTGCCAATTATTCTTTTGCTTTCCCTCGAAGTGTTCATGGATCAAATACAGCAGATTGCCTCTCCCCTTGGCCATGGTTTCTGCACCCTGGGCTGGACAGTGCACGAAGAATGAGGGCAGAAGTTGTTTTGCAGCCTTGCCCATGAGTATTGTGGCTGATTCCTCCTACAGGGGAAAAAAAAAAGACAAGGGAGAGAAATTGAAGTTATTAGTATCAAACAGTTAAGGGCTGTTGTTGAATTAGGTGAAAAATAAATGGGACTAATTGGGAAAAACATTACCAGATCATAAAATGAGAGCTTTTTAAGAAACGAGAAATAGAAGCTCATTACAGGCTGTCTGACATTGGCTTTGTGTTGGTACTTGTGCTGATGGAAGTTGCTTGACTGCATCTTGGTGTGAAGGAAAGCACTGATGGATGAGGGGGATGCAGGAATAGCAGCCAGGGATTCTTTTGCTTTATCACTGAATCATAACATAATTCACATTGGAAGTAACCTCAGGACGTCTCTGATCAAGCTCTCTCTCTGAGCAGCAGGGCACTGCTGCTAGGGCAGGTTTCTCAGTTCAGTAAACCTTTGAATGTTGAGATGGTTAGTGATTTCAGAGTTGGATCTCTGGTCCAATATTTGACTATCCTTCATGTGGAAAGTTTCTTTCTCTTATAAGTAATCAACGTTTTCTTTGATGCAACTTGTCTGTCACTCCTTGTGTCCTTGTCTATTGGCCTTTTGTCTCTCCCAATACCCCTAGAAGAGTCTGGCTCCATCTTCTCGTACACTCCACCAAGCATCCCTGGCACGGGTAAAGGCATCTGTGCCAAACATGTGCAGGCACAGGACACCGGGGGGAGCTGTCAGCATGAGCATAAAGGAACGTGACTTGTGATGCCCTCTACTCTCCAGGTGTAAATGCACAAAAAACCCCAAAAACAAACAAACCCCCAACAAAAACAAACTAACAAACAAGAAACCTACTGCGAAGCATTATATTTTCCTTCAAATTATTATCAGTTTTCTGAAGATACTCATGGGAAGTAAAAGGGTTGTAGTGCTCATTTGTCTGCTCTAGAGGCAGTGCTACTACCTGGAGGATGATTGCTGTCCGTGAAAGTGAGAGCAGAAAATAACTTGGGGAGTGTCCACCAGTACATATGTAGTACTTCATGCTGTCAGCTCTGCCAGCCTCAGAGCAGGGCACAGGGATCCTGTGAGCAGTGAAGGGGGGACACTCTCAAACAGCTGGCAGGTTTGGGACGGGACATGTACAAGGGAGGGCTCATTCCGGGTGTGAAGTCCTGTCAGTTGACAGGCGGTGACCCAGGGACTCTGCAACCCTCTCGGTTCTGGGGGTGAAGCAGGAGGCAGGAGAGTTTCTGCTGGAGGTGACCCTGGCTATAAAGGAGCTGTATACACACAGCAGGGAGTGCTCCAAAGATCAGTTCTGACAGTAGCAGGATTTGAAACATCCAAGGACTGCATTGACTTGTCATGTCCCTAGTCACATTTTGGCTGAAATTCAACTAGACATTTAAATTTGGGAGGACAGGGACTCAGGGGTATACACAGGATAGACTAGGAAGAGCTGCTTGCTCTTGTGTCACACCAGTGTTTCTGAGATGTGCCAGATCATGTCTAACCCCGAGCCTGGTTTTCACCTTCCATCCTTCCCCCGAGATCTGTGGCACTGGTGTCACTTTGTTTTAAGTGGCAATCCTCTCCGAAGCCGCTGTGGACCAGGGGATGGGTTTCACCCTTCAGACTGCATTACTGTGGTAGCATTCTGCTTCCTCAGGTCCTGATACGGGCAGGACAATATGCTTCTTCACACGGTGACGTTACTAATGTCACAAGCCCTGGAAAGTATGACTTGATTTCTCTGTGGGATGTGAAGTGGCGGCTGACCTCGCAGAAAAAGGAACGCCACAGGGGGGGTTTGCCCACGAAACCCTTCCTCTTTTCACTTTTAACTTTCAGAAGGGCTTTTTCCCTCATTCACGCCGCTGGGCAGGAGGCAGCACGCCCTGCTCCGTCCCACGTTTCTGGGGCCGGGTGGCGGTGCGGCCTGCAGAGGGCCCCCTCGCCTAAGCTTTGAGCGCCGGGCGGGAAAGCGGCTCCGGCGGGAAGCGGATCCCCCTCACGGCCCTGGGCCGGGGCACGGCGGCGCTGGGCGGCCCGCGGCACTGCCGGAAGGTGAGGCGAGCTGGGACAAGCGGTGGCTTCGAAGTGGGATCCCGGGAAGGCAGGACAATTAACAGCCCGGGCTAATACACCGTAATTGCGGGCAGCCTGCGACTCCCCCTGCCCTGCCGAGGAGGCACCTGGTGCAGGACAGACACGTTGAACCTTGCCCACAGACTTGACATCGCTGAGGAGAGAGGCAATGGGACAGGGCAGCCCATCCCTGCTTTCCAGCTTGCTCCAGTCTCTGTGACGGATTTGGAACTCTTCAGTTTGTGCCCATGTCAGTACTGTGGCTGCTCCATCTTTGGCAGTGCATGGGATTTTGGGAAGCAATGAGCGGCCCCAGCTGCACCGAAAGGTAATAATTGCTGGAGACACACCAGAGGAAACAAAAGAGGGGTGTTCATTCCTGTGCCCAGTGGCAGCTAAAAGCAGGGGTACTGCAGCCAGCTGGAAGGGACCCCCGCACCTGGCCAAGGCTGTAGCCCTGCAGGGCACTTGCTGCCCGCCCTGGCCTTGCTGCAAAGCCAGACCGCACAAGGCAGGGGTGTGCAGGCTGCCCCGGGTCCCCAGCACAGCTTCTCTGGTTATGGTCACAGGCCTCCCCTCACCCTCAGTGCGTGGGCCATGGTTAACCCTGCCCTGACCGGGTGCTGGAGCACTTGGGTTTGATGTTGATGTTTGGGAATGGGGACAGTGCTGCTCATCGTCTAATCCGCTGCTTTAAAATAATAATGATAGTAATAATAGTAATAGTAATAGTAATAGTAATAGTAATAGTAATAGTAATAGTAATAGTAATAGTAATAGTAATAGTAATAGTA
>VYXF01007945.1:51236-123324 GCA_013397295.1 Polioptila caerulea
CCCTGTGGATCTAGACCTGCAAGCAATGGGTGTCTCTATCGCTTGGACTCATCAGCTTTCATCACCGCCCAAATTTTCTTTTTGAATAAAATTTATAGGAGCTCAGACTCCCACTGCTTCCAAACTGTGCCTCTGGTTGCACTCTTTTGAGATAAAGACCTGATTTCTGGCACGTACATTTTGTCTGGAAAGAGGAATAAAAGGCCTCACCATAAATAAATGCAAACCTCCAAATGGCATGCACAGTGCCTCGTTCAAAGAGCTCGGCCTGTTTGAAATCAGCAGCCCCATAAAATCCGAATGGGTTCAGAAACACTTGGAGTCACGGGATCCCTCTACATGAAGGGCCCGGCTCAGTGGCTGCCCCTCTCCGGGGTATCAGGGCTCATTCCCTGAGCCAGCGAGGCTCCACCGGTCCCCACCTCGCAGCCCGGGGCTGCATCTCGGGACACGTAAATCAGAGCCTTTGCCCTTCGCTGTGGCTCTCGGCAGTGAGGTCGGGGGTCACGAGCTCACCTCTCAAAATAATCCAGGACAATCAGGAAGTGTTTCTCATTTGATGAATTAGGTGTATAAAATCCGTGAAGGGCTCACAAACGGACAGACCTTTTCCTTTCTTCATGGGGATAATATTTCATGATTTGGGGAGGAAAGAGTGCAGAGGGAGGGGGGGAAATAATTAGTAATTTGTGATTAACTCTTTTCATGGGTATTTTATTTCTTTGTTCTCTGATGCTGCCTGGAGCCATTTAAAAAATGACTGAACAATAACAACCAAACTAATCGCTCTTTGTAACTAATGGATATGTCAGAACTTGGAAATCAAACCAGAGAGTCTTGGAGAAGTTGCATGGGAGATGCTGAGCACAGAAGAGGTGGAGAGGAATTTCCTCTCCAGTATCGGATGGATGCTTACAAAGGGCCTTGAGATAACTTCGATAAAGGGAAAAACAGGAACCCTCCCTAGAAAGCTGATGGCTGTTCTCACAAATTCAGTTTGATCAGGCTGCCTGTGATGCACCCTTTCCTCTCCACATGGGCAAAAGGTTTTGTTCAGTCACACTTGGAAACAAAGTCCTCCAAAATCTCCCCTTCAGCTATGTCTGAAGCATTATTTAAGATCATAGAATCATAGAATGATATAGGTTGGAAAAGACCCTAGAGATCTTTGGGCCCAACCACTAACCCAGCACTACCAAGTCCACCCCTAAACCACGTCTGTAAATGCCACATCTTTTAAATTTCTCTGCTGATGGTGATTCAACCACTGACCCAGGCAGTCACTTCCAATGCTTGACAACCCTTTCTGTGAAGGAATTTTTCCCAGTCTAAACCTCCCCTGAGTCTGTTTCCTCTTGCATTGTCATTTGATACATGGGAGAAGAGACTGACCCCCATGAATAACCTGATCCTATGAGTTTTGGCTTTGGGTTGGCACAGAAACTCTCGACAAGAATGTGAGGGCTTTGATAGAGTTCTGGTTCTGTCGCTGACTCACCAAGGTGAGTCCATCTTCATAAAAGATTTGGAGACCCCTTCCCTTGTAGATCCAGTGTGTGAATTAAAGACAGAGCAGCACTGCCTTCTGGCTTTCTTGAGTTCATTTTTTCGGCAAAGTGGAGTGTATTTCTGGCTTTCAGAAGGTGAGCATCAAGGAGTGCAGGTAGTGGGAAGCAGAGAGGGATGGAATCCAGTGTGAGGTCTCCTTCCAATCTTGAAGGCCACAGACAAGCAGCATGTGTAAATCAGGATATCAGAAGTGGCTGGAGCCCAAAGCCTTGAGGTCTCTAATTGGGCCACATATAAAATAGAGATTCAGATTGAAGGCCTTTTGGAGCTATGATTTAGAAAGGCAAATCCATTATGGTATCTGATTATGACACTGACATTAAAAGCACTGGGAACCTGTAATCGATGAAGGTTAATTTATTTAGACCATAAACCAGGAATTAATTTGAAAGGGACTGTGGTGGAGCAGCTGCTGAGACTCCAGTTGTCCCTTGTGTGATGCTGGTGGGGTGACAGAGACATGTTGGCCAAACTAAAGGCAGAGACCACAATTCCACTGACTCTGTAGAGCTCTGCCTGTTCTCTGTCTCAGCCCTGTGCTGACTGCAGACCAAGGAGATCTTATTACAGAAAGATGAGAAGCTGTGTCTCAGATGAGTGTTATCTTTGATTTGCCCTCCAGTGGAGACTGTCCCTCCTTGGGCATATCAGGATCCCAAATCATGGTGAGAGTAGAGTCCTGTTTTCTGAAGCGTTGCCCTCTGAGCATGCAGTGGTGTGGCTCAGTCCTCCAGCAGGTACTGATGTGCATTGTGCCCACACCAGAGACCCCTTGGGTAGATGTGGCCAAAGAGCATCAGGTCTGGAGGGATCTGGACACAAAGGGTCATAGCAAGTAGCTCTGGTCCAGAGGAGTGATTTACAGCTCCTGGCTCCTACCTAGGGGAGTGCTGAAGTGTGAGAGATTTCCTTAGCCCGTCACTTTTATTTTCCTTGGTTATTGTTTAAAATGCAGAGATTATGGGGTCAAACTTTCCCAGCCAATATTTTTCCTAATGAAAAATGTAGTAGGGTACGACTCAGTGATCGAATCTATATGGTGAGTGTTCCACACTACAGTGATTTCCACAGACAGAACTTCAATAAATCTTGTTTTCAGAGAAATTATATGAGGCTGATGCTCTATTTTTGCCAGTTTAAGATCACTTTACCCCTCTGCTGTGCTCTGTCCAAGTGGAACTTTCCTACAGCTGAGCTGAGTCTTTCCTACAGCAAAGCAAAGATCCCCATGGCTGCAATGTGAGCAGGGCAGGGCAATGAAGCTGGCCTCCAAAGTCTCTTTGGGGCCACCCTACATGGTAGTGTAGTTGTGGGGTCCCTTTTCCAAAGGGGACCAAAGATGCTCCTTAGACTGAACAGTAACACTGTCTCTCAAAATTCCAACGTGAGTTCTGGCAATGCCTTTCCCTTGGGGAGAGAATCACAAGCACTGGGTAGTGCTGCTCCTGCTACAGACTGTGTGGGACATCCATCACCGAGCTGTATTTGGTGACATACATGTCTTTGTCCTTCCACCACTCACAGTCCTGGTTCTTGTCAGCATTATTTAATGCTGGAGCTGCCATGGCCTCAGTCAGTGCCCCTCTGTGCTGAGTGTGATGCGATGGCAGCCCTGTCACCCTGCACGTGCACGCCTGCAAACATCCCCAAAGTACTAATAGTATTAGTATTGGTTGGATGGATGCGAGAATCCTTCAATATCCTCTCTCCACTCAAGCTTAGGAGCTTTTTCCTGATTTCCATCCCAGTTTGGTGTTGCTCATCGGGGAGGCAGATGCACAGGGGCAGTTTGATCCCTGTATTGACTGCCCTGCTGTCAAATGCCTCCACTTGCTCAGTGGATTCGGCGACAGCCCATGTACAACCATATTTCACAGCCTGCCCATAGGATCAATATGACATTTCCATTCATCATTAAATATGTCTTCTTTACTTTGTGCTGCATAAATCAACCTTTCAAATGTGGCTCCTGGAGTACAGAGTTGATCTCAGAGACCACTGACCAAAACAGGGGCTTTTCTAGGAGGCTTCAGAGTTATCATGTGCTGCTGGTGTAAATGGTACAAACTTTGTGAGGAAGCACAGAAATTAGGTGGCCCTTGCAGGTGTTGGTGGAGTTTTAAGCTTCATGCTGCCCTTGCATGCTCTGCCAGTTGCTCAATGCAGGAGGAACACACTGCAGTAGCATAATCTGCTTGCCCCAGGGGTTGGGAAGGTACCAAGACCATTTGATCTCAGGTTGTGCTGGATTTTTACCACTAAGACTGAAACCAAACCAGCTTTGTGTGAGCAAGGTCAGGTGCACAGGCACTGAGCTCAAGCTTGCCTTCAAGATGCTGTTGATCCATACACTGGAGGGCAGGTAGTTCTCTCTGCTGGGGTGAGTTTCCCTGTCATCTGAGGATGGATCAAGAACTGTGGGAGCCATTACCTCTCCAGATAAGCACAACTCCTGCTTCAACCCACTTCCAGAGAGGTCTGGAGCAGGCTGGGAACAGCCCTTAGCTCACCTTCTGCATTAGATGTGACCCTGGAGAAGCTGGTCTTTGCTCATATGCTTCTCCTCCAGACATGGGTGTCCAGCACTCCCACCTGCTTGTGCAGCTCTGGCTCCCATAGTGAGGGAGAGTGTGGGACTAGGATTGCTCTGCTGAAATGGTGGGGAAAGACAAAAAGCACCCCATCCTTGGTGACATACAGGCACAAGGATGGTGGATGCATAGGATCCACAGGATGTCTGGGCAGAAAGGTATGTTCAGACCTTTCCAGAGCCATCACAGCCCTCGGTGGCAGCGGAGACAAAGGGAAGGATTTGAAAGGCGCACATGGAGCTGCCTCTGCAGCATGTTCTGATCTCCCCCCCTGAAGAGTGGAGCCCTCCCCATGCGCTGGCTTTTTGTCAGCCGGCTCCCTTGTCCCTGCTGCACACACACATTTTAGCACTGTCTGCAAAGGAGTTTGGGAATCGATATTGCAATTGTGTTGTAAGTGAATTAGTTATAGATCAGCTAGGGGTAGGATTAGCTTATAGATCAGCAGCCTGGCAGGTGCAGGGAAGGAGCACAGGCACACGTGCACACACACACATCCCCCAGCGTGCTCCTCTACTGCCCAGCAAGGAGAGGAGGGTGAGTCAGGGCTCTGCAGGCCTGGGACTGCTGCCCTACAACGTGCTGCCGTATTCTGGAATTGTAGGCAGATGAATGTGTGCTCCTGGGTTTAGCAGTTGTTGGGACAGTGGGGCAGGGCTTCAGAAACAGCAGAGTTGATGTTATAACTCGATCTTCAATCTGCAGATGTGGAATGAGACCTCGTCAGCTGGCTCCATACAGTCCTGGCCCCATGGCTTGCATCCTTCCAGCAAATGCCCACATGTCTGCCAGGAAGCTGCTGGGGGCCTTTATCCCCACATTTTTGCAAGAAGTGCATAAAGATACCACAAAGACAAACCAGTCATCAGAGATTCCCTTTTATCCCTTTTTTAATGTTTTCTCAGAGATTGAAACAAATTGCTCTTTTCTAGTTGCCATCTGCACACCTAGTGTCTTGACTCTTTCTTTTAGTGACCTCACATGAAAGCTGTATCCCTACACAGGGATGGGGAAACTGAGGCACCGATCATAAGCTGCTTGGTACAGCCAAAGTGGCTGATTCAGTGCATCCACAGAGACCCTCAGCACCAGTCCATACATGATCAGTCCTGGACCCCACTTTCTTCTGATGAGCTGTCCAGCCCACTTCTTAAAGTCCCATTAAGACCCTTGTCATGACTCCAGGATAGTCTGACTTCTAAAATTAGCCCAGTGCCTGGGTCCGTGCTCAGGGGTTTTCCCTTTAAATAATCCCCCTGCCTCCCCTCCTGTTTTCGCTTTGACTAAGCATGCTGCAAAAACAACTTGCTTCTAAAATAAGCATCTCCTCTAACTCCCAGTTTAAACCTGAGTAGCTGAGCATGACATAGCGGAGTTGGGGTGGCAGCTGTGCCATCTCTCAGGCTACCTTTTGGTGCAATGACACCTGGAACAGCTGGGGCAAGCACACGTGAGGGTTAGGGCAGCGTGGGCTTCAAAGGGGATCGGGGATCTGCTGGGAGCATAGTGGGATTATGGGGTGTGAGAGAGAGTGTCCCCACAGTAGTACCTGCTGCTGGACAGTCCATCTTCTCTGAAGAGCACGTTTGGCATGAGGACATGTTCATTTGGTGAGATGAAATACAGGCAGACCTCTGAGGAATGCCAGCCCTCTGGGCAAGGGATAGTGAAATGACTTTTCCCTGGCACCTTGTGCTGACTTTCCTAAGTAACCCTGTCTCCATCCTTCTTCTCCTTATGTCAATCCATTTTTCAGCTGTGGGGCCAAGTTGCTACAGCTCAGTTTACATCCACAGGATTTGAGCTGGGGCCAGATCCCAAGCTCAGTTTCAGTCATAAATCTGGAGTAGTTCCACTGAAGTCAGGGGAGTTAATTCCAGATTTACACCCGGTGGCACTGAGCTGGGACCCGGAGTGTCTCTGGCTGTGAGAGCGAAAGGGGTAAAGTCTACAGAGGATTTACCCTGGCAGGTTGCAGTGCTCGACCCATGGCAGTGCCCGAGGATCCCATGGTTGGAGTTATCAGAGCAAGCCTTCTCTTTATTACTTGATATAATCTACTGCTATCCCACCGGGTTTCCCTCACTCTGCACTCTGGGAAACCGAGTGGAACTAACCCGAATGGGAGGATTACAGGCTCGAAATGGAAACAGTTGCACCAAGCCGCCAAGCGGAGCTCCTTGCACTGAGCAAAGAGGGCGGCTGACAGACTCAATGACATGCCAGCACTTAAAATGCTGGATGATGGATGAATGTCATCCTGCTGGGAAGGGAAAGGGGGGTAGGGAATAGGGGGGCTGGGAAGGGGAGGCAAGGAGGGGAGGGAATCCAGCCTGGAGGAGCCAGGGAAGAAGAGCTGGCACCAGAGTTGACGTCCGCACTGATCCTCATCCATGGGCTGTGATTCATGGGGAGAAGAGAGGGCTGAGCTCCTGTCCGCGGGCCCCACCGCTTTCTGCATGCTGGATTGAAATTTTACTGCTGCTGGCAGCTCTCTTGCCCATAGCACAGGCACATGCACTGATGTATAATTTTCTATATGCACACATAGGGCACATAGGAAGCATGTTTAACAGATGTGTGTGCAAATGTCTGTATATTTATGTAAACACCTCCCCTTGACACGCATATGAAAACGTGAGATTTCCTCCAAGACACTTCATTAAAGGCCATCCTTTTCCCCACCTTTCACTGTATATTATAGTTCATCCACAAATCACATCTATTAAATGACTAAAGGTTTTCTGCTAGGTTTTTTTTTTTTATTCCCTAGATGTCAGGGGATGTCAGTGATATGGCTGCATTACTCAGAATATTGCGGTCCTGTCTCCAGAGTGCCCGAGCAGGGGATTTCTCTCTCTGTCTCCTGTTGTATTCCTGACAGCAAAATAATTTGCTTATATAGATTCTGGCAACAAGAACAACACAAAGCCTGGCTGCTTGACAGTGTTGCATTTTTAACTCGAGGTTGAATAGCTTCAGTCTGAAGACCTCTGGGATTCCTCTTCCAGGGTTGTTGACTCCTGGGATTTGCGGCAGCATTGGGTTACTCTGTAGATGGGAACATGCTAGTGCCTTTGCTAGCACAAGGAATGGTGGAAGGTGTCCTACTGTTGGCTGTGCCCTGGGCTGAGGGCAGAGCAGGACCTTTTCTCTGGGCAGAGTCCACGATGCTTTTCTGCTCAGAGCCACATAGTGCAGGCATAGCACACCACATGGGGCCCCCAGAGCTGTTCCCAGAGGCACAAGTCCTGGAACGGCCAGAAGTCCATAGCTATTCTGCAAAGTCATGAGGACTAGCCAGGGGGACAGGGCTCCTGTGCCTCCACATGCCTGTGAGAAGATCACGTGTTCTCCAGGTGCATGAGCACGTCGATGCTCCAGCAGCTGGTGCTGGGCCAGGCAGCTGACATGCTGGAAAATGAAGCGAAATCCATCTCGGCGGGCGCAAGTCGTGGATCTGCAAGGCCAAGGAGGCAGAAGAGGGGGCTAAGCCTGGGAACAGAGCCCGTAGGGGCCAGTGTGACCCCGGGAGTGGCGGTGCTTCGGCAGGCAGCGCTCCTGCCCCCACGCAGCGCTGACCCCAGCACCCCCGGGATCAATCCTGTCACCCACCTCCGACAGCAGCTGCTTAACCGCGCACAGCAACCCGGCACAGCAGTGTCGGCAAGAGAGCGAAGAAGCCTGTATCCAATTGAAACCGCAGGGGGGATTTAGGGAGGCAGAAGGTAATTTTCCGAGCTGGAATATGGCCAGCATACAAGGACTAATATCCTGGCTCTTGGGGAAACAGTCATGGGATCTTTGCTTGCTGAGAGTCATCCCGATCTCTCTTTTAAGTCAGATCTGGAAAAAAGGAAAATGAGACAAAGGGAAAAACCCTTCCTAGATGCCAGGGCTTTGGGGCACTGCTTAAAGCTGCCCTCACCACAGGGAAGATTTTCCTGGAGGCAAAGCTGCCAGGCATCCCCAACATAAAAGCCTGGCAGCTGATACATGCCCCCTTGCCCTGGGGCTCCTCCATGCTCCCAGTTGTGGCCAAGGAGTGCCCTGGCTCCCAGGAAGGAAGTAGGGTGCTAATGTCCAACAGTAACATAACACAAAATATTGCTGTAACCTGATCGTGGCCTTGTGTCAGTGTTTCCCTCTGCTGGGAGATACCAGGGAGGCTCAGAAAAGTCCCATGTCAAAGCAAATTTGGGGATAGAGGGCTGTATGCTAGTACGAAGCAGCCCACACCACAACTGTGAAAAGACTTCTTGGTCGTTTACAAAATCTATGCCAGCAAAAAGAGAACCTGCTGCAGAATCACCACATAGGGTAGAACCTGCTGCAGAGAAGATGGGGTGGAATAGAGGCAGCTGGTGGCCAGAGCAGTGGCAGTGTGTACACTGGTAAATGCTGCTTCCAACACAGACAGCTCCCTTGCTCTTGGTGTCAGCCATTGGGAAGGGATCCCACCCACTGCTTGGTGCCACAGAGCAGGCAGGAAGGAAAAGCATCCCTGACATGCTGGGGCAGGTGAGGGCAGGCTGCTTTGTGAGCTGGCTGAGCTCACATCCCCAGCTTTTGTGCTGCTGGTTTGGCTAAGAGCTTTGCTCAGGCAGAGCAGGACAACCCCAGCCTGTGCCTGTGTGAGGCCATCTCAGCAAGTGGTGCTGAAGTGATGGTCTAATGGAAGTGAGGGCTGGGTTAGCACTGCTGGGCAGCCCAACAGCCTCCTGCCTGCAGGAAGGAGAAAAAAGACCTGCTTTAAAATTTAAAACACTTGGAAGCACTTCTCGGTTAAGAATTATTTCTATTCCTAGTGTGGCTAGAAAACCTTGAATGTAAGCTGTAGGACAGTGTGTCTTTAATCAGTGTCTGCAGCAGGTTAATAGTTAGTGCTCTCCTCACCTTTACAAGTGATCCTTTCAGGTCATTTTTTTCTTATGGCTGGGCTCCCTGTGATCTGCCTGCTGGCTGGCAACGACTTTTTGCATCATCCCCTTGTCTGTTGCTGCGACAGGGCAGGGGATAACAAGCAGCAGCCCATCTCCCTGCCCCATACATCACGGCCAAGATCTGTATTCTGACAGTTGCATTTTGTCTCCTACTTTCTGAGCAATGTTTCCTCAGAAAGTCGGGAGACAAAAGTATCTTCAGGTTTGATTGAATACCCAGGGCAGGCACACACGTCCTCCAGATGACCTCGGGAGATCTGGTTGCTGGGAGTTGTTGTCTTCCTAAATTCTATCAAGGGAGAGCAGGGAAGCTGCCAGTGCTTTGCTTTGCTGTGTGGTCTCGCTGCTTCACCTGTTCCTCCGTTTGTGTTCCTGCCTGCTGGCAGGCAGGAACGAAACCAGGCAAGACCTAACTTAACAAGCCCTGACCATTGCATTGTACATAACAAGAGTTTGGTCTCTTGTTAATGGGGTGACTGGGTGACACCACTCATAGGTGGAACATGGATGGAAAAACAGAGTCACCGTTCACATGAGGCCAGTGGTGAGCATGGGTTTGGACGAAGCAGATTTTCCTGAGAAGTAAACCAAAGATCCTGCCAGGACCTGTGTATCACTGATGCAGTGACACATCTCTGTGCAGTGATTTCCCATAGACCCACAGCCTGCACTTGGAGTTCAGAAAAAGATAATTTTGTTATTAATAAAGCTCTTGGTGGCAGCCTCTTGCCCAGCTGTGCCTTCCCTGATGGACCAGCTCTGTGTTTCTCAGCCTGGCAGAGAAACCAGCTCCCAGTCTTCCCACTGTCCCTCCAAGGAAGCTGTGTTTCAGGAGCAGGGGAAGGTGCAGCTCGGTCATGCTCAGAGGGAGAAGTTGTGCACATGTGTTTCAGAGCAGGACTGTATCGGCTGCTTGCAATTCTCTAAGGGTCCCGTGTGTTTGCAAAGGCAGCTCTGTCAATCAATAAAAAGCAATCACAGTAATGAAGTATCAAGAAGGAAGAAGAGATTTCAAGCTCTACATTGTTGAGGGATTGGGGGCTTTCTTTAAATGAGGCAAGAGAGGCTGGGAAAGCAGAGCCCATCAGGGATGACAAATCTGTTTCTTTTGCATGAGGAAGTGGCAGGACCGCAGCCTCTCCGACCAGATCCAATGACAAGGGAAAAGCTGAGAGAGGACCCCCTTTCTGCAGACACAAAGGACAAGCCAGCGGCGGCAACTTTCTCTCTGAAAAGTCACGTTTGCCAGGGGAGGCTGTGAAATCCAAGACGTTCCCAAGAGTTTGTTCCCTTCCCGTCCCCCCAGTCTGGGGAAGGGAATCATTCTGATTTCGTTTTTATTATCGTTATTCTCTCCTGGGTGAGTGCTGGGAAAGTGGTGAATTTTGCAGCTGCCCAAGAGGCAGTGGGAAGGGGGATGTGACGGATGCATGCCAGAGCAAGGGTCCCTTCTCACCTTTTCCCTGCATTCCCATGGGACAAGACATAACTGAAACCAAAGCATCTCTTGTTTTCTTTGCCCTCTAACTCAACACCACACAACCTATTTCCCCCTCAGTAGGACCTGTGGGGAAGCTTGTACTCCAATCATGCAGGAGTGTGCTGGCTGCATTGGCAAAGGGAAAGGTATTTACCTCAGCAGCTGTTTAGAAAGCAAGTCATGAGGCAGCTTATATTGGAGGAGAAGCTGCTGAGGACTCTGGTTAGCAAGGCTGGTCAAAGATGGAGAGCTCCCTCCTGCCAATGCTTGCCAAATTGCCCCATCTTGCCAAGGCAAGGCTGGTCCTAGCAGGGCATTTTTAGTGCCTTTTTTTAGAGGCAGGTCACATCTTCTGTAATTAAGACTTACACAAACTGTAAGCCTTACACTTACCTGCAGCCATAGGGCAATACTCTTTCCTGCCATAGCAACATCAATTAAAAAAAAATCAATGAGATCTCTACCTGGCCACAAAAATCTCCACTGATCCATGGAGATAAGGGCTGGATGTGATTGCACATGGTCTGGGAAGGCCTGAGACAGGGTCTGGGATTGCTGTGAAGGGATGTGGGTCAGTCATGCTCTGTTCCACGTCTCTGATGCCAGCTTGTGAGAATTTTAAGTAGTGCTCTATAGGCTCTACAGCCACAATCCAGACAGGTGAGTAAGGCCGAGACAGGGACACATCCACTGCTACTCTTGCAGAGGAGAGATGCTCAATATCCTTACACCTGAACTTTCCTGCAGAGCAGCTGTATTTCCTGCACCAGCTTCACCTCTTACCTGTCCTCCCTCCTCCACCTTGTGCTCGCTCTCCTGCTTTGATTGTACTGATTGAGAAACATCCATCACAAAACGCCCAGATTCTGATGGCCTTTGAGGCTACCAATAGCATGAACCATTGCAGTGGCAGGAGGGAATGGAAGAGCCATGGGCTGTGGGGGCCTCACCAGTGTCTCCCACATAGATAACAGTCTTGGAGTATAAATTGTGCTGTCACTCCAAGAGTGGTGCATAGAGAACAAAATCCCCTAATTTATTTGATGTTCTAGCAGAGCTGCTTCTTTAACCAGGTGACAGACCCTTGGACTTCAATGCTGCAGGCCCTGGGTATAAGGCAAGCTGCTCCGCCTGGGGACTGGCTGCAGCTCTTTCCCTGGCCATGACATCCCAGCTCAGCCCAGGGAGCAGCTGCCTCAAGCCTTAGCTGTCTATCAGCAGAGACCTTGTCTCAGAGACAGGGTCAGCTGCTCCTCCCATCCTCTGTGGGCTTTGTCCTCGCTGGGGAGATGCAGATGTGGAGGGAAAGATCCCCTCTTGGCAGGATGGACATAGCTGTACAGGTGCTGTCTGGAAGGCATCTGCTTGCCTTTCCAGTGTAGGGAAGGAGACAGAAAATACCGCTCAATTCCAGCTTTCTTCATGGAAGCAACACTTGCCATTGTTGTCCACCTTTGTCAAATCAAAGAGACAGTGCTGGTCCCAGAGCTCACCGAGGTTTTAGTAAGGGTCTGACCATGAACAGCCCTGGTTTTGTTGGATACTCCTTCCAGTCCAGCAAACAGCCTCCAGCTAGGGCCATAGGAGACGGGAGGAAGAGAAGAGCACAGATTTATTCAGTGAAATTAATGGAGTGACACTGGGTGTTAATGGCCTGTTTACCAACATCTCCTCCTCTGTCTTTCACTTAGCCCGAGAAACTGCCCTGCCCTCAGCTACGCCCGTAGCGTTTTCCCCCCAGTTTGTTTCAGACTCACAAGGAAGGGCCCCTCTCTAACAGGAACCCCAGAGCCAGACTCACAGAAGACCTGACTCAGCTTACCCGAGTGTCTCAAGCCCTCGTGTTCTCGCTCCCACCTTGTCTATACACGCTGGCAGGAAAGATGAAGTTGAACAAACCATTTACACGCCAAGTGGATTAGCCAAATTGTGTTAAGCTCCCGCAGGGATGTCCTTGTTCACAGCCTTCATTTGATTTTTCTTTCAAAAGCCCACCAAGCTGAATGTGATTATGGCCTCTTAATCCTGCCTGCATGTGTCCACGTGGGGTTAAGGCAGTGTAATAGATGCCCTTTACAAGTGCACACTGGTGACCATTGCTGCATGGCTAAACCCTCAAGCCCAGATGTTCAGCAGATGTAAACCCAAATCACAGACTCTGACTGCTACTTTTTGGCCAAAAAACTGCTCTCACAGCTAAAATGTGGAAGGGAAACTCCATCTTCCCAAGGCTGAGCAGCAAATCTGTGTCAGAAGCAAGAACCACTGTTGGCACTCAGATTCAGACTGGTTCAACCCTGGCAGAGCCCAGCACCCTTGGCAGGTCCAGCTTGCAATCAGGACTTGCTTTTTCCTGGAGGTTAGGAAGTGGTACCAGAGTCCCAGCCCCATCAGGAGTGCTGCCCTTCCAGTCTGATCCCCACTTGTCAGCATCTGCAAGCCTCTGCCCAGGGGTGGCTCTGCTGACTGGCGGATTTCTTTTTGAAAGAGTATCACTTTCCTAAGGCAGAAGCTACAACCCAAAATGTCACTGCAGCCAAACAGCAACAGTGGAAATCCATAGAACTGCTCAGTTAGGTATTGCAAAACTGTCGGGCTCTGCCCAGTCAGGCATGGGAGACTGTAAAACACATGCAAAGGTATTAGAATTGTTGCCTTTTACCAATAAGGAACCAAGCTGATGTTGCGTTCAAGGAAGGAGGGCCACAAAGGGCAGAGGGAGGCATTCCCCAAATCCATCCTGTGAATCACACTCAAAAACAAATGCAGGATTTGGTGCAGCAGGATTTGCCCTGTCCAGAGCATCTCTCTCTGTTTTCACGGATGAAACTACCCCAAGCCATTCATACATTTACAAGGAAATTTGCCACAGCAAGTTGTGCAAGGTGCTCCATTTAGGGAGAGAAATATGCCACGGTTCAGTTCTATTACCAGCAGAAAACCCCCCCAAACCCTCAAAGACCTTCTTGTCCAGAGACAAGGGGGATGGAACCACAGGGGGTAATTTCCATAACTCTTTCAGCCACCACTCAGCACATAAACTCTCTTTTCTCGAAGTCAGACCTCCTGCCAGGGGAGCAAATCCATTCCCCTGGTATCTCAGGACTGTATCACATAATCCCCTTAATAAAGCAATCAAGTCCCAGATTAAAAACAGTTAGATTTCTACCCCGCTGAAAGGCTTTTTTCTAGAACATCACTAGGAAGAAACCTCCTCAAAATATGCTGGGTTTGCTGGACTGACCAAAAATAAAAAATAATGTCCCCCCCAACAAGTAAACAGTAAAACTATTATTTCCCCATGGAAACTGTTGGGTTTGCCAGAATGATATTTTCCATTAAAAATGTTTTGCTGGAGAATTCCCAACAAGTCAGGCTGCTGCATCACTGATTTTAATCGAATTTAGAAATTCTCGTTTCCCTTTGTTCTCAAACTTATATCTAGGAGCAGGGATGGTTACAGATCTGTCTGCCTCCTTCACCAACAATGTAATGTCACCCACCAAGTGACATGTACAAAGAAGGATAGCAATGAAAACCCAACGTAGCTCTTGCTACAGTTGGTGCTCCCCAGGCAAAGGCATAATCTCTCACAAGGCTGCCTCAGCTCTCAGAGCTCCCTTGATCTCCAGCTGGTTTTTTGGAGATGCTCATTTTCCTAGGCATAGCTCTAACAGCGAGGCTGTGCTGAATTCACAGATAATCAGTACCTAATTGGATTAGGAGCTGATAATATCTTTGACCTTTTTTTTAATGGGTTGCCTGGCCTGGCTTTCTGCAAGACTGAGGCTTAATTTTAGACAGGAGTTTTTTCCGCAAGTGAAGCGTGACCCTGTTAACCTCTGAATCAGAGAGTTGACCTTCCCTCTCCCCAAGCACTGTGGAGCTGTTGGAGATTGTGAGGTACACACGGGCTTCACAAATCTGTGGACAAACAGGCTGAACCTACCTACAGAAGTCAGAGTCAGGACCTGATTATCAGCCAGAGCTGTGCTGATATTGGACTAAATCCACAGACAGAAATGGTGAGTCAAAGGAGTGCGAAGCTCCTGTGAAGTCAGGTACCCTGCCAGTGTCAGCTGCACAAGGCACTTCCTTTCCTCACCAGTTCCTCCTCATGCAACATGGGGGAAATGAATTGCCAGTGCAACAAAGGATCTGGAGATTCGGATATTGGGTGTTTGTGAGACAAAGGCACGGGGATGCTTGTGCATTTATGTGGTTACATCTTGCTCTGGCTCACCTAGTCCCATCATTGCAGCTGAGTGTGTGCTCCCACGCATGGGAGTGGGTTCATGCACAGGCCCAGCACAGCTGTGAGCAGAGACTGTGTGTTTCTGTTACACCTAGCTCATGCCCAGCACAGACACACTGTATTTTGGGGCATTGGGATTTAAGGAGATGCAGGGAGCAGGAGGGGAGGGAAAGCTGCCTGATGAACAACAGATGTTGGTGATCATTGGATGGAGCTGTTAATTTAACTGGAGTTTATTGAATAGCAATTAGGTTGGGGTCTCATTACTGTAGCCGAGTGGCACAAAGATGTGCTGTAAAAACCCAGGGAACGGGATGTGCACCGGCAGAGTGACAACACTGATGGTGTATTTAGGACCTGCAGCAGCAAATCTTCTCACTTGCCCAGAGTTCCTTCTCCTGGGTAGTGCTTGGACCTGAACCGAGCTGCTGGGCTTGCCTCAAGACGGGAGGCTGCAAACACAGTGAAGGGTACTGAGTGTGTGTACCTGGGGAGCAGAGGACAGGAGAGAAATGAAGGCCTAAAACAGTGTCAGTGAAGAGGCGTGAGGGACAGCCTGGGTAAGACAGCAGCCTCTAGCTCAGCCAGGATGGAAGCAGGACAAAGGGTGGAAGATTTGGAAGTCTGTAAGATACATCCAGATGTCCTAAGCTGCCAAGGGATGGGACAGGATGTCTTGGTGCTTTAGAAAGAGCATTACCACAAAACAAGCAGAGCAGCACTACAGCAGGGTGGGTTTCCATCTCATGCGGTAAACAGAGACCACATATTTAACTGCAGCTTCAGAAAGCTGGGATTTGTGTTTCACACCTCTGTTGTGTAGGGTGGCCCTGACACAGACAGAGAGGGAAGTCTGTGCTCTGCTCCTGCTGAATGTGGGCATGAGATCCACGAAGCCCATCTCCCAAGAAAGACCCAAAGGTGCTCACATCAGCACAGCCTGAGTATTTGATGTGGGTTAAACATTGCAGAGAGGGCAAAGGCACGTTCCCACCCATGCACAGCCCGACCTGAGCCCTTCAATGTCTGGTGCAGAGTAAAACCCAAGGAGAGGATATAGGCAGGACAGAAAAGTCCCAAGCAGAGCTCGTTTCTAACACAAGAGACACACACAGACACATATAAAACTGCATTCACCTTCCTAATGACATGATTACATCTTGCTTCTGTCTTAGGGGGGAAATCAAATGATCCAGGTACAAAAAAAAACTCACAAAACTTCCACTAATGAACAAATAACCGAACTAGAGTGCAGCAGGGACTTAGAGGGTTAAAATGTTTGGGATTAATTAACTGATTAATTAAGCCCTCACATCAGCCTTCATCCCTGCAGCCCTGCTATTGCATGAGCGATGTACTGGGAATGTGCGATCCTGTCAGCACGATGCAGGAATGCTGGGGGGAAGGTGCTCAGCAAGGGAATTTTACACACACATTTGTGATTGTGGGGTTAAAGTCGGCTATGCCCTGCAGACCTCGTGTGAGATGCCTTCATACCTCTGCCCTGACTGGAGTGGCTGCACATCAGGACTGCTGGTTGCTTTGAGATTTTAAAAGAAAAACATAGTTTCCAAAGGCCAAAGGGATTTCTCTCCCCTGAGGGCTTGGGGCTTCCCTTCGCTGTGCACTGCTGTGAACGTGGCAGCAGCCCTGCTCTGCTCAGCAGTCCGTGATTCCCACCGCCTGCTTATCCTGGAGAAAGGGAGCAGTGGATGTTGCAGTGTGGTCTCAGAGGACGGTAGCTGTGAGGCTTTTTGCATGGGTCTCCAGCCCCATCTGAGTATTTAATGTTCAGAATTGGGTGGGACCCTTCATTTCACGAGTGGCCAATCTTACTGCATGGGGGTAAAAAAAGGTATAATACTTTTAGCTTTTTCTGCCATCCTTCCTGACCCACAAACAACCAAAGGAAGCCTCTCCATGGTATGAGGCTGCCTGTCTTCTTCCCATGTCCTGACCTGGTAGAAATCTATCCACCAAACGTAGTGTTGGTGGATCTGGGGGTTCATCTGCTTCCTCGGTACTAGCACAGTCTTCAAGACTTGAAATTCTGCTGTACTCAGTACTTCTAACACTTCAGCTGCTTACAACCCGTGCTCCTCCCACAGCGGGCTCAGTGTCTGAAAGGGTGCAAACGACTTTGGTTCATTAACAAGACCTGGCCTGGGCGCTTCTCTTGCAGTTTTACAAAGCTGTGCTAGCAGATCTCTTTTACACCAAGAACAACTTTGCAACCCCTCCCATCAGAGTAAGTGAGAAAATAAAGACGCTCATATGGGTCTGTACGCACAAGAGTTGATCATGAATCTGCAGCAGGTATTTTTGTGTAAAGTACAAACAAAAAAAGGAGAGTGGTTACAGCAGGGGATAGGCAGATTAAAATAACTTGACTTGGAAATATCCTTCTGAGAATGGATGACACCAGCTTAGCCTGTCTCACATGTGTTTGTTTTGCTGGGTGCAAGCACAGCAAAGGAAATGGCAACCGGAGCTCAGCCCACCACTGCTTCACAGCTTCACACTATAAATAAGGCATCGAGCTATGGCACCCACCGAATTCTTCCCTGTCTTCCGGTCTCTGGCAGTGTCTGGGCTATGTATAGCATCAGTCCCTTTGTGGTATCAGGTGTTTTCTCTAAAGCCCTGGCTCCTGGATTCTGGGATTACATGGTCAGCTCTGTGTTTTTTCGGAAAAAAATGAAGCAGATGCCAGAAAGAAAGATTTAAGATTAGAGTCCAAATACATCTAAGTAGACAGAGCTGATCTATTTTGCCTAAGAACTTCTTACGGAGAAAAGTGTGGTTATTCTAGTATTAAGATCCTTCTGAGGAAAATATTTTGATACAGGTTTTTTATTTTCTGATCAGGAGAATCAAAGCAACAATACAAATCATTCTAGCTTCAAATTCCCAGACTGAGCAGCGGGCTTCATTTTAAAAGATGACAAGAATTCTCCTCTTCCCAAGTTACATTTCCAATGGCAAAAGAGATTTTTCTTGCTGGTGTTTTCACTTTCTAGATTCATGATTTAAGTGCAATCTGCAGTATGGAGTTTTTTTTTCTTTTGCTTTCTTTCATTTCAACTTTTCCTTCTGATTCCCCACTGAGAATTACTTGGAAACACCAAGATTTCCATCAAGTTAAAGTTTCTGTTTGTTTTCCTGCATTGCCAGGCTGACAAGACAGAGGGTAAAGAGAAGTTACTCCAGGTTCCAAGCAGAATGTCTTGGTTCTGTGTATGAACGTTGATTCTTGCTGCTGGCTGCCTCACAGGCCCTGACTCAGTCCCAGGTGAGCACTGTGAGTGTGTGGAAGTACCACAACAGGTCTCCCTGGGAGCTCTGCCTGCAGAACATCTTGTTGCAAAGGCACAGGGCTGTTCTGCAGAAGATGAACAATTTCCAGATTGCAAACCCCACAAGTGTCACTGTTCATTTGCCACCCGCAAAGGAGATTAAACCATGGATGGAAGAAGAGTAATTTTTGTCAGGTGCCAAATAGGTGGCACAGGCTGTAAAGTTTGCAACATCCACGCTTGAGGTCAGGTGGGTTTACCCAGAGGATGAGTAATTTCTACTGCTCTCAGTGTGGGATTCTTAGCAGCTGAGCTCGCCTGGGGGCACGAGGCAGCTCTCCCACAGGGCATAGGCCTGAGCTTACCTAGGAAGAGAAGAGACTTCTTGTCATCGGGTGCTGAGCAGCAGCACTGCTGACATGCTTGCTCTATACATTTATTCCAGCCATGCCTCTGTGAGTCCTCATAGTCAATCACACCAAATTCTTATTATTTATGAATTTACTGGGATTGCAACAGTGCCTGGACAACCCCAGGGAGGTGCTGGTCCAACTACCGGAGCCATTGCATATCTCCAGGGCACCAGACAAGTCAGGATCTAAGAAGAGAAGATGGATGCACAGTGCAGCAAAAAGAAACACAGTGACGTCTGTTTCAGAGGCAGGAGAAATGGGGCAGAGAAAAAGATTAAGTCCTGGACTCCCACAGAAAGTTTTACTGATTAAAGTTTGAGTGTATCCATGAACTAGCAAATTCCCTGGGTATGAATGAAATAGGCAGCAGGGTCAGACCTCCCCCTTTGCAATCCCTGACTCCATTGTGATTGTGAAACATCTGGGTTTAGTACATCCTGGATGGGCACTGAGATGAGCAAACTGTTTCTCATCCCCACGGCTCTGAAGCTGCAACTCCAACTTCCCTGTTGACCTGGGGAGGGTAGAGCTGAGGGTTTGCTGGTGCTGGTTGGAGGGTGTCCAGCCCCATGCAGGGAGCTTGGGTGCCACTCACACTGAAGATGGGATGCTAGGGACAGAGAAGTTCTCCTCACCCAGAGAAACTTGGGGATGCCAGCCAGAATGGCCTGAAGAGCTTGTTGATCCGTCAGCCCCATGGTGCATCAGAAAAGGGGTGAAAGGAGGCAGCAGGCTGCATCAGCCATGAGCTGGTCATGTGAATCCAGCAAGTGGCCTCGCTGATGTGTTTTTGAGTATAGCAGGAATTTACACGGACTGTGAGATGTACCAGTCCAACAGAAGGTCAGAGCAGCCTCCAGAGTATGTTCCAGCACCCTCTGCACGACCACCGCCCACCCAAAGTCACCGTCCGAGGCTTTGGGCAGCAGGGATGGGTGACAGCCAGCGCCCAGTGAGGGAGCGCTGTGCCCTGCGGTTTGGGGCGGCTCAGGAGCTGGCTCGAGAGGAAGCGACTGCGAGTCAGAGGCAGGATGCTCTGAGCGCAGGGCTGCGGGCGGGCGGGAGCTGCCAGCGCGGCCTCCCGGCGCAGAGTGCTGACACTTCTTTTTGTTCAGCCTGACAGCGAGCACCTGGTGCCCCACGCGCGGAGCCGGCGGCCGCCCGCGCCCGCAGCGAGCGCAGGCACACACACGCGCTCAGCCCCGCAGCTTGGAATCGATGCAAACATATGCTGCCATTAATGTGAAAATCACTTCTGCAAACATGAGGGTCTCTCTATTCATGGCCTTCCCCTCTCCCTGCAGGGAGGAGGGGGGTCAAGTGCGGATCTTTTATGTGAAATCCCTGAAAGGGACAAGGGGGAGAGAGGGGGAGATGGATGGGGCTGATTGTGATAGGGAAAACAGGACAACAGCCCAGGCTAACACACAGGAGATGCTCTCCTGCCATGAACTGTACTAAATCTGCAGTGTTGCCATCCTTTCTCTCTAGACAAACACCTCGCTGGGGCTGACAGTTTTGCCCTTGCCTGTTTCTAAATGCAGGAGAGGGCTCTGTAGAATGATGTGACCAGATGCTGCAATGGTGGGTGCTCATATAGGAACTGAAGAGGTAAATTTCTGAGGGGGTGGCAAACCTCCCTTGCATGGTTAAAAATTTCTGATGAGGAGTGCTAGCTAGAGTAGTTGTGGTGACCAGCATTGGAGTACCCAGTCTTCCCCTAAAGCATAGCACATATTTTGGCCAGTCCTGATGTGCATGGCCATATCAACAGAGGCTGGTGAGCCAGATGCTGCTCCTCTGCCTCATTGCAGTGCTTCAGTCTGCTTGCTGCAGACATTTACAGCTCTCCTCTTTGGGCAAAGTCGCTTCTGTGATATCCTCTACACCACTGCCCACCCGCTGTGAAACACCCTGAGCTGCTTTGCTCTGACACTGGCAGTGTGGACGTGGGTGGGCAGGTTTGGTTCACAAAGCATCAGGGGTCTGTAAAACAGCTGGAAGGACTCTCTGTGAATCTGAATGAGGAAAAGGGACACAGCTGACATTAGAAGAACCAAATGGAGTTTCTGAACCTCTCAGTTGTTTGCCAAAGGCTTCAGAGCAACACTGTGAGATGTCACTAAAGTGCCTTGTCCCATTCTGCACTCACCTCCCCCACAAGACTGGCTATGCCCCTTGTCTGTCCTGTACAGAAACAGCTTTGTGTCAGCAAGACTCTTCTCTGCAAAATCCTTGCAAACTCTCTTCTGGGCTGTCCTTGGTTGCTGATCTGATAAAAAACCATCTTCTTCAAAGCTTAGAAAAACAACATCTTTCTCTGCATTTTGTTTCTCAGCACCGAGCTTTTCTTTGAGGGGAAAAATTTTCCTGGCTCAGCTTTATACTTTCTCAGACTCATCTCAAAGCACCTGGTACTTCTTAGCATCTCCATTTTGTTTCCTTGTGATGTCCTAGACCAAGCACGTGTGCTGAATTCCCCAGCATCTGGCCTTCACCCACATCTATCTGTTGGAAGCTGAATGCATCTCTGATTTGGGAAATCAATCACACTTAATTGAAGGGTGATTGTTTTCACATACGAGCCTGCCACATCACTTTCATCTTTATCACATTCCCTTTCTCTCTGGGTTTTGTGTGACAAGATACTGCAGAGCAGGAGGGAAGAGGTTGCTGACCTTGGACCTGGATATAATTGAAAAAAGGAGGGCAGAATCTTCCTTTCTTTCCTCAGTGGATCAGCTGTGGGACTGAGCACGTGCATATGCACCCAGAGCCAAATTTAATGCAGCCTCACCCACAGCTGTGCTGTGATGCTGCACAGCAGAGAAGCTGGAACCCAGTAGGGCCTAGCATTGCGGTGCCATGGGGGTCTGGCCCCTCAGTGAACCACAGCAGGGAAGGGGGAATGGCACAGCATTGGTCTGATGTAGCAGAGTGTTTTGGGTGCCTGGTGTTTCTGGGTGACTCTGAGCATCCTGAAGAGTAGTCCCGGGGAGAACAACATGGCTTTTTAATAAAATTTTCGGGCAAGACTATTTTCTGTTCTGTCTTGCATTTTGCCTGGCCACACTAGAGACTGTCTTGAACCAGAATCCACTCTTCTTTCACTGGAACAGTATGCTACACAGCAGGGCTCTGATTTCCTTCAAAAGCTTCCATAACACAGATGGTGCATGAGCAATCCCTCCCGGTGGGCTTTTGCAAGGACTTGTGCAGTCCAGTCCCCTGTGGCCACCTGTCTTGTCACCCCACTGGGATGTACCAGTCCGAACTGCTGATAAGCTCTCAGCTCAGAGATGTCTTCCTGTCCGTACCAGCAAGCTGAATTGTAAGCTGCTCCCCAGACTCCAGTTTGAAGGTCTCTATAGTATTGACTTTCTCGCACTTGGAAGTGCCTCATTTATCTTATGCTCTGCATTTGTCTTTCCTGCCAGTGTAGTAGTAAGCAACCAAAGCTTGCTGCCAGTTTTCTCCCTTAATGATATTCCACATATGCAGATGAGGACCTGAATCAAAGCTGTGGAGTCACCCCCCGCTTCGTCAGTTTGGAGAAATGTATCTTAATGCAGTAGCCTTCCTTTGCAGCTTGTCTTGGGGCTTGGCAGTGAAACAACCCCGAGACCTACCTCTGAAGGCTGTGGTCCAGGGCATGTGTCCAGATTTTAGACTCATTTGAAAGCTGATTGTGTCAACAGGAAGGCTCCTGCTGGCTCTGATGGCTCTTGGACCGGGCAGCCCCAACTATCTCCAACTTTGGCTCTTTGCCATCGGGAAAGATTTGTCCCTTTCCAGATGTGGGGAAAGCCCTTCCCAGCAAAGATGCAATACAAGCCTTTACCAGACAAAGGGTCTTTTCTAGATAGCATGAAAGGAATTTTAGGTTCCTCTGGGTGGATGGTGCCTGTTTTTTCTTATGTACCTTCACCACGGGCCTCTCTGACAGATGCTGATGACTTGCAGCCCAGGCAGACAGGACTGAAAAAGGTAGAAGGACTGGAGTTTGTGTGATGGAGCTGTGGATTTCATTGATTTCTAAATAAAACTTTCATCAAGACACAGACCCCCACTTCCCTCCTAGTTTTATAAAGCTCTTGTCAATCTCTGACACAGCTGCCAGGGCAAAAAAAGCAAAGCTGCTGGCATCATTGTGAAGGTGTGTACACAAGCAGAACAATGGGTGGGGAGCTGGATGTCTTCCCTCTGTGGAGAGGCACCAGAGCCCAGGCCCGGTACCCTGCAATGTACCCACTCCCTGGCTTTTCCTCAGGGCCAAGTCACCCCACTATGCTGAGCATGCTCTGCTTCCTCTGGGCCTGCTCTTGCCCAGCAGGGATTTGTGTCTGCAATTAACTTTGTGGTGACTGTGTGGGTTACAAATGGCACTTTACATAAAGTCCCTGTGGAGGTGGGCAAGGAAGAGTGTGGTGTTCACCAAAGCTGGGGGTAGATGGGCAGAGCTCTGTGCTGGCCTGGGGGTTGCATGAGGTCCCTGAGGTCTCCTTATGATGGTAGAAGGTTACCATCCTCTCCCAGACCTACTTTCTGAAAGCTGACAGGAATGACTCGGGGGAACCAGCAGCACAACATTTTACTGTGAACTGTGTCTTTGGTGGGGCCTTCCCAGTCACTGGAGGTGGTGGACTCACTCCTCCCAGGGCTAGTGGAGGACACACAATCTCCTTGCCCAGAAACTGCCATGTTCTGGAGCAGGAGGATGGAGAGATCAAGCCAAAAACAATGATCCAAGCATTATTTGCCTCTCGCGCAAAATTTGATGAAAACAGATGGAACATTCACAGGTTTTTATTAAAAAAAAAAATTAAAGCCCAAAAATTTAAAGGCAATCTTGTATTTGCTATTAGTCTTTTCAGGCTTTGTTTTTCCCTCTTGGCAAAAAATAATTGACAACATTTTCCATCACTAAAAAAATTCCCCCACTGAGAATTATGTATAAAGTCTTCTGTGTTGAGCAGAGATGAGAGGAAGGAGAAACACTTAATATTCTCTTGGCTTAGTCCAAGAGGGATTGGAGATCTGCTGAGAGTCTGTCTCTCTGTCCAGCATCCAGAGGGTGCAGAGACTTTCCAGAGTGCTCTCGGTTGTTGCTGCGCCTCACTATGGTGGCAAAGTTTTCCCTTGTGAGTACGTGGAGTATCTGCCATTTTAAGCAGTGCTTGGGAGTCCAGAATGGCCTGAGCAGCCTTTGCTGGCTGGCAGAGGGAGCCACTGGAGCTTTCAGGAAGGACCATCTGTGCTGGAGAAATGGAGACATCATAGAGGGGGTGTATGGGGCAGTGGACCACAGGCTGTCCTGGAGATAACCACAGGGGGTCCTGGGAATGGCCACAGGGTGCCCTGGGGACATCCCCGAGAGAACAACCAACACTGAATTGGCCAGAGCATCTTGTCCTTGGAAGCCTCTTTACCTGCAAGAGTCAAGAGACCGAAGCCAAACGCCTTCACTCTCATCTCTCAACAGGGATGGAGGAGCCCATGGCCTCCCTCCTCCTTCTTCCACTGGCATTTGATTCAGACATACACTAAAAAAGGAGCTGTCGGTTCAAGTGAGAGCTGCTTTTCCAGCTCCCAGAGGATCCCCCAGGTGTAACCTGAAAGGTGTTGCAATCCCTCTCTGCCACTGGCCTGCCTGCTTTTTGTCACACATGCACACACCTTCCTCCCCCTTCCACAGTGCTTATCACAAGCGTTTTGGTAGAACTGCCCTTGTCATATAAATCTAAACATAATTCTCTCTTTCCTGTTAAGCTAAAGAAAATAAACGTGTAGGGCTGTTACTGGAAGCCAAGCTGTAGGACTGCCCTAAATTCTCTTCTTATTGAGTCTGGGCTGAAAATCACTCAATTCTGCTGAGGACACACATCTATGCTTGCACACACAGGGAGGGAAGGTAGGAGGGGGAGGGAGAGAAAGAGAGAGAGAGAGAGAAAGAGAGAGAGAGAGAGAGAGAGAGAGAGGACACGGTGTGTATAAATATCTCCAGCTCTCTAGATAGTCGGCAGATTTATTCCGCTGCCAAGCCTGCAGAAAATTGACTTGTTTCATGGAGGCAGGCTATTGACACATTACCGCAAGGAGGGTTAGGAGAGAAAGCGGTGCGGCTGGCGCCCCTCTATTATACGATAATGTAATCAGCATTGTGGGAAATGACTGTGGGTAAAATGGCATCGCTGACATTTATATTAGAGGATATTGATGGCAGGAACTGTGACCACATCTATCGTACCTCCCGTTTGCCAGGATTGACACAGACGGCTCTTGTTGGCTGGATTTCCTCTCTCTCTTTCTCTCTCTCTCCTTCCTCTTAGCTCCGTTGCTCGCTGCTGTCACTGCAGATAGATAATTGAAAAATGGATCTCACCTTTCCAGCAAACAGGAGTGGTTCAGGCAATTACTGCAGAGGTTATCTACTCAATCTCGAGGCCTCTTCTCAGAGAGAGATTCAGAGGAAATTGGATTTTACATGGATGTTTTATTCTACAAGGGCTTTAGTATAAACAGAGGCAAGGAGACACCAGCAGACTGCATGGGTGAGAATCACATGCAGAGGGGTAGGGTGAGGTTTTGACAAGGGCGCTTGGCTGTAGCTGTGGTGGTAATACCATTTGGCAGTCTCCTGCAGAATTTCTGCTCTTAATTTTTTTTTTGAGGTTGCTATTGGTTTGGGTTTTTTTTCATGTTTTGCAGGGATTTTTTGAAGTGGAGGCTAAGAGAGGCCATGTCCACCTGCAGCCACTTGGCTACATTTTGCCCCTGGAATTTTAAAATTAAAGGGAGTTGTTCCCAAAGGAAAGAAAGGCAAAGAGAGAGCAAAATGCTCTGAAGATGAGAGGGCAGAGGAGAGTAAAAAGTATTAAAAGAGCTCTGGAAACTGCCTGTCTCTGAAAGGTGAGGAATTTCTCTCAGGCAGGGGATATTGCTCATAGGCCTATTCTCCATGAGCATCCTTGAAGACCATTACTCTTTGAGGTGTGTGGTTGTATGAGAGGCAAAAATATACCCATGGTCCTTTCGTACACACTGCAAGGCCAGGCTTTGGGCTGAGCTTGGTGGCAATCCAGCCCTTCAAAGCAATTTGCAGCTGGTATCCTTGCCCTCAGAAACTGCTGAGCCAGGGAGGCCAGAAAAGGATGTTGAGGGTCTTGGTGACCTTGACAGTTTCAGTGAGCACACAGGAAGGCTGTGGGGTGGCCCTCAGAAAGGCTTGGCAGATGTGTCTGATCAGAGACCACTTTCCCAAGAACAGCAGGCTAAAGTAGGGTCTGCACAGAGTGCTTGGAAGAAGCTCATTCCCCTTTCAGGGAAATTCACCCATCTTTTCACGGTTTATATTACATTTTCATAGGTAATATATAACATGTGGGGTATTTGCACATGTGGGTAAAGAGCCACGCATGTGGGTAAGAGCAAAGGTCCTTGCACCATCCAATTGGTTTTACTCCCAGACAGTGCAGGATGTGTGGAGCACAGCTTTGCACAAACAGCTCTTGAACTGTTCTCCCAGATGGAAGCAGCAGGGATGGTGTTGCAGGAGCAGAAATTCAGCACAGCATTAGACAGTCTCATCAGCCCCTTGCTGTCCCCAGCAGAGATTTGTGACACCCATGGGTGCTGCTCTGCAGCCCTGGGTCTCTGCACCCTGCCACGTGCTGCAGTCCTGCTGTCCATCACCAGCTTTTTCGCACTCTCCTCTGTCTGTCCCCTGATGTCAGTGCTGGAGGTGCTCATCTCTCTGGCTGATCAAATCATTCCTGACGTGCACAGTGGCAGACTCTTCCTCGCTGAAATCTGTCTCCAGAGTCCTAGGTGAGGTCCTGCTCCCTCTTCCCCAGACAGTGAGAAGGCAGAGGTGGGGGAGGGCAGTGAGGAGGGGCAGGATGGGCTCTCCCAGCCCTCACACCTCTTCTCTCCATGATGCTGGAAGCCAGACGGCCCCACAGCCTATTGCCTATTCTGGCAGCAAACACAGAGCTTGAGATGAAGCCAAATGGCTTTGAATGAGCAACGAAATCCCCATTTTCAAGTGAAAGAAGAGATCAGCTGCTGGAGCTCAAACCTAAGGCTGTTGTCTTCCTCAAGATCCCTGAGTCTGGGAGGAATGTCTTTTGGGAAGCCAAGCATAAGTGATATGGCTCACCTGAAATCTCCCAGCATTAAGCTGTCAGGCTGGTATGGGGAGAGGAGGTCCAGGATGAATAGAGCTTTGTGTTTGCCCTCATCCTGCATCAGTCCCAGGCTTCCAATGGTGGCCATGAGAAAAGCTCTGGCCTCCTGAAACAGCACCCCAAAGTGCATCATCTCAGTTCTGTAGAAAGAAGTGGTCAAGTTCTCTGAAACTGGCTCATTAAAAAAAAAAGAAAAAGAAAAAGATGCACAGGGTCAAGCCTGCAGAGTTCAAATTTTCATCTTGATTTTTGCACATCTTTTTCGAGTAAAGGAAATACTGAGTGATGTGATCCTAACCTGCATCTTTTGAAGAATGATGAAAATCTGCTTTTTGAGCTGCAAATGATTGACCAAAAGAAGGTGAGAAGAGGAAGAAGTTTTAAAAATCAGCAGCAAAAAATTTCAAATCACAGTGAAATAACACATAGGCTTCATTTCCTTCTAAATTTTTTCATTTAAAGAAAAAGGCAATGAAACGTTGCTGAAATGACATTTTTGACAAAGTGCCATTTTTCAGCATGACCTCTTGGACCCACTCACACCAGTGTTGCTAACTAGTTCTGCATTCATCAAAGCCTGCAGGAGCAGGGGGCAGAGCACTGTGTGCTGATGAGCACAAATGCCTTGGATTTTCAGCACACATGCCTTGGATTTTTTTCCACCATCATCCCCCAGGTCTAAGTCTCAGAGCAGTTTTTGCTGGAGATGTCCAGGCTGGACTATTGGTGTCTGTGACTTCAAGGCCACAGGAGAAAAGGAGGCGGCTCAAAGGGTCTTCTTGGTCATCAAGAACCTTCTCTTGTGGATGATTTACTCCAGCAGATTGCTGATTCCTGACAGGCTTGTGCTGACACAGCTCTGAAGGGGAGCTTGGCTTGCAAAAGACAGTGAGCTTTCCATGTCCAAGGTGTCAGTCTCATGGACAACCCCAAGTTGACCCATAAAGAAATGCCTCCTGCAGAGTGCCAGTGCGAGGCTGGACTGAGTCACACAGAGCAGACATCAAGGCTCCTGCTTTCCCTCTCTTCAAAATCAGGAGCATATGGTGCCCAGAGCAGGATGAGAGACCACACTGCTGCCAAAGGTCTTAGTGATTGGCCACTGTAGGTTCTGAACACCACAAAAAGTCCCCTAATACATCTAAAAGCCTAGTGGTTGAGCTGGGTGTCCTGGTACACTGTCTCCTCCATAACTCTTGTAACTGTCCTGAATATGGTGTTTGCTTGCACTATTTTGCCTAGATTGCTGTGGACTGTTATTGCCTACTCATAAACAGCTGCTGTGTTCCACCTTGGAGGAGACTGCATGCCACAGAAGTGGTGAGAAGGCATTGCTGCTAAATAAGCTGTCTTGAAGTGGGATGGATGCCATGAGACTTAATTTCCTTTAAAAGTTTAGAGCTGCTTGGATGGAGGAGCCCAACATTATTTTATTAGCATTACCACAATTGTTAGTGGTATTACTAATATCAATCTTATTATAGACATAATATCAGCTCAGGATCAGAAATTATGAAGCTTGACTAGCTGACTGAAATGCTGGTCTCAAGCCACATTTCCTTGGTGGGCACATAGGAAAACACATAGTGTTTGTCCATCAATCATCCCGGCCCCACCATAGAAGAGGATATAAGCCCTGGAGATCTTGTAAAATGAAAGACACGAGCATCTTGTTACTCCAGTTAATTTTCCTTGATATTACACTACTGTGGTGAGATCTCCACCTTGGATCAGGGTCCTGCCTGTCTTTCCAGGCCCAGAACAAAGAGAACTGTCTTCAAATTGCTCCCAACCCTGATTTAGGGATGTTCAAGAGGTCCTGTGCTTTGCTCAGCTGGTGTTTAACCTTTTCCCATGTCCTTGCCCTGGCCATGCCAGCCTTTACTCCCAAACAGAGCATCTTTTGAGCTTTGCTCTCCTCACTTCTCTTGGTATGCACCCGTGGGCAGGAGGAAGGTGGGAAGGATCCATGGCATTGATCAATAACTCTTTCCTGTCCAGCCAGGAACCCAACCCGCTCAACTTTATTGCTGCAACCAGATCCTGGCTCGAGGGATGTTACGGCAACTGGCCTGGGCCGTGGGGGCCAGAAGAACAAATACCTCCCTAACAGGCATGACTTCAGCCAGCACATGCCCCGCTGCCCGGATAGCTCCTCTGACAGAGGAAGCCCCTGTGAGGATTTACAAGTCCCAACCACTTCCTGAAATCACCACTCCCGCTTGTTATCTCACCCTCCCATCACCTGCAGGGTCCGGATGCTGTTTGAAGGGAAAGGAGAGCCCTGAGAAGGAAGAGGAGGAGATGTGTGAGTCCTGGTGATCTGGCCATTAGGCTGGGGGGTGGCAATGGACCCCGACGATGAAATATCTGAGCACTCTGGCTCAGTCTTTTTATTACCTGCAATGGAAAATGAGTGCCAGCTGCAAATCAGGGATTTCAACAGCCTCTCTGAAGGCATGTCAAGCATTTTATGGCTGGAAATACATTTAGGGTTTATTATGGGCTGCCCACTGATCTTTCCTGCATGCATGCAGTGGCTGGACCCTGTTCCCACCCAGTCTTTGGATGGGAAGGGGTCCCCACAAATTGATCGGTTTTCGGATGGCAAATTGATTGGTTCCATCTGCTGCTTCTCTACTTTCTTTATCCTGAGCAAGGATTTACCCTCACATTGAGACAGGCTGGAAGCTGATTTGGAGGACAGCCTCAGCCTGCAGTGGGATGCAGTGTATGTTGCAGACCTGTCGAAGGTTGCAAAGAGCAACACTTGCCCCATGGGTCCCTCTGCAGCAGGAGCAGGCTCTCCCCTTCCCAGCACTATCAACCTCCTCAAACTTCAGCACTCAACATCTGTAAATTCCACAATTTCATGGAGGAGCACCCCAATCATCCAGCCCCATGCTGGGGTCTTGGGAAAGTGAGCCATCTAATGGGAATTGGACCACTTGGAGGTGGGAATCTGGCAAGATAGGACGTAACAATACTGCTTTGCACAGCTCTACAGGAGCCTGGGCACAGTCTGAGCTGTTGGTGAAAACACCTCTTGGCTTCACTTCTAGACAAGCTACAGCCATGTCTACATTGCACCACACATACCTCAATCATCCAAGTCCTTCTGTTAAACTGAGCACTTAATAGCCCCTTTCAATTTCCTATTGACTGGTCTCCGCTCTTCCCGTTACACTAACATCACATTTTCAAACTTCCTCTACCAAAAAAATGAACAGAAATTTTTCTGCAGTGTCCTGGTGTTAAGAGTTTGGATCTTGAAGGCCTGCAGAAAGTCATCACAGGTGGTAATTAAACAGGAAAGGAGCAATAAAAACAGGGATGGATGGGGAAGAGAAAGAACAAAAGAAGGAAACAGGGAGGGCCACTGGAGTAAACCTGAGGAGTTGAGGGGAAGGTCAAGGTCTGCTATCTTGTCACCCCTGAGAGAACAGAGTTGCAAGGTCTCAAGTGGAAGAACCAGAGTCTGAAAGCAAGCTGGGAAAAAATGGGGCTGTAAATCAGTTCCTGCCCAGTGCTGTGACAGCTGTCTTGGCCTGAGCCACGGCTGACATCTTGCCCGATGCCATGGCAACCATTCTGGCCTGTGGCATGGCTGTCACCTTGTCTAACCCACCCCAACTGGCCACTGAGTCTACAAGCACACCCTCCTGCCATTTCGTATCTGAATTCACTGTGGGGACAGTGAGTCCCTCATTAAACTCACGGTGCCCATGGCCTTGTCAATAAGGAAGGGTCGTGGTGCCTTGGCTCTGGGTGCTGCTTGCTTGGCAGCCATTCTCTGTGGACATGAGGGGCAACATTGCGGTGTCCAGCCGGGGATCCCAGTGTGGATGCCCATCCCCTTGTTTACTCCTGCTACCATCTGCTGGAAGGAATCAGCCTGTGCACTTGCCTGCCACATGGAAACTGCTGGGAGCCATAACGGGGACAGCTCAGGGGTGAATCTGCCCATGGACAGCACCAGGACAAAGGCAGTCCTGGGATGAATCTGCCCATGGACAGAACAAGGATGAGGGCTGTGCTGGGGTGAATCTGCCTGCCCTCCCACCCTGTGTTCAGAGGGACCAGGACACCCATGTATCTCTCCTAGCACTGTTTAAAGACTGCAGCTTTGAAGGCTTCCTTGACTCTGACACCATCCTGCTCCAAAGCCTGGCACAAGACATTGGTTTGGTCTGAACCTCAGTTTCCCTGTTGCTGCTTAAAACACTAACCTTTGGTGTGGCTCAGTCCCATCCATTTGACTTACTCTAAGTGTAAACATTGTCTCTTCCTAGATAGGTGCCATCGCCTCCTCTATATTCCCATCTCTGCTCCTCCCCACCATTCCCACAACAATTCCCATTCAGCAGTGCTCCCCTGTCTTAGAAACACAGCCACGCCTTGAATGGGGCATGAGGGCTGCTCATCTGTCACCATCTGAGGAAAAAAAACAATGCTGAAAGCCAAAATATCTGCTCAGCACATTCTCCTTTGGAAGCTGGGCTTGGGACCGAAGACAGCCAGTACCAGGCTGGAAGCTTCTATATTTTTGTTATGGGTTGTTGAACAAACCACACAGTTTTACCCCACAGGGTATCATAAATAAGCAATGAAAAAGCAGAGAAGTGAAAAGGAAAAGTATTTGCTTACAAAAAATATGCTACAAAGCAAATGAGTCAGAAGGATGTGGACTGAACTGTGCAGGGCCTGCTATGTCTAAAAGCAAAGCTTTTATAAGGTAAGGAAAGTGATTTAAGAGTCTGCAGGTAAACGTGGGCTGCCATGTATTGTTCTGGGGAAAAGTGGCAGAATAAATATGCAAATCCTTCTTATGTGACAGCCAGAATGGTGGAAATGATTATGAAATAGACCTAAAGAAGTCTGATTAATAATTTATCCTCAAATGGAAGTTGATTCTTGGCTGAACAGCAAGGATAATAAGGCTGAGGAATCAATAAGAGCATTTACAACTCTGTAAAATGCATTTACAAGTACAAAAAGATGGGTTGCTCTGTGGCCATGCCTTGCATGAGCTAGGGGAGAGGGAAGGGAGAGCACACAGCAGCGATTGTGCAGCATTGACCACACAGACAAATCTGGAGAGGGAGCTGAGCATCTTCTCCGGGTCGTTACTGCTACCTGAATGATTCTCCACCATTTACACACGTCCTGACAGCCTATGGAGGACACATTAATTGAGCTCAGTCACTTAAGAAGGTTTGCATAATGAACACAGCGTTGACAGCGCAGTTCAGTGGTACCTTCAGCCAGAATGTGACTGTCCTCAGGGACATAGTGTGGAAGTGACTGCCTGGGCACCATGTCCTTGGGTGGCCCGTGCACATCTGGCCTGGCTGATCCCCCTCTTCACCACACCTGTATCACAGCATGCATTGATAGGCAACTCATGCTGCTCTCTCAGAAAAACAAGTCACCCTCAGCAGCCTACTTTGATGTAAACTCTTAAAACTTTGTGTCTCAGGATTCTGAAAATGTTCGCTGTGAGATCCACTGGGCAACTGGAGGTTCCTTGCTTGTCCACCCCACCCTCCCTGGGCAGCTGAGGGATGGGTGCCTTAACAGCAGCCCTGCTCTGTGATGTGACAAAAATGGAGGCATTTTTACATGGCCTGATTCAGAGCTGTAAACAGGCACCACTGCCTTGAGGCAGATGAGAAGGATGGGGTCTCTCAGCTTGGCTCCAGACTGTGACCCTTGAAGGGACATGAACCCATGACACGTAATTGTCACAAACATCTTCCAGCCAGTGGTCCATGGGTTCCCAAAATGTCCTCTGTAATGAGAAAGAAAAGCCAGTGGGCTTGCAAATGACCAAAATCCACACTGCCCCTGGCAAGTTTTTCTTTGTGATGTCCTCTGTAATGAGAGAGGGAGCAGAGGGAGGTGAGAAGGCAGCTCCTACTGGGGATGTGCCTGATACTGAGACCCTCCCTGCCTTGGGCAGAGAGTACAGATAATAGATTTGCACAGATTTCCTCTTAGTGCTGCTCCTCCCCCGAGGGCCTTTGGCAGAGTGTCTCCAGTGCCCGGCTGGCACGGTCTGTGCTAGCCGAGTGCTTCCACAGTGGGAACATGAAGGGAGGAATGGGAGGCTGAAGGGACCCTGAGAAACAGTCTTGCAAGACAGCTCTCCCCAAACCCTCCCAACAGATGGGTGTCCAACCTGCTGGTAAATACTGCCAGTGAAAGAGGCTCCATCCCTTCCTGACAGCTTGTTCCAGGGTTTGTGTGTGCTGAGCTGGAGGAGTTTCCTAACATCTGACCTAAATCATGCCTGCTGCAAATGGGGCCTCGCTCTCCTTGTGTCCATGCTGACTATGGAGAACAATTCATCCTTATCCTTGCATAAAAACCTTATAACCAGAAATATATTTCACTTGCTGCCTTCTGGTCCTTTCCTTTTCCAGAAAAAAATAGGCCTGGTTCCTTCAATTTTCCTTCCAAGGTCAGATTTTCAGCATTTATCTTTGTTACTGGTGCCAAGGAGTGGTATGCATCACTCTGCATGTCCCACCTGCTGTGAGCAAAGAGGAATAATCAGCTCCAGGGTGCACTCCTGGTCTTCTCCCTCACAGGGGATCAGCAGGACCTCATGAGAAATGGAGAAGAGCTACAAGGATGGTCAGAGGATTGACACTGCCAAGTGTGAGCTGGGACCCTTCAGCTGCTGAAAGACTTGAAGCAGGATAGGTGATGGAGGTGAATGTCATTGAACAATTAAATAAGGAATGACTGTCCACTCTTTCTTTCAATGTGAGAACCAAGGCTATCAAGTGAAAGCAGCAGGAGAACAAACAGAAAGATAAACACTTTGTGCTGTGTACAACTAACCTGAGAGACTCCATGCCTTGGGATACATGGAAATTACCTGTTTGAAGAAATTAAAAAAGGAACTCAAAAATTATTGGGAAAAAATCCACAACAGCTGCTGGTAAATAAAGCCACAATGTTTGACTGAGGAAGTCCCCCATCAAAGATCACTGAAAACTGGGAAACTACTCTGAAGAAATCTCACAGCACATTGACCCCCTTCTTATACATTAGATGTCGTCTCAGACATGGTGCAGGATTGTGTGGACCTTACATTTGACCCTGACAGGTCTTTTCCTGTTCTGGCTCACACCGTGCCTTTGTTGAACGCCCCAGAGCTCTGGTTACTTTAGTGAACATCAGACCTTGCTAAAAAATGTGTTCAGCATCAGCTGTCAGAAAGACACCTTGGAGGTCTCAGTCATCTAAAGTCTCCCAATAGCGAAAGAGAGGAGACCTGAAGAACATGAAGAAAGAGAGAAAAAAAAGGCATCAGTGAGTCTTGCAGAAACTCACATGAGAACAGACCGAACTTACTGGTCCTCTTTAGGAGTTTGTCCTGTAGTATGTGATCCTGTGATCCTGAAAACATTGCCCAGCTAAAAGCACCTGCTGGGCTCATGTGGGACACTGAGGTGGGGGGATGCTGACCTGCCTCATAGCCTTGTGTAGCCACAGCTTCCTTTAAGTCTCTGCCCCTGGACTTAAGGCAGTTTACAGTAAGATTTCACACATCCCATCCCAGCCAGGTGTGAGATTAATTTACTGTCTGGAGCAAAGGTCAAGCATCCTGAGGGGTGAGGGCCAATGCAAAGCAGTGTCTTGGCCCATCTAGGCTGAAGCTGTCGGCAGCCATGGCTTTTGTGTCTGTAATTTAAGCCTCAACAGTCAGAAAGACCAGACTTGGTGAGGGAACTCTCATCTTATTGCACCTCTACCAACTTTGGGACTGGAGTACTCAAGAACAGGAGATCTCTCTTGATATTAAAGTCCTTCTGGCATGGATTGAAGGATGCCTTTTGCAGGTAGAGGACACTCAAGGCTTTAGAAGCCCCTGGTTTTAAATGGTTTACTTCTACAGCAGCTCGTTCCAGGGATTAGTGCAGACTAATCTATCACACAGCTCAGATGGTGTGAGCAGCAGCTGGTGAGAACCAGAGCAGGGCAACTGAGGAGAACATGAGTTTTTGCTCTGTCCTTGCACCCAGCATGTGCCTGGTGGTCTCTCTGGTTTCTTTCTTAGTAAAGATCGTGGATGACTTTGTCCAGGGTTGAGACATGGTACAGGCTGTCTCCTGGTCCTCCTCTACACACATTTCCATGCATTTCCACCCCCAGGGTGCTCAAAAACATTGAGGATGGTGTTTCCTGTGGCAGACATTGTGTAGCTGCTCTTATGGAGGCTGATGGCATTAGTAGGAAGGAGAGGGCAATTACTTAGATCAACAAGGCCCCAACACATGGACTGACAGGAAGGGTGGGCACAGTCATGGGTTTTCAACACTTTATTTATTTTTATAATCCTCCTGTTTCCCACCTCCCCCTCCATGGTGTCTTGGAAGTCAAGACTGACACCTGCCAGGATATGAGAAGTCCAGACAAAATCAGAATGATCCTCTCCAAAGCTGGAGTGGAAGGGACCTTTTTTCAGCCCCCACAGAGATCAAAGAGCCAGCTGGGTCTGGGGTTGCAGGGCTGGGCAATTCCCAGGTGCAGGAGACTGGCAAGGTGTCAGTCATGTCCCCCTGCACATGCTCCTGCAGACGCTCAGCATATGACTTGGGGGCAGCTGGTGGCAGCTAAACCTTGGCCCGCACACCCCCTCCTTGAGAAGCATGACGGAAGGGATTAAGTGGCTTGTAAGGTGACACGGGGTTGATCAGCTCTCAGAGGCGTGGTGGGAGGGGAGATGCTGAAGTGGCTTTCCATCTCTGCTCCCAGTCTCCTCTCCGATCTCTACTCAAGCCTAGAAGTCTGTGGTCCTGCTGGAGGAACAGCAGCTCCTGTATCTGTCACCCACTTTTCAGACCTTACCTCTATGCCCTTTTCTCTCTAGGGGGGAAGGATTTGTCCCTTAAATCTCTTCTCTACTTCCTAAACAGTGACATTCCAGTGGAGCTGGAGATGCAGAAGATGAAAGAGGGCAAGTAGATGCTGTTTAAGCACAGATGTGACAATTAGATGGGATGGACTCAGCAAATCCCTCTCTCCTTCCTGCCCTGACAGACCTGGGGCAAGGCTTCAGCATTGCTCAGAAGACGAGGAATGATTTGCAGCACAAAACTGCTCCTGCATCCATTCCCGTGTTTGCTCCACCACAGGGACACCGGAGCCAGACATATCCAACCAGCTCAGCTCCCACAAGCAGAGTAACCATCACACCCCCCAGCACAGGGACCTTCCATGGGGCTCGAGGAGAGAGGTTGCCTGGGTCTTAAGGAGGGAAATCTCTGAATGCAGCCCTGTGCTGGAGGTGTGACCTTCTCTGATTTTGATCACCTCTTCCTCACCATTGGTCAGTTCTGCCATGGTGATTTTTCCCCCACAAGGCACACAGAAACATTGTGGGACCCTACCACCACTGTCAGACACCAAAGAAAGAGCTGTGCCTGAAGAGCATGAAGAGCTTTTTCTCCAAGCACAGGTGGCTCCAGCATCTCCCTTCTCACCCCCTGCTCTGCCCTCTCCTTCCTCCTGCCCTCAGCCAGCCCCCTGGGCAGGCATTTCTGGATGGCTCCTGTGCTCCACACTGGACCAACACTTGTAACCCCCATTGCCACAGCCAGACACAGAATGGCAGCACATGGGTCTGGCTGGCAGGGTCCTAACAGGGAGCAGGATTAGCAGCTCCTGTGGTATTCCTGTATTCTCACATGCGCTGTCAGCTTTGTTATTCCTCTGCAGCCTTCCCACCCTCCAGTGACACCCAGGCTTTCTGTAACACAGATTCCTCTCATAGGGAGGCACCAGAGAGCAGGGAATAAATTTATAAGATTAGTTCATGTGGTCAGGACTGAAGCTGAACAGATTTTTTCCATCTAATTAGTTCACATCCCTGCAGAAACTATGGGCCCCACTGAGGTCAGGCACTCTGCACCTGATCAGTAGATCTTTGGCAGACCTGCTGAGTTTCTCAGGAAGAAGAAACACTTTTGGTTGTCCAGTCTCCTCTGCTGTCTAAGGGGCAGTTGCTGAGCTTTCCTTTCCTATGGCAGGTGATGTCAGATCAGGTGTTGGAGCACAGAGCAAAGCATGAGGATACTGCTGGCATGAAGACTGTCTCTCATGGTCCTCAGGAGCTTTGTTTCCCTGCTGTATCCCTCCAGTCTCTTTCCCAATCCAGAGACTGTATGTCAGGCATGGCTGTGTCAGTAGCAGGGGTCAAAAAGCAGGAGAGGTACTCGGTGCTGTGCACAAGTGATATCCAGACTGGCTGCAGGGCAGGAGACAAGGCTGTACATTTAATCCTCGAGGCATGACAGCGTGGCACTGCCCTGCAACAGGGATTTCCTTTCATTGTGAGAGCCCACTGGTGACAGCTCAATCCAAGAGAGGTGAAAAGGCTCATAACTGACACTGGCAGTGGAAAAAACCCCATCCTTAAGTGGCATTTCTAGTGGAAAATATTGCACCTCTAGAGTGGAAAAAACCCAGGCCAGCTCCTCTGGAGAACAAATCTCAGAGAGTACGGCTCTGTCTAAATATATATCTCTCTCTGCGAAGGTCCCTCAGCATTCTCAACGCTGTCGTGAGATGATGGAAGAGCCAGAGGCAGAGGGTGCAATACAGACCTGGCAACATTAGAGGGAGCTTTGGGAAGGGGTCTGGGAAGAGTAGGAAACAATAACTTGATGTAAATTACATTTTGTGAGTTCGTTTAAATAAGGGATCCAGTTTAATCCCATCGAGTGTTTGCTTGGTGTACAGCTGAAAATTAGCATCAACAATTTTATGCACACTAATAAATTTAAGCCATTACTCTCTCCATCTGCAGCTTCATTCATATAGTTTAAGAATCAAAGTGATTTCCCTGTAAATTTCTAAGCCTCAGTAATTTACTCCAAAGAATGTAAATAGAAAGAGCCTGAAGGCCCAGAGACACAGTCTTACAAGCCCTCCCTCCTCTCCCTCCTCTTCTCACTCATCTCAGGTGAAGATTATGGGAGATGCCAATTTTGGTGAGTGAACATGGATATCAGGCTCTGGTCTCTGACTGCCCACTGGTGTTATCGTGCATCTGGACACAGAACACATCAGCCAGGGAAAAGGAGCCCTGCACATTGGGATGCTTGGTGTGGGTATAGCACCGTGCTCCGAGGTGGCTGCGAGGAAATCAATCATCTTTTATTGTTCTTTGCTCCTCCGGTCGGGGTGGAACATTCCTCCTAAAGAGAAACTTGTTATCCTCCCCGGCAGCGTCCCTGCCGAATTCCTGGCATCAGCAGCTATAAATAACCCCCTGTAGATGAGAACAGCATGTGGGCAAGGCTCCCAGGGACTGCAGGCAGCACAGGATCCGTCCTACACACACACTGGGCTCTGCCATCAAACCCCCAGGAGAGCCTTCCAGCCGGCTGGGGAGGTTGTTCCCCCATTCTTAGCTTAAAAGCCAAGGCAAAAGAGGCAAAAGACTGCAAGGAAACCAGCTGGCTGGGAATTCTCACTCTGGGGTTTTAGGCTAGGCCTGTCCAGCTGGGGCAGAGACAAAGTTAGGATAAAGTTCTATATCTTTATAAGTTTTACAGTCTGAGGCCTTGAAATGTGGTTGGAATTAAGATTAGAAAGTCTTGCACTTTTTTCTAAGAGTTGCAGAAATATCCCATTTCCAAGTCAGAACAACACAAACCAACAGTCACAGCAGCCCCCTTCCCATCCCCAGAACTGTGTGGTCAGAGCCCTGGATGAATATTTTTGTATGTGCCACTTTGAACCACTGCCTTTTGGTTTCCAACATTTCATCAAACTATTTTATGGTGTAAGTGCAAAAGACTCTTTTAAGCAGAAAACCTCTAATTTTTCATTGTAGAGCCTGTAAACTGTTTAAAAAATGTTTCAATTTTTTTTTAATGAAATAAGAAACATGTCTAAGGCAGCCCATTGAACAGTTTAGCTTCAGCAAATTAAAAGATAAAAATTAATAAACCACTATTATGCTTAAGCAAGGTGTTTATGTTTTACAGCCAAGGAATTGGTGGATTATACAAGAGGTCTAGGACAGAGCAAGGGCATGTTTGGAGGAAACTAACTGTGGCAGACTAAAGTACAATGGATGCTGCACAAAGATATGGCAAGAAACAGCTTTGGAGGAGAAAATCCATGCTTGTAAATTAAAAACATTTGGCTACATAAGAACTGAAGCTCTGGGATTTGAACTGACATCGAGGCTACCATTTTTAAAGGCTTCTATAGCATTGAGCACAATAAAGAGCTGGACAGAGCTCTGCAAAGTGCAGAAGTTTGTAAAATCCAGAGGGGAGAAAGAATGCTGAGAGTTCCAGATGTTCAACACTTAATTAGATATGTCCATCTTGTTCCCTCTCTCCTTTCACTGATCTCAAAATTATCTGCAAAGGAAGGTCCTCAAGGAACACTCTTTTCAGATCAGATTAATTAATTTCATTTTAATGTCAAGGTTTAAAAGCATCATACTGCTAAAATGTTAAAACAAAAACGCTGTATCTAAACATAGTAATTTTTGAAAATACAGAAGTGAGGTCTTTAAACATTGACCAAACGTTTCCTTTGTATTTTCTTTCAAATGAAAAACCCGGTGAAATTTGGCACCACTCTGTTCTTTTCCCTAAAGTTCAGGGGACCAAAGTGTCAGGAGGAAGAAGCCTGCTTTCAATAGGCATAGAAATCACATGTTTTAAAACATTATTTTATTACTCTTATAAAGCTTTACTGACAAGTCTAAAAAATAATCTTATTTCAAGGTGGAAACCAATCATATTTCTAAGGAGAAATAAACCATAACAGCCCAATAGTTGTCCCAAATAATTAACCAAAAAGTCTTTCAGTAATGGAAAACACCAAAACACTTAACATTTGAGATGAAACACATTGATTGACTCTTTTGACCTGAATCAGGGTGTTGCCTGGGTCTTTTCAAAAAAAAACAAGGGGAAAAAAAAAAGAGCAGGGAAGATATGAAAGTCAGGCATGACATGAGGTCTCTCCACAAAGCTAGAGCAGGGATACTCCTCACACCTTATTGGGTGGACAGATCCTAGCTTATCCAGTTTTCCCCTATTTTCCTACTGATATTCCCCAGGAGTAAACAAGGCTTCAGACTGTCCCTAGAGAAGAACTTGGCAGTGCCTGTCTTGTTTAGGGTGACTGCTGGACATACATCTCTGTTCTGGAGGGGCACAGCACCCACCCCCACTGCTGGCGAGGCGATGGCAGCAGGCGAGGCACAGGGGCTGGGGGGGATGAATCCAACCCACATGTGCTCCCACCTGGCTGCAGAAGCAAAGCAGCTGCACTGCTTCAGTGCAGGATGTCCTTATCTCTCTGGAAAGGGGAGGCTGAGAGAGCTCGGCTTGTTTAGCCCAGCATGACACCCGCTGAGAGGGGATCTGATTGCTGTCCATAAATACGTCAACAGGCCTAACAGCAGGGAAGAGCCACTGAAGCTAAAAGAGGACACTGGCACTGGAGCAAATAGGGCTAAAGCACAAGGAAAGAACATGTAGGCTGGAAATTAGCAGCAGATTTGTAGCCAGCAAAGAGAGGCTGGAATAGGCCTCCCACCGGGCCAGAGTGGGCCAAAGTCAATGTTTGTGTAAGACAGAGCCTGCTCAGCCCATGGAAGTGCTGCAGTACTGGATGTTCTCAAAGCATTTTTCCCCAGCTCTAGCAATGTTTTATATGCAAGTCAGGTATGGCTGGTGAGAGGCACCTTTCTTTGGCTTGTCTCTCTCTCTCAATGGAGATGATGGCAGTGGGAGTCCCCCTTTCTCAACCAGGTGGACTAGCTTCTCTACTGGGATACACTCCATCTTCCAAGCCGCAAAGGGCAGATGAATGTTTGGTTTTCCACATGGGGTCCAACCTATCCAAACCATAACTTCAGCTGTGCCCACTCTCTGTGCTAGGAAAACCACACTGAGGTCGTTTAGCACAGTTAAACTTGGATTGACTGAGCCACAGCAACATAATCCCTGCCTCCCTCCCTGCCTCTGCTGGAGAAAGGAGCCCTGGGGTGGTCAGCATAACCCACTATTGAAGATGAATTGCAGATCCATGGTTGGGGTGGTAGCAGTGAAGGCCATGCTCTCTTCTGCCCTTTCTGCTCCAAAAACAGCAACATCTAGCAAAAGAGCAGGGCAGCCAGCAAAGGAGGGAAACTTTTAGATAACTCAGGTGCTGTAGGCCAAGGTCAGATGTCATAGCTCTCACCTCCTGACTCTCTCTAGCCCCAAGGCTGTCCCTTGGCAGGGCAGCAGCTGAGTGGCTGTATATTTGCTCCCAAAGTGCCACAGCCTAAACCCTGCTTGCAGATTTCCCTCTGTGCTGATGCAGTGGTGTCTAAATGCTTTTGGTGGATCAGGACGGCTCTGGGCTGGATGCATGATGTGTTCAGCTGTCTCGGGTTTTGGAGGGCAGCAACATCTGTGAGAGTATGGGGGAATGGCTGCAAATTGATGTATCACACATGCCTCCCATTCGTGTTGGGAACTCGAATGCACTGTGCTGACGGAGCCTGATGTGTTCGGGCTGCAGCCAGCCAGCTGGAGCCCAGGGATGACAAACTGACAGGTTTCAGCCATCAGCTGGGCACAAGGAACCTGGATCTGGTCCAGTTTCTGTCCAGTTCCAGAGCAGGGATAACCGACAGCTCTGCTGGAGGCCCTGTGACGTCAGTGGCTCAGGCAGTGTTTGGGTCTCAAGGGGATTTGAAGTGGGCAGTGCAAGCTCAGCAGGTTTGCACTGGGTGACCTATTTTGCCCCAGGCTGGATGTGAACTGTGTGACTGGCCATGGAGCTCCTCTAGTCCCCACTATCTGCTTGGGCCAGACTTCCCTTTTCTCCTCTACGCTGAGTGCAGCTCATGTTTTATGGCAAATTGAATTTAGTTATGTGGTTCATTGACTCTGTGCCCTGGAATTTCCTCACCCCAAGTACCCCCTCCCTCCAGCATGTGCTGGGAATCTGCTCTGAAGCAAATCCCCTCTGATATTGGCTAATCCTTTTTGTCTCACTCCACACCACCATGACCTGAGCTGATACTGCTCTCTCCTCAGGGGAGCAAACCCTTCCCCAGTGACCTGCTTAACAGAAACTGCTGCAGCCCTTTGCAGTCAATACAAGCTCAGCCATGGGCTGTCCTCTCTTATCTGGACAATGACACTGATTTTGCCTGATGGCAACTGGAACTGTAATTGGCATCCATAACACTTCTCTTCAAATAACAAGTTCCCTGGCAGCAGCAAACCTCGAAAGCTGAGAGCAGTGCTTCCCCTGAGCTCAATGACTGCCATGAAGTTTAGAACCTTGTGCAAACATATCTTGAAGTGAAAGCCACCCCTTCACCTGCAGCAGCAGCATCACCTTCCCAGGCACCTTGCCTGATGACAAATAGCTGTTTCATGCAGGCACATGACTAAGAGACAATGCCCAGTAGTTGTCTTTTCCCCAGGAAATGTTGTGACAGGCTCTGAGGCAGGTAAAGGAGGGACACAACCCTCTCCTGGTCCCCTCTCCTGACGACAGTGTTGTGTAAATGTTGAAATATGGTTTTTTTGTACTTCCATTTATGAGAGGTGGGTATCCTGCTTCGATCTGTCTCTCTCATACACATTCATAACATTCAAATTTATAATGTAATCTTACTTGCCGTTCCATATTTATGAGAAGTTTTGATGGGTGTTTCTTTATGTGATAATATCAAGCAGAATGCTAACCCATTGCCTCAAACCACTGTAAAGTCGTTTTCTTACATAATTGACACCAGCATATTCTTTCATTATACAAGATTTAGCATGCATCTGCTCCACCATTGCACGGCAATAGATGACTTTTTCCAGAGTCTCCTATTATCAATTCAAATTAGCCCCATTTCCCGAAGCAACTGTATGGATTTTACAGTTGACAGTAAGGGAAAAACACAGGAGCATAATGACTCTATTAAATTATTCAGGCCTAGTTAAACCCAGTTCGGTCTGAACTGGAGAGCAAGGAAACAGGGAAGAGAGGGGAGACAGGCAAAAAAGCCCTTAACTCCATGCAATTCCTTGGTTATAAAATGCAGCCATCTTTACAATGAGTTATAGAGTGCATCACCTGCAAGAAGCCTGGAAGTCCTTAATCAAAGAGAAAAGTCTGGCATATGACAGAACATTCATTTTAGTTAGGGTAATTGGGTTCAGCATGAGGCTAAGAAGAGAAGTTTGGTGAAGAGACAGACATTTATCACCTTTTATCCTTCCCAAATTTTGGTCTTGTTTGCTTTTCTTTCCAAATTGTCTCATGGGGCTTCCTGCCCCATCTCAATCTTTCCCTTCTGTAAGAACAGGCAGCTGGACAAGCTGGACATCTGATTCCATCCTAACCAAATTCACTGTCCTTTGTTCCCTTGTTGGACAGACAGACAGACAGGTAGACAAGGATGGACCTGTGAGGGCCTTACTGTGTGGGAATGGACAGGCAAAGGGGTGGCACCTGGCTGCTCATGAAAGGGCTACTGGAAAGAGAGATGTGGGACTAGGTGTTTTGACTAGACCACATTTAAAAATCAGGACAGATATATCAGGCTACCTGAAACATGGAAAAATAAGAGAGACTACTCAGAGAGCACTCAGGTAGATGGTAAGTAGATGGCAGGTGCCAAGTTCCCGAATGGTTTTCTAGTGTCTCACACTAAAATGAATACAGTGGACATGATCAGGTGTAAACATTGGACCAACAAGCCCTTTAATATTCAGTGTGGCCAGTTAGCCATCTTCCCTTCTTTTGGCAGCCCACTTTCTTGTATTCTTGGCCAGTTGCACCTCCAGGTTTGTCTTTGTGCTGCAGAAACTTTGAACTCAGTGCATACAAATGGAAAGCAATGGCTTCAGGTGTAGTGATGTTCCTGCCACTTTGCCTGGATTATCAACAAGCCCCAATGTCTCTCTATATCCTGTAGAGTCTGCACAGTGAGACAATAACAATTTGTAGGTTGCCCAGCTAGGCCTTTTAACAAACAGCACTAAGCCTACAGCACTCTATTCCCAACACTCTCAAGACTCTGCCACAGCATCAAGACTTTAATCTCCATGAGAAAAACTTTGCTCTAACCCATGGTTGTGAAAGAATGCAGGAGCAGTGGAGCAAAATCCCCCTGCTGTACACTTTTTTACAGGAGGAGCAGGAATGAGAGATTGTTGGGGTGTGTTGTGTTGGGGGGGGAATAAAGGCAGAGGCAGAAAAGCAGCAGGGAAAAAGAAGAGGCCAGAAGGAGCTTTCTGGGAGGCATTCTGCATCCCTGGGTTGAGGTTGCAAAAGGCACAAATAACCTTCTCTCAGCTGGCCTCTCCTGCTTGGACACATTTGTCCAGGTTGAAGGCAGTGAGCCCAGTACAGTGTAAACTTGCTGCCTGATAGATTGATAAAATACAGTGAGTCCTCTCCCTGCTGGTGGCTTTAGCTCACAGATCAGCTGCTTGGTCTTTTAGAGTAAAGATTGTCCTTCCAATCCGACGGCCTTGGATTGAGCTCCTGCAAGGAGTGACACAGGGAAGTGATACTTCTTGTCCTGCAAAGAAAATCCCTTCCCCATTTTGTTGCAAACAAGTATTTTGGCAGCTCTGAAGCGTTTGCCAGGCTCTGGAAAACAGAGCAGAGATTTTCTGTGGAACATGGTGTGCTAGCACCAACCACCACTGTGCTTGGTCCAGCAGCTGTGCTCTGTCAGCCCCCCAGTGCCTTGGTGACAGTCGAGGCACAATGTGTGGATTCCAGGCTTGCAGTGCCCTGAAATACCTGGTGTGGGTGGAAACAAGATGGGAGCGGGCATCACCCTGAGAATCCTGGCCAAGTCAAACTGTTCTCCACTAGGAGAAATGAGCCTTTGGGATCAGGATGGAGAGCGGCAGTAGCCCGTACGTCCAAGGTGGGCTCTGAAAAGCTTGTAGACATGTCTCATTTGGGGCTTCTGCACAAACTGGGTCTGTTTCCTCTTTTCTTCCTTCTGTTCAGGCTGTACTCAAGCTTTTCTCACTCTGCCTTTTTCATCCATTGCTACTTGCTCCAGAAGCTGTTTCTTGCTGTCTCTACAACAGTGTGTCTCTGGGGTCTCCCTGACTGCTAGGGGTTTCTTTTGCTTTTGCTTATATCCACAGGTGATAAAGCCCAAAGAGAACACACCCTGGGGAACTGTGCCCAGTAAATTGCTGGTAGAATTGGAGACGATCATTTAACAAAGTAGAGAATTGAGTGAATGGCTGAAATCACAGGGTCTGAGGAGCAGCCAATGGAGTCAGACTGAGGACCCATGCCCCAAATTCCTGCTGTCCTTACACTCGGCAGATCCCAAAATGTTTTAGAGCCAATTCTGATGATGCTGCCTGGTTTAATAGAGTGGCACAGAGTTTAGTCCAGCTGGCTGGGTGCATGGGTCCACAGGTCCTGTTCTCCAGCTGCTCTTTAGTCTGTGGGGTTGGAGAGTGGGCTGCCCTGACCATCCCTAGTCTGGCTACAGGGTGTGCAGGAGCCCAGCTTCAAATTCCCCTGGCCAGATCATGGCTGATCTTTTCAGAGGATTTGCGTCGAAGGGCAAAGTCTCTGCATAGTTTAGTAGCAGCTGTTTTGCCTGATTTATTGGCTGTTGCAAAGGCCTGTGTAAATGTAGCAAAGTGGTCTATTATCACAAGATATATCCAGTGCCCCCTGCCTCGCTGCTGACTGATGCCCTGATCCAGCAGCTTATTTAACACCTGTTCAGTTCTAAGCACGTGGGCCCAAGCCTTTGAAGTCCTCTGGGAGCAGTGGCAGAGCTCATGTCATGGGTTGGTGTGTGCTTCGATATCTGCATGAGTTGGGGTCCCACTGGGGCTTAACGTGGAAAACAGCAAGGGGCAGGACATAAACCAATCCCTGTGAAGACTTTCACCCTCTTACAGGGTGCAGAGGGTTGGATAGGATTCAGGTACATGTGAACAGAGGCTCATCTCTTCGTATCAGTGGGGACAGGGACATGGCTGTTTCACAGACTGCAAAATCCCAGGAAAATGGAGTGTGAGAATCCACCAAGGGTGGCTGGCACAGAGCAGGGAAGGCGAAGCAGTCAGGTAAAACCCAAAATATGTTGCACAGGTCCCTGTCAATAGTTTTTGCTCCTAGTGAATGAAAGTTAAGCAAAACCAAGAATACCCACTGATTACTCTCACCTCCCTTTTCTAGGGGGACTTTTCTGGATGTAAGGTTACTGTGAGAAAGTGCTTTTGGAACCCAGACAAGAACAAAGCCTGCTTTGAGTCCTTTTTTTACAAAACATATGGACCTTTATGGCCTGGCTGTGCCTGACATTTCTGTCTGCGTGACATCTAAATCTAAGGAAGTTATTTTGTGGATATTTGAAAACCACTTCAACCCTTCCTCAAAACTGCTAATGAGTATATTGCTTCAAAACCCCAAAATATCTCATCATGGTAAATACTCCAGAGGAGATAGTGATGGGACAGAAACAGCTCGCAATATTTTGTTTCATCAGTCCTGCATTCTTCATTTCAAAGGGGCATTTTCAATTTTAAAAACTGGCCAAAATTTTGACAAGGCCAGAAAAGGTTACAGGAGGTACAGGTTGTTAAAATGAGTTGGAGCCACAATGAGTCCTGGAGTCAGTGATAAAAAAAGCATGATCTTGATGGGAAAATGAGAACAGCGTGACCCTGTCACCCATCTGCAAAGTGGACTACTCTTTTCCAGCAATGGTGCCTGGTGTTATGACAGCTTTTAATTAAGCTCCCTGTTAATGATCTGGGAAGAGGCTGCTTCATTCCTGAATCCTGTAGGTGGTAGTAAAGACAGGAACAGACAGGGAAATGACACCAAAATATTTAGCACCCGGTTTCATTCCCAGTGGGAGCTGGATGGAGCCCATGGGAACTCTGACCTGGGGTTTGAAATAGTAGATGAAGGTCAACTTGGGAAAACACAGCTGATCTGCAAAGGGAAAAGTAACAGATGGGCACCATCAGGTTCGTTCCAGCCCCAAACCTCAAATACCCATTGGTGGCTTGGTTTCTCACTGGGGAAAAGAATCCTGATCCATTTTCACCTGCTCCACTTTTCATGTGAGTTGCCACCTCTTCCCTTATGAGATTAAAGGAAAACAGTCTGGCTTTCTTCCAAATGGAATAAGCAGAATGGAATGTTACTGTCTTCTTTTACCACTCTACATTGGTTCAGCTGGTATTGGAGCACAGGCACAGCCATGAGTAGCCAGTAAAGATGAGATTGCCATGGGAAAGGTAATATGATTTGGGACTGAGCACAGATGCACAGCGGGAAGGGTCAGCCTAGAAAACCCCTTAGCAGCTTTGCCTTTGGCTCAAGTATAGTTCCAAGGGTCATTTTTGGGCCTATGACCTGAAAGCCATTGGCATGATTGGAAGACATTCAGAAAAAGCTATGCAAACCAGCAGAGGTGTAAAGGGAAAGATTTACAAGGAAATTTTGGAGGAGTTAACTGCAAGAGCTTAACCTAATGATGACACAGTGAGGACGTGATGATAGCTTGCAAATATCTGAGGGGTATTAGCACTCGGAGCCAGTCATGGGGGACTGAAAGGGTGTAATTTAGAGGGACAGGCGTCAGGGAAGGGAGGCAAAGAAGGAGTTTCAAGACAGCTTCCAGAGAACCAGGAGCATTAAGAAATGGGACAGGCCTTTGAGGCAATGGTTGGTAGAAATCTGGGACCTACGTACAGCCTGAACCAGGAGCTGAACTGTGTGCTGGGGAGCACACCTGGCATGAGGGGCAAGAGAAGGGCAAGCTCATGGGCTTTTCATGTTGCTGGCCCATGTGATCCCTGGTGTGACGGGTTGGTGCATTGCTGGGGAGTAACAAAGCACTGGGCACTAGAGGCAAGCATTTATGGAAGTTCTGGGAGCCGGTGCCAGCCGGCCATGGCTGGAAGCCAGTTGAATCCATGCCTTAGTCACACTCACACATCAGCTGGGGTACACAGTCCAGGCCTTTGATGCCCAACCCTGTCCCCTTTGCCGGTGCCCTCCATGCCTTCTGCATCTCTCTCAAAGCTCCCCAGTGCCAGCTCTGCCACTGCTGCTCAGGCACTCTTTGCTCATTCTGTATCCTTCAGCTCTCCCTGCATCCTTGTGCTCTGCCTGCATCCCACCTTTCCTACTTGCCCCTTCTCAGGGACCTCTGCACATCCTCCCTGTCATGGCATGCCTGACCCTTCCCACCTCTGTTATTTCAGCCTTCTGTCTTTCCAAGGCAAGGATTCTCAACCATCTTAAGTAGCACATTGAAGGATCTTTCAATTTCTTTCTTTATTTTTTTTTTTGTTACTGAATATCCACTGACAGCAGGCTCTGGAGAGCATGAGCACACTGAACCACCTCCCTGCATGTCCCCATGTGTCCCAGCAGTGTCAGATACAAGGTCACCCCTGGACCATGGGGTGCCATGTGGCACAGAGATGTGCCAGCCCTGTCAGCTGATGCAAACACGGCTCCTGCTCCAAGGGAGTAGCACCAGCCACAGAGAAGGGAGGGGATGGAGAAACAGGGAAAGTCTGATTGCAGGGCCTGACTTTACACTGGACCTCAGAGAAACTCTGCCAAGGTTTCCCCCTCATGCTTTCCCAATGAGCCCTGTCTCTCCCCTCTCCATCCCTTCCAGGCAGGATGAAGCCTCAGAGACAGGAGCCCCTCAATCACATCTTTCTCCCATCCACATAAGGCTGTGCTGACAGGTCCTGCTTCTTCTGCTTCTTGAAAAACCCCTCAGCATGTCTGTGAACAGAGAGACTCTCCCTCTGGAGCAGGAGCCCCTTAGAGATGGCCATAGGGTGGGCCATGCCCAGGGGAGTCGTGCAGCAAAGGGCATGTCAGAGGTGACACGGGGAGCGTGATGGATCATCCAGTGCCTCCACTGCTGGACAAGCAAAGAATTCCTCCAACTGGTTGGATTTATCTGAAAATGACTTGCATCTGGACTGGGGGTGGGGAGAGAGGGTTGGCGAGGGACTCTCCTTATGGTAACAGCTGGGACCAGGCCTAAATATGATTAATTAACACCATAAAAAAAAGAAAGATCAAGACTGAAAGCAAGAAAAAGGAGAAACGAAAACCCAAGTCCCAGACACAATTAAGATTTATGGACCCAGAAGGACAAGGAAAGTGGGATGGAGAAGAACAAGAAAGGAAGGAGAAAGAGTGCCAAGAAGGTAGATTACAATTTAATGCTTCTTCATGCTCAAAAATCACAGGAAGGGGCTGAGTGTTGTTCCCTGGGATGGGGACTGCTGGAGCTTGGTTGGGCAGGAGTGGGGAGGCGGGAGGGTGCACGCTTGCTATACTTTTTGAGGGGGGGACATGTCCTGAGCAAAATGCCACTGAAGGAATGTGCAGGCATGATTTACAGCCCACGGGACAGCCTGCCCGCCTGCATCGTGCCAGTGCTTTTTTGGCCCACAGAGACTCAATGCCATGGGATCCTGAATGATGTGGGGCAAGGGGGGCAGCTGCCTCCATCCCCCTGGCTCTGCCCACCCCACAAATGTCTCCTCAGAAGGAAGCGCTCAGAAAGGCAAGGGGGTGAGATCAAAGGGCCACAGCAAGGTGCCCACCACCACCCAAAGATTGTGCTAGATGATGCCAGGTCTGAAATTGAGAGGGAACAGGAGGTGGGGCAGGTGACCCACTTTGGATGAAATAGGAGCCATGTGGGACCTCTTCCCAAAATCGCTGACCAGCTCAGCATTGCTCTACCGCCGTCAACTCAGCTGTAATTTATGGAATGGAGGGTACATGATCCCAAACAGCCCTTTCACATCTCTGTTTAAGAGCTGTCTTGTACCAGCTAGAGTTGTGACATAGCATTGACATTTTCCTTCTGCCTCTCCAAGTTTGTGTGCAACTGCCAATGGCTTTGCTTTTTCGCCTTTTCTTTCTATCGATGCGTAAATACTCCAGAGGAGTATTGGCTGGAAGCAACCTGTCCTCCCTCTCTTCCAAAATCAACTTTCAAAGCCAGATTTTGTAAAATGTGCTTGGTTTTTGAAAAATTAGAAGAAACCCCTGGTTGTAATTTTTTAATTTTGCCTTGCTAAGACCCAAATTGGACTCAAGGGTTTTGTAGAATTACAAACAAAATGACAACTAGGGGAGTTCTATTGAAGTGGAAAGTTTCTGAGAAGGGATTGATCTGCTTTAAACCAAAAATATTTTGTCATTCAGATTCATCAGATTTGCTGTAGATGAGCACAGCTCATGAGCAGGGTTATCCTTTGCTCTTCCCTGCTAGGACACCAGTGTCACCAGTTCTGTTGTCTCTCATCTCACAAGGAAAATAAGGCTATGACTCCACTGACTCCATCCAAGTAAAACCTTTTTGCTTTCCCCAAAACCACTTGTGGAATGCAAAGCACCACCCTCCTGGGATCTCTGCGTGCCCTCTGACCAGTTGGCTCCCGCAGCAGGCAGCAGATGTGAGGTGTGGGGAGCCAAAGGGTTGAAATCTAGTAAAGAGGGAGGTTGCTGCTATCTTGTGCCCATGAACACTGTCCCTGCATAACTCTAGCCATGCTCCTGACCAGTGAAGGAAAACTTCCTCCACAACACAGAGGTCTGCAGACTTTGCTGATGCTGTGCAAATCATGGTGTTTGGGGAAGACAGGGACTGGCAACCTTCTCTGTTTCCCAAAGTCCTGGAATGTTCATACCTGTTTCATAGAGCCGTGGAACGGTTTGGGTTGGAAGGGACCTTAAACTTCATGTAGTCCCAGCCCCTGTGCCAAGGGCAGGGATGCCATCAACTAGACCAGTTGCTCAAAGCCTCATCCAATCTGTCCTTGAACACTTGTAGGGTGCAGAAGACCAGTGCAGAGGTCTTGGTGCCTGATCAGACTACACCGTGTCACAGGTGGGGCAGGGGAAAATACAGACTCAGGAGTATCCAGCATCTGGCCCTGAGGGAACAATGCTCTTATGGGAAGGATGTTAATCCTGGCTACTTCACTGCAGCACTTCATGCTGTGCAGAAAGGGACTGGCAAGCAAAGTGCCAACAGAATGGCATCAAATTGATGTCAGAAAATGGGAATAAGGAAAAGTTGGGGGTGTTTTGTTTCATTACAGCAGATGGGAAAGTAAACTAATATAAGGAATTTAAGAATTTAAACCGGAACCTTGACTGGACTTAGCACCCATCTGGGCTGTCCTTCATCCATCCATCTATCCAGGGATCATCCATGAACCATCCATTCATCCATTTATCTTCCTCTTCCTGCCTGCAGTAATTGTTGGCACAAGGCATTGCACAGAGAAAACCAGCTGCAGAGCGCAATGCCAATTTTCGTGGTACTAATTCCCCAGGAATGATGCTCTGTGGCCCTACAGGCTTCTCTGTTGCCCTCTATACATTAACCCTTTGTGTGTAGCAGAACAGCTACCTCAGCATTTCCATGGTGCAGGGCTTGCTCTGAGAAGAGCATTGCACCCAATCTGCTCCCAATACATCAGGACACAGGGATGCAAGGAGGATGGTGATGAGGCCAGCAGGACCTGAAGCAAGTAGAGAAGAGATGGAAGCAGAGAGGCAGCGTTTGGATGCAGGCTGTTAGGAGATACCCAGTGGGGAGAGGTGAGGACAGGAAAAACAAGGGCTGTTTGCAGGAAAATAAGCAAGAGACAGGGGAGCAAAAAGTCAGCAGCTGCAGTGCTGGGAGCAGATGGAGTTGTGCTGTGCATGGGTGTCTTGAAGGGGTCCTCCAGGGAAAGATAGAGCTGAGAGAGGTAATAAGAGAGGCAGCAAGACCTGGTGCCCATGTCCCTTGGAAAGGGCAGTGTTAGCTCCCCAGCCTGGCAGGCTGCTCTGTCCCATGCTGTTCCTCAGCCCCACCAGCATTTTTCCAGCTGTGTCCCCTCTCCAAGGAAAGCCCTGATTTCAGCAGGAAAATGGCAAGAGAGCACATGCCAAAATGGGATGTTCATAGAAATTCACCCTTCACACCCCTGGAAATGCTGTGGGCAACAGTGGCTGGCACGCTGAAAATGAGCCACATGTCATTGCTGTCAGAAATGAGGCAGCCAGCATCCTGACCCAGGTGGTTATCCCATTCCTGTTGTGCTGGGAGGCTGCCCTGATGCTGAGTCCAGTTAAGGAGGAAAGTAGAGGAGCTGGGTAGGGTTTGTTGGGCAGGACTGTGGCAGGGAGCAATGAGAACACTGCAGGTCAGTCCTGTGCTCTGAGAGGTTTCTTACTGCATTACTCAAGTGTGCCCCTGTGTTTCTGCAGCTTGGACTAGACTTGCAAGAAAGGTGAGTTTTTATTTATTTGAGGCAAATGTGAAACATCTCTGTCCCTTTTATCTGGGATCTATCCTCAGATGCCTCTTGATGTGTCTTAAATCTGACCCAAAATGCTACACACCGATGAGCCTGGAAAAAGGACCAGGTGCTCTGAGCTCATGATATGCTCTGTTTAGGCAAGTCACCAACAAAGGTTTTTCTAGTGCGTTGGATCAAGGCACCTTTCTCCTCACTTGTCTCCCCTGCAGCACAGATCACATTGGGGTCAGTCTCACTGCTTCTGGTTAGCAGGCTACAGAAACCAAGGAAATAGTCCGGAAACCAAATCCCCCAGAATCTAGGGAACACACACTGAGAGAAGCTAGAGAGTGGTCTACATGCTGGAGCCTGTGAAGCAAAGTTTCCCCTTTGGAAACATATACAGTGATATATTCTTCTCTGGTCTGAGCATCATCGCCTGGCAGTAAGGTACAAACTCCTTGTGTCACTCCCATGTTCTCTACTGTTTGGCTCCTCTGAAAGCCTCTTGAATTTTGTGTGGCAAGGCCAGGAGAAGACACAGAAGCTGCTTTTGCTATTCTGTACAGTTTTCTCCAGTCCCTCACATTTTTCTTCACATTCACTACTGCTCTGTTCTCTCCAGCTTTTCCACAAAGGGAACTCTTTCCTGTCTCCCTGTCAGAGGCTCAGCCAGACATAGCTAGGCAGGAAAAGCTGCAGTTTTCAGAATCCTTGTAGGGAAAAGAAATGGCTTAATGCTTAAATACCCTCCCTGCCATGTCGACACCTTCCTCCCCCCGACCTGGTGCATGTTGAGCGAGCAGCAGGGTACCCCAGGGAGCTCTGCTCCAGCTGCACTCTCATCAGCCATACGGGGAGCGCGCAGCGGTGCTTCGCCACTAACGCTCGCCGTGTTTAATCACACATCTGTGGGTTCAAACAGACTTAGCCAGCATGGGAAGGGATGCACCAGGTAGCAGCAGGTGACAGAAGTTGCTGATCCTGGTTAAACTGTGAAAAACTGATAAGCTAGGGACAGGAAAGAGGCAGTGCCACGGGAAGCAGGGAGCTAGGGGCATTCTAGGGGCATCCTAGGGCCTGGGCAGCTCGGGTAAAAAAACAAGTGTGTGTGTGTGTGTGTGTGTGTGTGTGCACCCATGCTCATATAGGAACACCCAGATATTTGTACCCCTTTGGTTTCTGTAGGCTGTGCAGCCTGGGTCTGCCAGGTTCCCACTACCTGGCTCACACATGGGTTGGCAGTGCCTGAGCATGTGAGCGATGTCTCCACACACAGAACAAACCCCACACAGGTTTGGGCTGAGACATTTGTGAAGCAGTCAGTGCTGGCTGCAATGATCCCACGTGGGTGTGTTGGGACAACAGTGTATTGCTGTATGTGACAGGGCTCCGTGTGGGCGTTTGGCAGGAGGAGACCTTCAGTTTTGTGTAGGTGTTTGCTGAGGTCTGTGTCTGTGAGATGTCATTTTCTTTATTTGTTTGCATGCACCAGCAAAAAAAAAATGAGCAGAGGCGCCATGTCTTAAGCACTGGGAAATGATGAAATGGGGTTTTTGGAGCTTGGGCTCCTGCTTCTTGCATGATGAGTGTGTGCTTATTCTCCCTAATGACAAGTGCATGTGTGCAGGGACTGTGTGTGTGCCCCACACACGTTCAACAAAATGCCTGCACACAGGCTGCTGAGGAAGGAGGTGAGTGGGCTGTGGTCTCCAGCTGTTGGCTATGGTGGAGCCTGCATGGCACAAAGGCAGCTCAGAGCAGCCCCTCTCTCCTTGTGTCCCTGGCACAGCCTCTCTTGCAGCTGAGGAGAGGGGGAGATGTCAGCCTGGTGCCAGAGCCAGGCACGGCTGGCATTGCCATGCCCAGTGATGAGGAGCTGGACATGGGGACCTGATGCTGCAGCTCAGGAGCAGCTCTTTCAGCAGCTCCCACGAGCCATCAGCACAGGCAGTCATGAGGTACCCCAGGCTGTATTTTACTTCAGGGATGCTACCCAACTGCCTGTATGCCTGGCCTGACCTTCAGTCTGCCTCTGCTGCCCCTGTCCCCAGTTCCACAGTGCCCTGCAGCCTCCTCTCCTCCTGCTTTTGAGCCCAGCTGGCACCTTTGTGCTCTCTGTTTCTCCAGCCAGCTCCTTACTGCCTCCTGCCCATCCCAGCTCACTGCCCTTTGGTCCCAGCCTGCCCCGTGTCTGATACACGGGGTGTCCTGGCTGGCAGCCACCCTGTGACGGCTGGTGGAGGGGACAGGTGGGGTTGCAGGCAGTCTCTGCTCTGCAGCATGGCACATTTTGGAGCTGCATTTGACTCCCTCAGCGGGAGGGAGGCGGACGAGGTAATGGCTGCTCTTTCGGGAACATGAGCATCCATCTGGTGTGCTGAGGGCACAGGGGGTTTGGCACCCAGGAGCTGGCTCTGCCACCATGTGTCATGGAAGGGCCAGGTCTGAGCTCTGCCTGGAACGGAAAACTTGTCCTTCCCTGTGACCTTGGTGCTGAGCAGTCCCTGTGGAGCAACTGCATCCCTCAGTCCCTCTGCTCTGCAGCAGCTCTCCACATAGGCCAGGCACAATCCAGACTTTTCCTGTCTCCTCCAGGCTGTGTCATGCCCTGAACTGTGAGACAAAATGTGGGGGACACCGCACTGGGTGCTGCACTTTGTGCCATTTGCATCAGTGCAAAATGTGAGTGGAAAAGCATTTCATACACAGGGTGTGTTTGCAAACAGCTGTATAGCAAACCAAAGGGTGAGGAGTCTGGAGAGGCACAGGAAATTCCCACCATAGTGCTGCAGGTCCTCATGGGGGGTTGAGAGGGAAAAGCAACAACAAGATGGGGGGCACGCAGCTGAGCTGACTAAGAAGGCTCTCCAGTGGGAGTAGAGCACATTCAGGCTTGCTATAAACCTCATTGAAAGAAAGAAGCGGATTTAGCATATTTCTCTGCTCTTCTCACTTTGCAACTCTAGTTGTATTTATTTCCCTCTTTTGTTGTTTAATAACTCACCCTCTGTTTCCCTCAAACTTTGATTTTTGTTATTCTCTCAAACTATCCCCAGAAACACGAAGTAAATGCACCCCTTGGATGCCAACACATCTCTGCAGATGTGTGTCCTTGGGAGGAGAACTCAGGGACACTGGGGTGCCAGTATAACCTCAGCGTCACTGCTGACAGATGCACAGTACATAGCCTGTCTTTTACAGGTGTCACTTTGGGATCTGAAAACCCAAACTGGTGAGTGAAAGTCGCCTTGTGCTGCAGTATCAGGGCACATGCTTGAGTGAAGCTGGCAATCATGACTTGTCCTCACCCCAGAGGAGGTTTCCCAAGTGCTGCTGTATGACAGCAGCTCCTGGTCTGGAACATGTTCTTGGGCTTACAGGCTCTCCAGGATTCCAGGGGCAGGATGGGACCAGGACCTACAGCAGACATGCATGACAGGGCTGGCAGAAGAGTGAGGTTGGAGGGGTTTGAGCATCACGCTTTTCCTTGCATGGATTTATTCTGAAAGGACTCACCTACCTCCCCACTACCTGCTGCTGCACAGCCACCCAGCACTGTCCCAGCTGTAGAGCTGAAGCTGGAGTCTGAAGCAGGAAAGTCCAAGGCTGCTCCTTCACACAAAAAGACTTTTTGGCATGAGGGTGAAAGTTGGCGAATGGATGGGACATGCAGAGCCCACAGGATGTCACGCTGACTCTCCATCTCACAGAAATACCAGACTCATCAATAATTCACGTCCCCAAAGCCCTTGCAGCCCTCTGCAGCCTGCAAACAGCACCATGACATTTACATTGATCCCCTCCTCTCGCTGCTCCGCGTTCTCCATCGCTCTGGATCCTCAAGACTGAAACCACGGCTCAGTTTCCCTGGCATCACGATCAACGAGGGCTCTGAGAATGAGTCACAGGCAAACGCACCCGGGTGCTCACACCGACTGCCCCCATCCCATCCCATCCCATCCCATCCCATCCCATCCCATCGCAGCCACTGCCCCCCGGCCGCTCCCGGCTCGGCGGCAGCACAGCCCATCCCATCCCTGCCCGCGGCCCCGCACCGCGGGAGCCCCCACGCCTGCTCAGCAGTCCCGGCTGCTCTTAGTTTCTCCCTACTGAAGAATTATGTAGCATGAAGAAGCAGGCTCCACCATCTTGAACTGGCAGTGAACTTTGCTTTCTACATATAAATACAGATAGCAATCACACCCCAATCAGCACACAAGCTTCAGGGCATCATCACGGCAACTCTAACTTTCCCATTACGATAATGTGATTTTCACTCAGTCTATAATATCACCAGCCATGAATAAAACAACTGGCTTTTTCTCTCTTTCTCTCTCCCTTCCGTCTCTCCCCCTTCCCTCCCTCTCCCTTTCTCTCTCCCCCTCTCTCGGATCACAGTCTTTGCATACTAATGATGGCTGAATAAGGCTTCCAGGGTGCGATCTCTGATGGATAGGGAGGTCAGGCTCTGGGTGGATCCTTGGTGCTCTCCAGCTCTCACACACACGGCTTCATCTCTCTTTGACCTCCTGGGTATGTAGAACCCGACCGGACGGACAGACCTGGCTGGACAGATAGGCAGTCACTGCCTTCTTGTCCCATCTGCATCACGCCCCTGGAGTGGGGCAGGGACATGCTGCACTTGGTGTGGCTGAGTAGAGGGAACGTCCTGGTCCCTGACGCCTACTCGCCCTGCTCCGTGTCAGTTCGAATGCTCTGGTGTGTGGGAAATGTATCAAACCGGGATTAATCCTGCCCCAGGGCACCCTCACCCCTGCTGCTCAGCCAAGCTGTTTGTCTAACCCCGTTCAGCTCTGCTGTCCCTGAGGATGTGTGGAGGATAAGACAGGGAAGCAATCCGACTGAAAACAACCCTACCACCAAAAAAAAAAAAAAAAAGAAAAAGAAAGAGTCATTCCCATGGGCTGTAGGTACCTGATCCAATCCACTACACAGAGCAGCGCAGTTGCAGGGAATTGACTGGATTTTCCCACTGAGAGGCAACGTGCTGGATCACACCCAACCTCTTCTGGTTCCCAACATGATTAACAGCTACTGCAGAAGAGAAATCCCTTTTGCAGACTTCTCAAGAATAACCCTGACCAGGAGTTCCTGCTCATTTCAGCACCTACAAAACTTGCAGCCTGATGAGTTTAAACCAGCCAGAACGGGTTTATGACTGATTTTGGTGATTTCTGGCAGACTGAGCATTGCTGTGCATGTTCTGGTGCAACTGGGACCCCACTGTCCCTGTCCTACATGCCCTGCTCTGCATTCAACCCCAGCAAACATCTCGTGCCTGCTCTGCATGCCTCTAGCTGAAACTGGCACCCAGCTGTCACAGGAATGGCATGGTAGGGAGCACTCCCATATGGAGAGACTCAAGACATGTCAGTTTGATTTTTTCCCCATTCTCACTCCAGAAACTATCATGCCAAGGCACAGACACCCAGAAATAATTTTGCACTTTTCAGACCATGCTGATCCAACATGCAAAGTCAAAGTTCAATGCCCTTACATCCTTCCCACACTTGTTGTCTGCTTTCAAAGTTTTCAAAGGTCTCTTTTTCGGGAGCAGTGGTAGAACACTGAGGTTTTCTAACCCCAGACTCTATCTCAGAGACAAAAGCACTGTTCCTTTAACTCCTCTCCACCCAGTGCTTTGTTTAGGATTATTATCTCATGTGGATAATTAATTCTCTTGAGCATCAGCATCTGGCCCTGGGTGGGAGCTGTGCTGGAGGGAGCAGCAGACCACAGGATTGGGTTATAAGGTGCTAGAACACCTGTTTGTGTTCTTCCTCAAATCTGTAAAGCAAGAGAGGGAAGGAGATAGGGTCCCTACTCTGCCCCAGAAAGGTGCCTGTGGGCAGGCTGCATTGTGGAAGGGACTAGTTCTCCTTTTCGCAAAATAAAGGGATGTATTGAGTACTAATTGCTCAAGTGGCTGTTGAAATGTCGGTGATCCTCATGAGCACTCCTTGCTGTGTCAGGAGAGTTGCCGGGTAAGTGTTGAGTTACTGGGGTCCTCCAAAGACTGAAGCAGCAATAAAAGGCATTAGGAGCAGAAATGGGATAGGATGGTGCCTAGACTTAGCAGTGACTGAAACTGTGGATGTTAAGTGTGTGATTGCAAGTTTTGAGTGCTCAAAGGGGGAAAACAGGCAGAAAAACACAAAGGAGCAGCAACAGCCTGATGGGGCAGACTCTGATGCTGTTAACTTGTGCCAGTTCCTCCGTGGGCTGTGGCTGACCTGGCAGGACAGTTCATGCAAAACCAGCCCTGCATGCCCTGAGCCTGGAAGCACATGGCCAGGGGCTGCCACGTTCATGGCACTGTGCAGCACTGCCACAGCTCCTGACTGCTTTGCTGGACAGCCACACAGGGAGATGGAAGATTTGGTCCCTGCAGCTTGTCTCCGGGACAGGATAAGCAGGAAAGGTGCATATTAGACACTTGAATCCTAGTTAATATGTGCCATGGGGTGGCAGACAGGACATCTCTCAAAATGAAAGACTTGGACAGGCTACCTGTTCACTCCTGCCTGCGAGCATTCACGACTTGTAAGTGTCCTTATATAAATCAAGTTTCTTTCCCAGCTGATGGCTGTCCTCTCAGAATAAGTGGCTTTGGGGGTGGCACTATCTCTGCCATCTCTCAGATGTGATATAGGCTGATTGAGAAATTGTAATGGGTCCTGCTGCAAGCAGCCTGGAAGGTGCCCTTTGCAGAAGAGAAAAGTGTGCTGGAGTGGTGTAGCCCAGAAACCAATGCTGGAATCTATTGCATGTCCTTTCCTCACCCCCAGCAGCAGTTTGGGGTATGGGGTGCTTTGGAGTTACAGAAACAGGGCACGATGAGTCCTCAGCTCTGCAGGTGTTTTTGCTTCTTCTCTAGCTGGGAAAGGCTTCCTTGCCTTTCCTGACATAAAGAGAAGAGCAGAGTGCTCCAAAAACTAGTAGGCACCTGTGCCAACTGATCCCGGCACAGGGCTCACCCCACACAGCAGGCTACGAGTCCCCTGGTGGGTGACAGAGCTGGCTGAAATGGATGGGGCTGTAATGGAGGCACCTGCCGGCAGGGCTACCTGGGAGATGCTCTTATCTGTCATCTGATTTATCCAGGTTAAAAGGCTGCAATCAGTCACCAAGGTAGATTCATTCCCCAGTAAATAGTGCCCGGGGGCTTCCAGGACCTATTTTACTGCTAAGCACTCTCTTTCCAATGCTTGAATACCTTTGTTCCCGATGGAGCTGTTGCTGGCTGATATATATATGATATGGGGAGTCCCGGTGACTTTTTTATTTTTGCTCTGTACAGCTCCTGGCCTTGTCTCGGCTGCGTCGGGCTGCACAATGAATTATCTGTCCAAGGCTTTCTTGCGTCTGGGGGCAAATCCAGCCGAGACTGCTCTCGGCTGCCGGGAGAGCTGTCTCTATGAATCAGCTCTGCCTGGAGCCTGGACGATTGGCACAGCAAGAGGAGAGGCTTGGAGGGGAGGGAAGTGATGCTCGGAGTGCAGGTGGGCTGGCCCAGGTTTTGGGCTGGGGGCTGGGAGGGACCAACCTCTCCCGCCCTTGCTTCTGTCATGGGGCACCTTGTGACCGGGTGACAGAGCTGGGCTGAGGGACAGTCACACTCTGTGGTGCCCAAACAGTTGTTTTCTCCAGTGACCCTTTCCTGCTAGATCTAGCTAGAGCCTGTCCCCTATCACAAGTGAGTCCTTTCCAGGTTTGGGTGCCTCCAGAGTCATGAAGGCTTCTTGAGCTGTGAAGAGCAGTGACTGAAGTTACTCAGACAGTGGTACCTGGATGCCACTGATCCCCAGAAAAAGGACACTCTGCCCTCTGGGGCTCAACTGCTACCTCCCATGACATGTCCCAGAACCAATCTGATTTCTTCTGCCTGCCCTGGCCCTGCTTTTTGAGGGCATGTTTGTATTTGACAATGGTGGAGAAGAGGAAATCTCTACCAAGAAGGCTGTGGACACAGTAGCAGAATCTATCCTCATTTTAATTTTTTACTTCTTTTTTCTCATCCTGGTTGAACCCAACAACAGATTCCCCCAAACTGCTGGCAAGGGGCTGCCATCCCCATCCAAGCTCCAGGGGCTACCTGCCCCCCATCCCAAAGGACAGAGGAAAGGCTGCATCCTGCCCCCTCCTTCAGGGAGAGCTTAGGAGCCCTTGTCCACTATACCTTGTTCTTCTGTACCTTCAAGCACTTGTCCTGCAAACATTTGAGCTTTGACTGCTTTTATTCCTTTTCCTGTCTTTGACAAACCTCTTATGTAGTTTATCAACCCAAATAGGTTTGTTAGCTTCCTCCTGCTCTTCCCATTCCCTCCCACTCCTCCTCCCACTAATTGGAGTGGAGGACTAATGGAGTATTACTGTGAGGGACTAGGCAAGCTTCCCAAAGTGCTTACCTAAGAGGAGAGCACTTTGACTAATAGATGTGCATTAAGGCTGTGCATCCTCTTGTCCTGAGAGTGGGAGGAGGGGGCCAAGAGTACAGAGCAGAGCTCCAGACATTGGCATTACTGGCTTTCTTCAGATATCCAGGCCGAACAGTCAGACCATCTCTGCTCTCAGATTCACCCTTAGGGATGGGTTTCAGATCTAACTTGCCCTTTGGTAACACCCCAGCCAGGTGGATTTGACCCCCAGTAGGTGCAACATGGTCCTTTGCCAGTTAGAGATATCAGCTTTCCTGTTTGGGCAAAAGAGGACTGTTTGTACAACACCCAGCACAGGAAGGCTGCTTCAATCCCCCAGGGGATGTTTTGAATTGCCTGCACCAGTACTTTGAGTATTGGATCCCCAAAGCTGCCCTGGTACAAGACACAGGGACAGTCAGAAGGAGAGTAGGATGGGTCTGTCTGGAGGCACAGAGCACTTCAGGAGCTGCTGTATACCTAGACCTTCTACCCATGAATGTCATGAGAGTTTTTTTCCTGCTAGTCATCTGGTTTTGAAGCCTCCAATGCATTTTCCAGGGGCCATACCCAGAACTGGAGGAGGGTTTGAAGTTGTAACTATGCAGAACCACAAAACCTGAACTTCAGAGATGCACTGGGATGATAGGCTGTGACGATCAATATGTGCCCCTATCCTTGCTCCTGCAATTTGGTTTCTGAACCTATGCTAGGGTGCAGAACCAATTAGATCAACCTTATGACCATCACAAACGTCATCTGCAACCTTCAAGTGTTTTGTAGCTCAATCCTCTGGACCCCTGGAAGGCATCCCACTGACATTTAAACACTGTAAATGGCAGCAGTGCTCAAAAAGCACCAGGAGAAAGGTCAAGAGCTTCAGTAAGAGGTGGGCAGGCGTGGGTCTGCAGATGGGTGTTTGCTGGTTAAGTGAATGGAGGCATCTTATCTTGGGAGAGAGGTAGCAAATGTAGCTGGATGCCAACTGGGGGTGGGCAGGGTGGATGGAAGAGGACATAAAAATGGAGAGGAGTGAGCTGTGGCTGTCATGGGCCTTTGGGGAGGGAGACAGTATTTCCAGAAACTAGGATTGGAGAACTAAAACCATGATGTTTCTGAAATGTGTGTGCTCAGGTTCAGCAGGCTCTTGATGGCTGGGTCTGGAGACAGCATCAAGGGACAGCTTACAGCATGTTTCTGAGACCCTTGCTTCACCAGGGAACGAGCAACTTGCTAAGTGGATACAGGATATGCAGATGGCCACTTCTACCCTTGTTTTGCTTGGGCTCTCCAGGTGTCCTAGACTTCTCTCTACCCCTTCTTACTGGGAGCCACTCTTAGGGTGTCTGACCTCTCAGCAATCTCACCTAGGAAAGTGCTGGCTCTCTGCAAAGCTCTTGTGTGTTCCTGGCTTTGCCCCCTGATTAGCAGTAGCACTATAACAGGAGAGATGGAGTGACAAACAAGATGGAGTGATAAACACAGGACAGGTTCAGCTTGTCCAGCTTCACTCCCTATGGTCTGCACCTGCTGAGTCACCCAGACTTATGATATTCTTCATCAGGATGCTTCAGGAGGAAACTTGGCCAAACTGAGCCCAGGTGATGGGAAATGGCTCCGTGCATCTCATTCATCTCCTCTTACTCTGGGCAAGGGCATGAAACTCACAAGAGCAGACCCTGATACAAGAACTGAGTTTGGCCCAGCTACAGCATGGATTGCAGTTTGTGACCCTGGCCCTCAGGCTCTGGGCTTTCAAGCACTGGTACCTGACACGGTGTGTGCTGGGAGAGTGAGGAATCCACCACAGCAAGAAGAGCGTTCTCAGGACAACCGCCTGTGTGAACATAAAGAGGGGGAGGGATAAAACACCTTTCTGATACAGGGAGGGGGGTTATCATCATCCCAGCCACACCCACGCAAGGGGATCCTTCAGCCTCTTTATGCGAGCACTGGAAGAATATCAGAGCTCCCCATGAGCTGGACACCGCTCCCTCCCTGCCCCAGGGAAGGCACAATGAGTGGCCACAGAGCGGGGTCACTCGGTAGAGCTCCCATCAGGGAGGAAGCCTTCCTGTGCCCCGGCAAACCCCTAGTGAAAGACAATCAGGCTCGCTGTCACCGAGCTAATTCCGATGGCATAAAAGCAGTAATGAAATTCACGGCAGGATTAGCCTCTCCATCCAATGGGCCGGCGCCACAGTGACATATCGTGCTTCTTGCCCGAATGTAACACACCATCTAATTTACGTCGTGTAGCGAGCGGGAATGAAATGTTCATAAAGAATTGCTGAATCTTGTCACCTTAACTGCGGCCCCGGGCTCTGAGGCATCTGTCAGGGAGAGGAGAGCGGAGAAGGAGGCTCCTGCCTTGCAAAGCTGCGACCAGGGCTTTGGGAAAGGGGAGATGGCTGCATTAATCTTCTGGGTCTGTGCAATGGAGATGTGGCACGTGGGGATGAGGACTCTGGGCTGGAGGAGGGGGGGCTGTAGAGCTTCCTTACATGTGCATGCTGTAGAGGGGTGTTAGCAACAAGAAAGGGGCTGTTAGAGCTTCCCCACCCAGAGCACTATATGCCTGGGATGCATGAAAATGGACCTGTGATGGCATGGAAATAAGAGGCAGCATCCTTGGAGATATACACGCTCACGGGAGAACACAAGTTCCCAAATTCCATGTTGGGTCCCATGTGCAGGAACACACTATTTAGCAGCTGCAGGTGTTCACCTCTCTGGGGAAGCATGTGCACAACCTTTTTGCTGTGGCTTGGCAGCCCTGTTCCCCCTCCCCTCCCCAAATGTTTATTTGCAGTTAATTTTCATGGATCCTAATGGCTCAGATCCTGCTAGGGGGGATTGTGCTTGCCTCTTCAGTCAGAAAGTTTGCAGAAAAAAATAGCCCTTTCCTGTTGTGTTTGGAGTAATAGCGTCTTGGTGTCCGGAGGGGAGTTGGCAAGGAAACAGGGAAGTTTATTAAGAGTAAGAGATTGAATTCCACCGGGTTTAATTGGAAGTGCTTGAGCAAACAGGGGAGGGAATTGTCCAGTCCAGCTCTCTGGAAACAGCAGTACTAGCCCCAGGCTTCACGCCCACGGAGCTCATTAGTCCCAGGGCCACCTTATCCTCTTGACTATTGGGGAAGCTGCAGGGTCTGGCTTTCTTCCTTGGGGTCATCTGTGAACCTCAAGCTTTCTACTCTATCAGTTACTAGGATCCTACATGGGATCTGGAAATGCTGGGTCAGGAAGTATGCAGCTTTGAAGTGTCTGAGAAGATGCAGTATTCGGGTCTGTATTTTACTTCGGAAGCTGGTTCAGGGCACAAAGTGTGCAAGAGAGGTCCTGTCCTTCCTGTGCTGCCCAGTCCTCTCCCATGAAAATCTGGCTTTTCTCCCTTGACAGGGACAGCTCAGCTCCAGGCTGGGACTCAGCAGCAGCTGGCTGGGCTGCAGGTATTGGATATGCAATTTACAACTGTGAAATATTATGGAAGAGTAACCTAAACTTAGGAGGCCTGCTCTGCTTTCCCACTTTAAAGTCGAAATGGAAAAAATCCACTTTTGGATCCTAATTCCCACACCATCCTACAGGGCACAGAAAAGTCTCCAAGTCAGATTCCCATGGATGAAACCATCTGCCTGCCTTGGGCTGGTCTGGATGCTGCCTGTAGAATGAGCTGTAGCACCACTGTGCCTCCCCTGCACTGATGTGCACAGGTATGCAAAGCACTATGGAAATGTGCCTTTGTGGTTGCAAAAGGAGCTCAGTGCCAAAAGTCTGATTCCATTCTAGAAAAGCCTCTCCTTCAAGACCTTCTCCTGCACCACACTGAGTTGAAAGAGGCATCAAGTATTCTCCTTGCACACGAAGGTAAATGGGGACTCAGACATTTGTTTTGCCTTGAATTCAGCTGATCGCTCTGCTGAAAAATTCAAAATTAAAGAACAATAAATAATTTATTACTTTATTTACTTTAGTTCAATAAATTGCTTCCCCACAAATTAAGATATATTGCTTCAAATTAAATGTTTCATTAAATCTGAGATTAAACTTTTGGGGGCTGGGGAAAGTAAGACTTTTTAATTTGGCTGAAAACATGAAAACTGCCGTTTCCCATTGCTTTAATTGCAAACCCTAGAACCAAAGTGACACAAATTTTACAAAGCATGGTTGTGCTGGTTTGGTCTCTGCTCCCACTCCTCTGGGAGATCAGTGGGTTTCTCTTTCTGACTCTCTCACATGGCTTCAGACTTTCAGCTGCTAATCCAAATGCAGCATGTCTCTAATCCCAACCAACTCTCACACAAATGTCCTCTTATTGAAGCACTTTGTTTCTTCTAGACTTTCCATAATCTTGCTTTATGGGTCATAGTAGCTAGCTGTGCTCCAGCCACACTCTATGTTCTTTGTTTCAAACATATATAAGTTAAATATATAAAATAAATATGTATGTGATGATTATATATACATACAATTATCTTTTGGTTGATGTCCTGCGCTGGGACTCTTGAAGGTGGAATTTCAGTCATATGCTATTTTCCAGTCTCCAAACGTGTTCACTTTTAATGAACATGAGATGAAACCTCATGTCTCTGTTTTCTGGTGGTTTTATACATGCAGCTCTTCTACAGTTTTTCACCAGTATGATGGCCTAGCCATTGAGATGAATGGGACTGAAACACTTACAAATGTGGAAATCTATATAAACTGAAATGAAAGAGTTTTCTAGCTTCCTGGGCAGTGATCCTCCTGGTAGTGCACCTAGTATGACTGAATCTGCTACAGAATGGGATATCTGGGGCCTGTCTGGCTGCCTGCTGGATGTTAGTACCAGCTTTTGTATTTTGTTAGAGACTGCTGGAGGGACTTCCAGCCAGTTCAGCACATGCCTGCCTAGGCACTCGTGCACCTGTGCACCAATACAGCCACTGCAGAGCACCTCGGTGCTCTGTGACAAAGTCTGTGCTGCTCAGTTTAGGAACAACCTGCACAAACACAGTTACAGGAGCAAATAATTGCTAAAGGGCTTCTATTTTTTCCCCTCAGACTCTGCAAGCAGATGAACTGTAGGTGCTGTGAAATGGTATTGGAGGAATTCTCCCTTGCTTGTCTAACCTGTGGATGGAAGGCTTCAAATGGCAGAAGTGCTCAAAGTAGCTGCTTGTGACTCTTTGGTGCCCTCTTCACCGGTGGCTACAGGCTCACAGCTCTGGGTCCTTCATTGTAATGGCATCTGCTGCAGGTTTGCAAAACTGGGCCCACGATTGTCTTCCACAGGAAGGTAAGGGCAGCAAAAGGAGTGTCTGAGATATTGGGTGGCGGAGAGAGGAGGCCTTGTGATGCCTGCTCTGGGCTGCTCTGAAGAGGATTGGAAGGAGCCGGGGCAGAGACAAGGCTGTGTGCATCATTTGCTAGAGGAAAGTCTTTCCTGTGAGGGCCTTTCTGCTTTCAAGAAAGGTGTTCCTCTTGGGAGTATTTTCAAGGGCTGGGAAAATCTCCTTTTCTGAGTTCTCCTTCAGGCACCAAATGGCAGGAAAATGCCCTGTGAGGAACGGGGTGCACATGAATGATTGGGTTAACTCTGCAGGCAGGATTCCAAACTCCTCCCCTGAGCAGTGAATGATGCTGTAGAAGCAAATTCTAAGAACTGCATGTCTGTCAGTTCCTGGAACCCAGGCCACTCTTGGACTCACTGGGTCCGCAGCAGGGGGCAATTGCTTTTGGATCTTTGCATTGTAATGTGCCTCTGTGATATGGAGAAAGGCAGTCTCTGCAGCAAGTGGGCTTTTGCCAGGAAAACTCTTTAATGTACTTACTATGTAAGTCAAGAGTATTTACAGGAGATCTTGCTGCCTGTAACTTAAAGCTTTAGCGAAACAAATTGGAATTGCCTTCTGGAGGCCATAGTTATAAATTACAGCCCCAACATCTGTCCACATCTGCAATGTCTAGACAACCCGTCTCGGCTAGAAGAGCGAGCGTGGGAGGTGCTGTGATCACAGTGGGGAGGGGAAGCAAAGGGTTTATTCTGGGGCTTGTGCCAAGCACCCTGGCTCATGCTGCCCCTCTGCTTTTGAGCATGATGCTCAAAGCAGGGTCCATCCCAGCCAGGCCAGGAGGGACTTCAGGGGCATTCAAGGTAGGAGGAGAAACATCTGCCTTCCCCCATTGCAGACTGACGCCAGCAACAATTTTGGCCCTTGGAAGCCTTGACTGCTGTTGCCTCATTTTATTGCATGTTGAAGGACGTGAGAGAAGGCAGCGCCTTCAGCCAGGCTTGTTCCTGGCTTTCCTTGGCCCCTGTGCAGCACTTGCAATAGGGCCCGTCAGCTGAACGATTGGATTTTTTTTACAGTTCCTAGCGCAAACCTTCTCATTTATATGTAAAGTAGCCATTAGTCATAGCTCTGTTCCCTCACACTGCCTGATGTACAATCACATTTTGCAGTGGATGAATCTTTCCACACAGCTGCTCTGCTATGAATAATCCGTTGCTGGGCCCATAAATCAGAAAAAAATCATGCACCTCCTTTGCCTGATCCTTACACAAAGTCATATATTTTACATGAGGACAAACTAAATATTCATGAGGCTTTAAAAGGCCGTTCTGACTACAAGGTACTTGTTGGGGTTGTTTTTGTTCTGTTGGGTCAGGTTTGGTGGTTTGGGTGTGTTTTTTGTCCTTGTAAGAAGAAATCTTTTTTCCCCTTTGCCACCCTTCGGGCAGCAGCACTGAGCTCCCAGCAATGCTCCTCTGGACTCGTGTTTGCCAAAGGACTGATGAATTTGTCATTGCTGCTGTGTCAAGGACAGGCTGATGGAAGGTGCTGCAAACGCCAAAGGACACATCCCAGGGGAGGCAGCAAGGCCTCAGAGAGTGAAGGAGCTGCTTTAAGGGTAAAGAGGCACTTCCAGATCTGTGGGGGGCACCTGGCTGGCTGGGAGTCGGGGTGCATGTTTCTGTATGTGCCTCAGCCGGGTGCCCCACACCAGGGCCTCTGGGAAGACCATGGAGAATGGGAAGGCTGCTGAACAGTCGGTATAGTACCTGTTCAAGAATTTTATCACCCTGATTTATCTTAATCCAAATGTTAAACAAAGCACCTACAGAGTTTATGGAGACGACTGGGACCAGGGCTTCAGCATCTTCTGCTTCCCCGTGGCGAAGTGAATCTGGTGGGGGAGCAGCACCATGCAGCCACCAAGGTAAGATGGGAAACTGGGAAGTGAGGTCAGGTTTAATCTGCTCAGGATACCTGTAAGGATTCCAAACTCTCAGGATCTGCCCTGTCCAAGACACTCTGCCTTGGCCATCCAGAGCCAGTGATTATGCTATTCATGCTGGGAGGGTTCTCAACCCCCAGGAGGGTCAGGAGATCCTGACAAGTGTGAAGACAAGAGGTTTTCCATTTCTATGCATTGAATTACCAGTTCCCAATAACTGAGAGGGACCAGTATCAACCTTCCCTGCTTTGCTCCCACCTGCCCTTACAGTAGCTTTGCCATTTATGTGGTCTCAAGAAAAAGCCAGTTTGACTTGCCAGCAAAGTGTTTAGTTTATATTTCCTGAGTATAATTTTCCTGCCACTATAGTGAGCTAAACCAGCTCACTGTGCTAGCAAACAGGTTTTGGAGCCAGCAGAAGGTGAGAGGAGGAAACATGTGGCTGTCATAGACAGGAGAGAGGATGCAGCTCCTCTTTTCAGCAGCACAAGGGATACAATCAGCTCAGCCTGGAAATGTTAATATACAGCCTGCACTACTGTGGTTTCTCTGCAGACAAGCCTTTCTCTCTGGTCACCCGTTCCAAACATGCAGCCTTGCACATTTTCTTACACCAGGTAATGAGTACTGCCTGCTCAGTGAACATAAGTCATACTGTGTGGTCTTGGACTCTCTCCCTTGGCTCTTGCATGACTGGGTGTCCGTTTGTCCTAAAAAAGTCTCTTTGCCCACAGGCTGCAGAGAGCCATTCTGCCCTCAGTTTCCCCAGGCCACTGCACACTAAGCACCTTTAGCTGAGATGCCAGAGCCCTGTGTGAAACATGCCACCGTCAGGGATAAGTTGGGCTGGAGAGGCTGAGCTGAACCACTGGGATATTTCTGGGTGTAGGGTCCCTGTCACCTTCTCACAAGCTGATGCTATCAGAGATTGCCTGTGTGCCCACAACTGTGAAACATAGTCCCAGTAGCAGCTGCTGCCACTGCTGCCGCCAAGTTCTTACAGGACAAAGAGAACAACAAAAGATTCTTCCACCAGTGAACTCCCTTCTTTTCACTTCCCTTCCTTTTTGCTCCAACTTGGAAAGAATGAAGCCAAGGCACTGCCAAAGTAGAGGAAAACAAGGCCAAGCACACACAGATGGTGACTCCACAAATTTAATTTAAAATCATCCTTTATTATTCAAAATATTAAAATTCAGGCAATAATGCCCAAAGGAACTGCACTGATTAAAGTTCCCTAATGTTTCATGGCCAAATCTTGCTGCTTCCACCAAGGGTCACTGAGACAAGAAGTGAAACCCCTCTGGAGTGCAGAGAAAGGTAGGGCTGTACCTGCTGTAGATTGCTTAACCACTTATTTACTGACCCAATCAGCTTCACTTGAAGCAAAGCACCAGCTGTTCCTTACCCAATTAATGACTGCCACAGCAAATTAACATGGCGTTACACCAGGCGTGGATGTGGTCCGCAGAGTCCAGAATGCACAGAGCAATATGCTATTGCAAAAATAATCACAGTAATATCTTTACTGTTAGGTAGCATCCTTCATCTGGAAGGATGGTGAGGTCCCTGAGCACTACACGGGCTCGTTTCATGCAACGTGCTCTGCAGTGAGGGGGTGGAGGGCAGGGAGGGGCGGCATGGTTGCTGTTTCAAAGAAAAGTAGAGGAGCTGGTCAGGGCAGCTCTTCTGTGGCAGAGACAGAACTGACTGCACATGTCCAGTTCCTGCAATTCTAACAAATAATTGTTTGTTTGGTTGTAAATCTGTTGAAGTGTGCCTTCTCCCTGCCTTATGCACCACAGACCTCTCCAATGTCTCTTTGCCTGCTGTGTGATGTGACACCTGGATGGTGTCACAGCTTGGCAAGCTGACCATTCTCTCCTCTGGCCACAGAGGACTTTGCAAGCTGCTGGGTGCAGAGCTGGCCATTCAGCTGCAGGGAGCATCCCACAGTGGGAAGGGGCCACAAGGTCAGGCTGCAGATGCAGAGATCCACACAGGTGAGGCTCCCACAAAAAGGTGTCACTCCATGCTCTGTGCTGCTGGGCCAAGTGCTGCTTCTCTGAGTCCTTCCTCAGTCACTCAGTGCTGTGGTTGAGGCTCTTGCCCTGTGCCTCTGCAGTGGTTCTGCACTGTGGGATTCTGATGGCAGTGTGGCAGAATAACCAAGCCATGACCTTCTACCACCAAGTTTAAGTCCAGCACCTAAACACTCACTAGTTTTGGCTCTGCATAGTTCAGGGACATTAATTCTCTGTAAGTTAAAAGTCCAGACAGATCAATCAGCCTGGAGGGCTTTGGGACACTGGTGTCTAATGCTGAAGCATTACACTTTCCAATTTTCCAACAATTAGGCCGGCATCAGATATTATTGACAAATAAACCATGCAATCAAAGCCCTGAGCCTGCCACGCTGCTACCAGGAGGATCCATTTACATCCCAAGCCAGCTGCAGGATGCCTGGAGGGAGGAGACATGGGAGAGCCCTGCCTCTGGTTGCCTTCAGTGCTGTTAAGGCAGCCCTCCCTTTGTAATTATAGGATTCCCTCATTATAATTACTGTTATTTATATAATTGTGGTGAGTGTTTTCAGTGCTGTCAGCAGTCTGGAAAGTGCCCAGCCCCACTAGAGCCAAGCATTTCAGGCATTTCACTGTGAAGAGTCTGGGCTTAAAGTATGATGGCCAAGAGCATGGCTGGGTTGGTCCAAGAATGGCAGCCTCTTGTCCTGGTGACATGGAAGCCTTATTTGGGAGATTTCTATGCCCTGGGATTGCAGAGGGAGAACATCAGGTTACCTCTTCCTCCTCCTCTTAGACCACAGCTCTGGGAGCATAGATCATGCCAGCATCACACCCTGCAAAGGCTGACATTCCCTGTCACCTCTGCTGGGTCACTGGCTGCAGCACACACTCCTGGCACTGGATCATGAGGCACCACCTAGTCACATGTCCCTGTGAGGAATCCAGTCATGGGCTCTGTTTTCCCTCTGATCATCTTGCCTGAAAATTTGGAGGAGATGGAGTGTTTAGAGAAAATGAGTGAAGGGACTGGTACTCAGGAGATACTGGTTTTGTACCTGCTTGAAGCTTCACTTTTGTTCCTGTGTCAAACATAGGAATGAAAACAACGGGTTTGAGCTGCATAAGGGCAAGCAAGTGCTGGTGTTTATGGCTGGCTTCTTTGCCTTTAAATAGGAAGAAATACAGAGTATCTCAGTTAAAATGCAGAGCCAAATATATAAATGCAGCAAGGAAAAGAACCTGAGTGTTTTAGCAGATGACAAACTGGCTATAAATCAGTGTTGTGTTTGCTATAGAGAAGTAAAAATTTACCAGAGTCATAGCTGGTATTAAAACCACAGGAAGCAATTCCTCTGTCCTGTTCCATACGAGGCAGCTTCAGTTTCTGGGCACTGTGAAAAATGTAGAAAAACTGGAAAGAGATGAGATAACTTTAACAAACAAGAGGATTAGAAGCAATGGCTGCCACGTGAGCTGGTCTTGTAGGGTGTGCAACAGAGAAACAGAAGGGATCTGGTAAATATTCTCCTGTCTATGTGCAGCTGCTAGTCAAGGAATGCTGATCAATTCTTTTTTTCTCTTTGCTGCTTAGCACAGCAAAAAAAAAATTGGTCCAATGTTCAGGGAAAATTGATCTAGAAACATTAGGAAAAGGGCACCAAAGCACCACGGGAGACTTTTTACGTACAGGATGGCTTCAAACAAACATCTCTCAAGAATGATGTCAGCCGACTTGATCCATTCCAATGACGCAAATTTCCCTGTCTCGCATCCCCTGTGGACCTTCGGTCTGGTGACTCTTCCCCAGACATTTCTGGCACCCGGTGCAGGGGGCTCGGTTTGGGTTTACCCGCAACAATCGGCTCGAGCACCGAGAGTGTGCGAGCACGGAGCGCAGCCGGGGCACAGCCCGGGGGCAGCCGAGCCCTCCTGGGGGGCATTTGGGAGCGCCGGGCCGTGACTCCGGAGCCAGCCGCACCTTCCACCCCAGGGACGGTCTGGAGCTGGAAACTGCCCGCACGGCACCTGCAGGACCCGCCTCCTCATCTCCCTCCCACCCAAAGCGGGCGCGCCCATCCCACCGCGGCCCGCACCTCGCACCGTCAGGGCCCCAAGTTACTACAACTCCCGTCGGTCCCCGCGCTGCACACAACGCCTGCGCCAGGCGGCTCCCAGCCTGCCCCCGGGTCCGGAACCTGCCGGGATTTGTAGTTTTATCCCCTAGGTCGGACCTATGCCAGGGACGCGGCCGGGGACTCCATTTCCCGTGGGCCTGCAGAGCGGCGCATGCGCCGTGCGGGAAGCGGGGAGAGGTGGGGGGGCGCGGGGGAGCG
>VYXF01007945.1:123678-164712 GCA_013397295.1 Polioptila caerulea
GGGCCGGGCCGGAGGGCGCTGGGCTGGCGGGCGGGGGAAGGTGGTGAACGGGACACGGGGAGGGGGCGTCTTGCCTGCGGGGAGAGCAGCGAGCAGGGTGCCCAGATCCGGGCTGGGGGAGCATTGGGAGGACGGGGAGGGGGCTGCAGGTGCCGCCTGGGAGCGGGAGAAGTTAAACTGGGGTGAGGCGAGACCTGGCGGAGGGGCCCACAGGCACCGGCAGGCTTTGCGCATGTAATTCTTGGATTTTTTTTCTTTATTTGTGCAGCTTAGATATCCTTCTGTACTGCTCACTATCCCTCTGTAATTTTGTCTTTCCTCCCATTCTACTGCGAGGTCTCTAAATACTGGCGCTCGAGTGTTTCACCTGCTCCTGCAGCAGTCCATCAGTGATAGTGACGGACCATCACTATCATTGTTTAGGTTTTGAGTTGGCCTTTGGTATGGAAAACAGTACATGCTCTTCAAATATGCCTAATTTCAGGCATTGATAGACAGAATCTATTTATTGCCTGAATAGACTTCAGGCATTGTGCACTTAAACTGTAGCTTCATTCTCTTTTTCTTCATTTGTTGACATTTCTAAGCGTTTTGGCCAGAAATGTAAAATATAGAAATGAAAACAAAGTGTTGCCAACTAAACTGATTGTAAATTTCAGGTGCCCCAAACTGTCCTTTCCCTAAGGACATGATTTAAATGACTGGCAACACTTGCTAAAAATTGATTTTGGATTAGTGCTTCTAGTGTCACAGAATTAAACTTGAGCCCATCAGGAAGAAGGAATTCTATTAAATCTTGAGAACATATGCCCAAAATGAAATTGAGGAAACACTAGGTGCAAATTTTAATTTCTCATTGAGGTTCGAAACACTTGTTTGGCTTTTGCTTTTTAATCTGGAAGAACTTGTTTCTCTCTTGGGACTTTTTGACCTGTTTGCTAGTAGTCTCCAAGTTTGCTACATTTATAGAGTCTCAGCTAGGTGAAGTAGAAGAATGCTGTGGACGCCTAAATTGGCAAGATAGCAATTAGTAATAATGAATGGCCCTCTTTGGTGTGGGGTTGGCCAGAGGAGTGTCCCAGATCCTGCTGCACTCGTGTTTGGCCAAGCTTGGTAATTACAACCTGCCTCTAGATAGTGAGTTTCACATCCCGAAAAGTTTCTGCTGAAACATTCTCGTCTGCTGCCAGGCAGCCTTGTGAACATGCTACACTGACTTCTCATACTTTACTTTTTTCACCCCCTGTGCTAAGATTCTCATTCAGGGGCTTAGTCCAGGTGGTTTGGGGTCATCTTTAAGATTGGGCCTGGAGGCTGAGGGCATCCCTGCCCATCCTGCAGCTGGCAGTGTCCCACTGGAGCAGTAGAGCTCCCTGACATTGGGGAGAGGCATGGCCATGAGGGGAGAGGCATCTGTTAAGAGCACCAGATAAAGGGAGGAATTATCAAGACCAGGCTGCACTGAGGTTAAAAGCTAACCCATGTTCTTTCATGTTTTATTAAAGTGCCTCTTGTGTGCAAATTGCTTGTAAAACATGCAGGAAAGGGAAGACGTGGCTGCCCTCTGTCCACTCTGAACTTTTTAGGGTAATTTTGCTTACAAGTTGAGAGTAAGTGAGTGAGATTTTGTTAAGCACATCTCAGGCTTTTGCTTTAGTGTGCATCAGTCCAGAATGTGGCTCTTACTTTAATTCTGCTGATGGAGTGAAGTGTTTGTTAGACTTGGTGGGGCCTTCCAGTGTTCCTGGAAGGGTGGCACAGATGGATACATCAGGATACATGAGGAATCAGGTGCAAGTATCATCTTGGCCCTCCTAGGAAATGTCCTTTCTCTGCCTTTTAGCACTCAGACCGTGCTCAGGCACTGCAGTAATGCACTGGTACAGGTATCCACACAGGGGTAGCAGATCAGCTCAGGCATCCTCTCAGCTAATGCTGAATCATTCACAGTGCATTACCTTGTCCATCAGAGTGTGGGATATGCTTCATTTGCCCCTTCCTTGTTAGGTGGCTCAGTCTGGCTTGAGGTGGGCTTTGCTATTAATTATTGATTTTCCCTGAGAGCTTCCCAAGGAGCATTGTAGGTAAATGTTCAAATACATTTTGGAGGTATGAGGCCTATTATCAAAGGCAGGAGAGACAGTTTTGGTTTTGATATGTGTTTGGGGTAGGTTTCATTTCATATTGAAAAGCAACCCTCTAGGTGGTAATTTGTTTATGCCTCTCTAGAAAATAACACTTTTTTCCACTTAAAAATGGCAGTACTTAATTTTTGACATTGACTGCGAGCAGCTCTCTTGAATCACAAGGTATCAGACAAGATGGACCTGGTGATTTGATTTTCATTTTAATGTCCAACTCTAACAGAAAAATATCATGGGAAACCTTCCTCCAATGCTAATATTATGAATGAAATAATTTTGCTTAAAGCATCTGTATCTGATGCTTTGAAAGACAAACAGTGCTCTGTTGTTTTTCTGTATGCTCGTGTCTGTGCAACTTTTTGATGGGAGTAGAAGGCAGCTGCCTTCTCCCTGGCTGGTGTTGGCTGGATTACTTGCCAATGCAGCAGTATTGCATTTAGCTGGTGTCTGCTACCAGTTTCCTGGTCAGGTACAATATGTATAATCTAATACTTTTAGGTTTAAATTATTTATTTAATTTCATTTGCTGACTCAATTTACCCCTATGTCTTAATAAGATCTAATTTATTCCTGATATTAAATTGCTGTGTATTAACACTGCACAATACTAAGTGACTGCTGACAAGGGAAGACTGTTTTTGCTGGTGAATGAGTGTCTTGTGTCATGTGTTCTGCACATCATCTTTCAAAAGTTTTGTTGATGAGTTTTTGGTTTGGTTTTTTTTTTTTTTTTAGTGAAAGATGGCTCATAGATTTAAAATACAGTCTTTTAAATTAAATAGTCCAGTGTTCTGCAGCTGCACTAAGAATTTTACCAGAGTGGGACCTGTCTTAGTTCACTTCAGCCTCTTTTCTTTTTTGTACAGTTGTACTGATCAAAGTACACTCTTTATAAAGTCTAGTGTATAAGAAACTGATGCACAAGCTAAAGAGAGAGGTGAACGTGCCCATCAACCTAAAAAAATGTGCACAAAAGTCCCACTCAAAGCCCCTTGCCATAGAGAGCTCTGCTTTTATGCATTCAGGAATATGGGATTCCCGTAGTCATTTACAAAAGAACAAGAAACTGAGGTGCTCAGTCAGTAACTTTTAAGTTTTAGTAAGTGTTTGAAACTGTAGATACAGTATTTAAAGTATGAGTGTGATAGGCTCAACTGAGACTTTGATTAAATGTCATATAAAGTGAGCTACATAAGCCTGCATAGAACAGTAGATATTTTTTCAAAGTAGCTTCAAATGGTTCTGTTAAGTATACGAATGTTCTGATGATTATCTTTTTAATTAAAATGAGAAATCTTTGTTTAAAGTGGCATTCTTTTTTACGGCCTGTTACAGTCTCTGTAACAATCATTTCTTAAGTCTGAACGTTTTTAATTCCAGGAATCCATTTATATAAAACTATGTTTAGACTTAATTAAGGAACGATTCTTACAAAGCTTGTAAATAGCCAGGAAAAAAGGGACAGAAAATAAAACTGACATTCACACTTAACAGAATGATTGTTACAAGGTATGTAATATGCTATAAAAATACAATAAAGCCCTTTTTATAAGAGTTCATATTTTTTGTTCCTCATTTTGAAAGGTATTTAAGAAAAATATCAAAGCTCTATGAAGCAACATCTGTTTTCTTGAATGGACTAGTGACAACTTCAGTTGTGTTTACTTAGCAGTGCTTGGAACAGTACCTGACCAGTTTGGGGTCCCATCTAGGATCATTTGAGAGGCAAAAGCTTGATACTTAAAATTTTTGAGTTTTACTTTCTCAATTTTTATTAATTAATTAATTGCAATAATTCACTTAATTTTCTGTCTCATTAATAGGAAGAAGTCAGCTGAGTGTTCTTTGTGTTTTCTTTCTGTTTCATCCCCACAATACCATTTTCCTTTTGGTTTTGGATGATCAGATTCTAGGAGCTGCTGATGGGCCTTCCATTTTCACAGCAGAACCAGAGCCTTTTGGTTGAGTTTTAAGATGCATCTGTGGGTTGTTTCTTGGTTTCTTTTTTTTGTTGTTTCTTTTCTTTTTTTGTGTGTGGTTGGGTTTTTTTTTTTTTTTTTTGGTTGTGGGCTGTTTTATTTTTTAATGAGGGAAAACTCTGAAGTTCATTAATTTTTATATTTGCATGTTTGTAGGAGCTCCCACATAACTGGCAGGTAATATAGTAAAGAATAGTCAGTGTAATTAAAGGCTGAAGGGTAATAAAGTTGGAATTTTTTTTTCCTGCTGTGTGCATGTATATATATGGAACAGATGGGCAAAGGCTTATACTTTCAAAGAGGCTCTGCTTGCACTGAACCTGTCGTTCACGGTGTCAATAGGACCAGGATTTTTGAGACCTGTTATTTGTTATCTATTAAAAAAAAATCTTTGAGAACCTTGCAGTCTTCCCTTCCTTCCATATTTGTGACATGGGCATTGTGGCAGAGAACCCTAGGTATCCAAAGCAAGGATATCATGAAAGCAGTGGGAATAATTTTGTGAGCTGGGATAGCAGAGCATTGCCTCCTAAATGTGGGATTGCAAATCCTGCTTGAATATTCAACATACACTTACCAGTTTTTCCAATGGTACTGAAATAGCATCCTGTTTTGTTGGGACTAGTATATTGTACGGGAAACATTGATTAATTTTCTTCTACCCCAAACTTCATGCTGCAGATTTTTCTGCATTTGATGCAGGCCTTTGGTACTTCAGTAACTTCACCCTCGTTTCTCTGGTAATGTTTCATTTCAGCCACTTTGCTCCATTAAATGTATGCAATTAGAAAAGCAAATGGCAAATTTGCTATCGCATCACTGAAGTATTTAGTTTCATAGACTTAAAAAGCCAAATTTGTTGCACCGTGCTCTCTGCACTGTAATATGTACTATAAACATCAGAGAGAATAGGCTGACCTTAATATTTTCTTCTCAGCCTAAATCGCCGCCTTGCAGCAGTTATTTCCCACTGAATAAAAAGTTTAATTTCACGCCCTGATTAGTGCTAGTATGTGCAGGTGGATATTTATTTTATGCAGCTAAACTAATCTGCCTTGGCAAATTATTTGCCAGTCAGCAGAGCTATAATTCCTCATGAGTATTTGGTAGTAAATTATCATTCTCATTAGTAAGATTAAAGCAGACTGTTCTAACCACGAAGTTTGGTTAGGCCAAGGGGTTCCTAAATAGTCTTTGGAAAGTACAAGAAGTGTGTGGTGGCCTCAACATTCTCAATATCCTAAAATGGTTTGTGATATATAAAAAAGGTAATGAGGATTTTAGAGGAAGAAAATAAAGTTATTCCATAGTTGTGTATCATGTCTAGAGGTAAGGTAGGAATGTACAGTGTTCAGAGATCACCTCTTTAAGTGGTACCTAATGAAGAAAAAAATCAAATTATCATCTTTGGTTGGCCACTGGAAATACTCCACGCTCTGATGTCTGGGCCATAAATGAGATGAAATATAAAGTTATGTTGTTTTCTTCTTTATTTTCAGTGCTAGTGGCTACTGAGGTAGCAGAAATAATGACTTGAGACGAAAAGTTAAATGGTTGAGGAAACTTCCTGGTCCCATCTCATTTAAAATTCACTTCACACTCTAAAAACGTTTTAATTGGGGATCAGAAAGTGTTTCCTGACATATAAATGTTGAGTGGATATGTTTGTCAAGTGAATGTGTTATCCATTATTTTGTTTTCTATGGATTTTACTGTGTTGGTAGTTTGTTTGTATTATAAAACATGTTAATCAAAGGTACTTATTTTCTGTTACAAAGAGAGTAATTTATACATGGAAATTAGGAATTCTCACTAAGTGTTGTGTGAAGGGATTCCACTACCTTTTTTTCAGCTGTATGTGTTGTCATGTATTCTTGTCATATTAATTTTCTCAGTGATTACTGCAACAGTGTTTAGGGTCACATTTAAGAGCAGCAAAAACCAGCAAGCTAAACAACTTGATTTTCTGTATAAAAATTTTTGTGCTAAATTCATTAATGCAGATGGAATAGACTATTTTCTCACTTCCTTGTCTGCTTATATTGTGCCATCTTAAACTCCATGCATGCTGGTGAAATTTGTGTAATATTTAACTGTCCTCAGTAGCAAGCTTAACTGGTATTTCCAGTACTGAGTATTTTCTTCAGTCTTCCTCATTTCTTCCTTACAATTCAGGAGATGCTCAACAAGGCATATTCTTTATACATTTTAGGTGATTTTGCACAGAAGGGCTGAAACCACTGTGTGTTCAGCTGTGGAAGCTGAAAATTAATTGTAGCATGGCAGCGTCCAGTGGCTGCAGCTAAAGAGCAAGTGCTCAAAATACAATTAATAGGCAATCAAACATGGAGCAGTTTCCCTGACAGGATACTGAATAGTGCTGTGAAAAACTTCTTGATACCACAGAAATGATTGAAAATAAACATCCTGGGGATTGCATTAAATATTTCCTGCTTATTAAACAACAGAGCTTTCTAATGCCTTTTTTTCTGAGGTGCTGGGGAACTCTGGTGTTGGACAAATGCTACCCCTGCTTGCAGAAAAAGAAAGGTGAAGCTCAGAAATCTGCCAGGGGTCATGGACTGGAGGAATTTTTGTAGGGTGATGTGGTATGCTGATAATAGAAGGCAGAATACAAAGAAGCCAGTTCTTCTAATAGCTACCCTTGTGCTTCTGACCATGTTTTGGTTAATTTTACAATTGGCTAGCCACCTGTTAAGATAACCCATTTTATCATTAAACAAAATTAATTTTAAAAATGGCTTGAAACTGTCTGATTTTAATGGGATCTGAATATTCTTAGTTTTAATCTGCCTCATGAGGCTTGTCTTTCTTCTGGGAAGTACATTGTTACATCATTAAAATATCATCCCCTACTGAGAGAGAAATCGGTCCCATTCACTAAATGGCAATGCTGAAACAATGACAAGTATTTCTAAAAACTGCATTAAAATTCATTTTTTTCTCTCTTTGATGTGCAAGTTCCGTGGTCCCATTAACCAATGGGTGCTCAGCCTATTTGCCACTGTGTGTGCACAGCCAGATTTGTTATGGGATGGCAGAAGGATTCAGAAGCAGACATGATGACTTATAGTTTTAAATTATTTCACTTTTCCACAATGATTTTGTTTGGAAGGAAATGATTGATCATAATTTTGCACTCTCTAGCTCCTTCTAGTCCTCTTCTGTACTAAAAATTGAGAAACAGCTGATTTAATTTTCCTTCCCCCACTGCTAAAACAGGGTCTTGTGCAGTCATTTTGATGAGAGCAACAGAAAGGAGAGAATAAGGAAGAATGGGAAAGCTCAGCAAGGGGTCTTTCTAGTCTTCTTGAGGGAAGGACAGAAGTGTTTTCAGTCTGTGGGCAGGAGCCATGCAGCCTCTTGGCAGAATCCACTGGAGTAACCAGTCTGCACTTGAAGCATCAAAAAGGCCTAATGCTGGTTTAATTTGCTTCATCCCATGGTGAGCAGGGAAAGCTTGCAGGGGCGTACTACAAAGGAATGAAGAAGTTCTTAAGTGCAGTTGTATGTTAGCAGAACAATACAAAGTGTGTTCTTTTAACTGCAGTCTAGATGGACCTATCTTCTTCAGAAGCACCTGGAGCAAACCAGACCTGAAGAAGATGGTGGAGAGGGAATTTGGGTAACAGCAGCCAGTGCAGAACTCTGGTGTGAATTTTTGTCAGCTGACTTTGTGCCCTACATGGGATTTTTGTTTGTAGGAATACTCTCTCATGATATTTCCATTTTAGGACATGGTTATTCTTACAGAATTGAGGGGGTTCTTTTCCCCAGATACAGTGGGATGGATGAAACACTGTAGAGAAAGGTGATGGAGTCTTTGCTTTGATACTAATCAGGGCTGGACTGTATGCTGACTAGAAAAGAGTCTGAATGTTTCCATGCTTGCCCATACAGCAACCAGAAGAGTCTCTAGTTGTTTCAGAGAAAAATGGTCTATCATGGAAGTCTGTCATACAATGTAGTCAGTCTCCCTCTCTACACACATCATTTGTAATTTATTGTGAGAGCAATACAGAATGGAGCAGTGTTTATGTGGGAGTTGCTTTTAGTTTATGGATAGTTGGCCTTGAATTCTGTCTATTAGGAAGATGTTGGCGATTCTCCAGGGGGGTTGTTCATTGGGTCTGTTCAATGCCCTTCCTTCCTATATGCCAAAACTGTCAGCATGACTGAGAAAGGCAGCCAGCTATCATTCATCTCCTGCAAATTAGAACAATGAGAAGGGGGTGTAGGCTCAAGCAACGATGGATCAATCTTATTTTAGAAGATGAGTCCTAGAAGCATCTCAACAGAAGGAAATCCAGATAACCTTAACAGCCCCTTCAAATGTGACAGAAGGTTTCCTGTTGCTAATATATTCAAATGGACAAAGATCTGTGTTCTCTTTTCTTTTTGTAACGTTTTCCTTTTCATTTTTTTTTCTCTTGACTGGGATGACTCCAGTGAAGTGTATTGCTCTAGTACTTTGTTACAGCTGGTGTTATTAGCAAGCATAAATACCCTGCAAGATTTTGACTGACAAGAAAATATTCCTATAATCTCATGACCTTAAAATAACAATTTATGTAGGGACGATAAAGGGCCTGTCAGTGAGAACACACATGTTGGTGTTGGATTGGAACTGCTTGTGGAGCATGGGTTCAAGTCTGATACTGGCAACCAAAGGACTCTCTAAAGCTTTCCCAAACTACTGAGAGCAGTTACTCAGTGGGATTCTCTTTGCTATGCCGTTGCAGAGCTATTCCAAATTTGACTACTTTGAAAGTCAGAATCCTAGTTCTTATTTTCCTGCTTAACTCCATTCATGGCTAATTCATTCTCATTTGTTCATATGCCAGTGTCCTTGAGCTTAAACAGCTCTCCTTGTTCCCCTGTGTTCATCTGCAAATATTTGTGGAGAGCAACCATATTCTGGCTAAACCAGCATTCTTTAATTTATTTTTCCTTCTGTTGTAAGACATTTCCTGGAACTTTTGATCATAGACCTTTTTAAACAGCTGCAAAATTTGATTAGTTTCTCTGAAACACGAATGACCAGAGCCACACAAAACATTCCAGGAAATATTTTATTAATTCCTTGTACTGAAGTATTGATGCTAATTCCTCTCTTCTGGGAATTTTTTACTTTATACAATATCCTATAGTAGTATTTGCCATTTCCTTGGCTGCATTTTATGGGTGAGACATCATTTTCTAATGAGTAACATATCCCAGGGCCTTTTTCCCTCTTCTCAGTTACTGAGTTCCTAATTTATAATTGAAATAATGTAACATTTTCATTTGTGTGTATCATGTGTCAGTTCTGTTACCAAATCTTCAAGATGCTTTGTCCTATATATTTATGATGCCTCTTTAATTTCATTAACATATCGGTAATTCTTGAGTAATTTAGCCATTAGTAAGAATATTTTACATTAATTTCAATAGTAATACATTTCAACAAGGATCCTTCTCTGTACAGCTTAATGGTTCCTTTTTTAAAATTGCCTGTTCTACAGTTTCTAGTTTCTTAGCCTCCTTATAACTCTGGTGTTAATCCTAATCCTCTTCATTTTAACTAGTAACTTCCTACATGTCATCTATCAAATGCTTAACTACTTCTGATTTGTCTGGACTTCAGTGATCTTCTTAAAGAAGAAGATTGGGTTAGTCTAGCACTAATTCTCATTTGTCCTAAATTGGGAGTAGATTTACTTAGCCTCCCATGGTGACTGTTTCATTTTGGCAATAGTTATCAGTACTCAGTTGATATCAGTATCAGTCTCAGTAGATTTCCTTTCTTGGGAGACAGGACACACTGTTTGTGTTTTGGCTCTGTTTTTTGCTTTTTTGGCCAGCCATTTCTGCAACATTTTAGATTCATTCTGGTTAGAATTACAGATGGATGTCCTGCATGAGGATGCTGCCAGGGGCTGCCCATCGGGTGTCTTCAGCTGCTGCTCTTGCCCCATTCAGTTGCTTCATTCTGGCATTGTAGTCCTCCAAGACAGCAGGTGATGCTTTGGTGTTTCTTGGTTGAAGGTGGAGTTTGCTTTAGCTAAGCCAAGCAAAGGAACATTTTCCTGTGCCAGAAGTTGAGAACTGTCATGTTACTGAAGTTGGTACTTGGGTATTTTCATAAGGAAAAGAAATTTCATATATTTTGGTAAGTTTTTGAGGCAGTTAGTTATGGATTCCAAGTTACTTCAGATGGGTGAAAAGGTCCTGCTTTGTAATTGTAGCAGAGTGCTTTGTAAGGGAAATGTATTTGGACAGAGCCACCATTCCTGCAAAAAGGGAGTGTTTTGGTTACTTTACTGAACAGGAAAATGTTTGGCTAGTGCTGGAGCCTGCTCAGAAGACAAGAGCTCAGTAGCTAAGCAGAAAATGTGCTGGAGTGCTGGAGTATGCTCTTCAAAGTGTTTCCTTCTCTTTAGAAAAAACATGGCATTCCTTTTAAAAATTTGTTTGCTTAATGCGTGAACTGCAGATTTTCTTCCAGGATAGTTGGCAGAGACCTGTAACCCATCTCTCCTGGATGCTTTTTGGTCTGTTACCTAAAATTCAGCAGGAGGTCAGGAGTGTCAATACTGAAGGTTCTTATGCTGGTTATGGAGATTGTAGTTTTCCAAACTTAATTTGGTTTACCTTGGCTGTATTCTTTTCTTTTTTAAAGTACACAACTTTCTATTCCTGATGCTCTGAATTTCAGTGAAAAATTAAAATCCACGTGAGCTCTTGACTTTTCTGCAGACTTACAAAAAAGAGACACAATACTTGGAAGGCAGCAGCTTCATTTTGTTGATCTCTGGACAAGCTTCCAGCTGTGCAGCTGTGCTTGCATTATGAGTGTCAGTGTTCTTGTTGGATACTTACCTGGCACAAATTCAGAAAGTAGCATGAGAAATGGTCTTCACCACTGATCTTCCAGTCTTGAAGGAGCCTGGATATAGCACTTGAATTTCATATTTAAAATGTCAAATGGTTGTGAAATGAAGCATGGGCACAAAGAGAATCTCCACACTGCTAGAGTAAGCATGTTTGTGGATCTTGCTGTTACTTTGTTCAGAGATTAATGGAGTGCCATCATGGGTCTCCATTTGCTTTTCAATACTGTAGCTGAGTATTCTTGTGAGCACTAAAGAAGGTATCCAGGTGTTTCATGTTACAGAAGTAGTTTACCTGGCTACTGCTGCTCTTGAAGGATATAAAACCCCCTTGTATCTATTTATCTGTCAAGGAATACAAATAGACACTCTCCAGTGGGAGCTGGTTTTGAGCAGCTCTCAGTCGAGGAACTCTGGCAGGTTCATTAAGGAGCTGGAGTAGCCGTGTTCCCCACGTGTGGTGAACTCATTAAGTTCACAGGCAGTCAGAGCCTACTGTTCGAGAGCTCTGTGTCCTTCTGAAGGAGTTTGTATCAAACTGGGAGACCTGACAGTCAGATGACTTAGTGTTTGTTCATTCTTTCCACAAAATCTCACAAAGGACACACTTAAATATTGGCAGCGTTAGCTTTTAGGATCAGATAGCTCATGGGTTTTTCTCCTAATAACAATGAAAGATTTTGAAATCGTATGTTTGGTTTTGTTGAATTGGAGCCCACAGATCTAACTGTGCCTTATTTTGAGTCTTGCTTTGGGCAGTAGAGTCAGGGATCTGTTTGGGCCGTGAAGTTGTGTATTCTGTAATAGGAATTCAGTTTATTGCTGTAATGGATGCAAACTCATTACAAGTTTGAGGCCACAGGGGATACTTTCCTTTGCTGTGGAAGTCATCTCAACCGGACAATCTTCAGTGCAACTGGCCATGCCCTTCCATGTCAGTGACTGACAGATCTAATTCTGCTTTTGTAGCCGAGAGCCTGTTAGTTAATGGAGTCGTGAATATTGTTACTCAGAGGCAACCTTCAGAGTATTAAAATGCATTATCCCTGTTCTTCACTTGATATTTGTCAAACAAGGTGTTATATCTAATGAATTCAGTGCTATTGTCAAATAGATACTGTGTGTAGATCATGACTTAAAAGAAATGGTAATATAAGTAGCTTCATTATTGCTTTGCAGTGATGGAGAGAGATGGGTTTAGTTTGCTTGTTTAAATCCTATGTGATGGAAACCCAGAGTGAATGTCTTCTCTGAGGGAACAGCAAGTATTATGGGTGATATGATCAGATTAATAAGATCCATAGTACATATATATTTCATACAGATCTCACGGTTTTTCCCCTCCTCATTTCTTCTTACATGGAAGCAGATGAAATGCAGTACTGCCTTGGAAGTACCATAGTAGGTTTCTTTTAAAATTATCATTCTTGACATATTTATCCTTTCTTATGGAAGTGAAGATGCAGATATTTAAGAACCCTTCTTGCACAAAAAAGCCCAATTTCCGCTCAGTACTTAATTAGCACTTGTTTATGACACAGCATCTGATTTGATTTTCGAAACAAATTGCACAGTAAAGAGGCTGATATTTAAACTGTATAGTAACCACAGCTCCAGCTGTGACTCAAATCTTGTAAGCCTTCAGGGGTTGTGTTTAGGCTTAGAAAATAAGAACTCAGGCCTGTAATTAAATGTCCTCTGAAAATCAGCCTTGGTAGAGAAGTGGAGAAGGTACCACTGAATTTTAAATTACTGACTTGTTCTCAAGAATCATTCTGTTGTTCTGTGCCTTGCAAGGGACTGCAGAAATCAAATGGATTAAAAATGGAAGAGTAGATTACTAAAGGAAAAAAAGTCAGGGATTGCAGACAAAGAGATGAGCAAAGAAAGCTATTTTGGCTCCCCAGTTTATAGACAGATGCAATATATATAATTTTAGTATATGGCTCACATGTAGATAACAAGTTCTGTGGACACCAGAAAGACTAGAGAGAGAGTAAAGATTTCATACACAATAAAATTGCATTTCAGAACTGTGAGTAAGGTGCTGATGGTTGTGGAATAAGCCATCTGTGGTAATGGAAGGCTCATTTTTAAAGCAAGGCCTCAATAATAAACATGAATGTCTTGGAAAATGAAGTAGACTAGGTTATATCAGAAATTAGCCACTCACCTAAATCAAAATATGAAATATTCACAAAATAGCATGATATAAATTAGCAGTTAGAGTGCTTTCAGAGTTACTTTTTGAGGAAAGCAATCACTGTCAATGCTATTGAAAAAGAGAGCAAAATTCCCCTAGCAGCCTGACTTCTAGTCAGGGAAAATGCTGGAACAGATGCTAAGAGAAAATACTGTGCTTATGAATGGTATTGAGCCATGAGCATAAACGATGTGTGCTCATGAAAATACAAAAATGAGTAGGTCTTGCTGGGCAATTAATTGTATTGCTGGTGGAATTGCTTTGAATGGATCATAATCGTGGAAGATTTTAGTGTTGATTTATAAATTAATACAGCTTTCAAACAAGACAGTTTTCTGGGTCCCACATCTTAAGGCTGGGGTAAGAGGGGTAATTTTAATTTATTTTTTTAAATTGACCTCTTAGAAGTCATATCTGCTGTCATTGGGATACTGCAATTCAGAATATTTTAACCAGATGTATTACTTTAATTGCCTCTCTCTGCTGAAGAATGCATTACTAAGGGTCATTTACAGTGTGCCTTGGAGAACCACAGAAATTCAGAATTTAGGAGATTGGCTAAACTCTTCCAACCAATCATCAATCTGAGAAATTTTAATTAAATTATGCTTTTCTATTATGCTTATTTTGATGTAAATGGGGTCTCACTTGTGCAAATATTCCACTTTACCCACATACTGCTGCTTGTGCCATTAATTACACGCCTTGTCCTGGTAAAATTTGCTTCTCTTCTGTGTAGTCTCTCATTTCTTCCTAGATGAGAGTAGGCTTATCAAATGCAGAGGAGACATCCTTCACGGAGAGAAATTTGCAAGTACAGTATTGAGGAATAAGTGATGGATCTTAGTTTCTCCTATTTTTATGTTTCACTTGTCAGCATTGAAAAATAAATTGAGTTTACAGTAGCTGCTAATCTGCTGAAAGTCCTGATTGCTTTTATTACAATACTCAAGCCACTTTAATTTCGAGTCCCAAAAAACTGTGTTGGTAAGAGTTGTCTAAATCAAAATACTGTGTTATCTTTACTACTGGAAACACTTCTGCTGAAGAGTAATCCTGTTGGTGGCAACAGATCTGTTAATACACTTACATATTTGCAGGACCAGGGTCTTCAAATTAAATGGTTCAAGTCAGTGTCTTAAATCAGTTATTCACACTGCTCTGGACTGATGGACTAGCAAATGTTAAGCAGCCCCCTGGTCCGAGGAGCATGACTGTTATCTTTCCCTTTGTAGGTTAGGTGACAGAAACAGAAAGAAACAAAGTAATTTTTCACAATTTGTTGTGAATGCAATTTGTTTCTATCATCACAACAATTTGTTGCGTGAACTTGGGAACATCTGAGGCTGGGCTCTCTACTTCTGACACTGATTTCCAATGATTGTTACTTCTGCTTGTTTATGAGGACTTTTTTTTTTTTTCCTGGATAGTTACATACTGGGGTGTCCTACTTTGAAAAAGAAACTGAAACACATGAGCCAGAAGTAAAATGTGTATTTCTGTAGTGTTGTTGCTAGATATGCAGCATTTCACATAGTTTCTTCCATTTCCAAAGCACATAGAAATGTCAAGAGCTCCTCTCAACACATCTGTGAGGTGTTGTCTTTGTTTTACAGTCATAGAGAGACTAACCACCCATGACATTAGTGCTGAAGGAAGGATTAGGTCTTGGAGGATGATGCTTCTAGCTGTGTGAGAAGTCTCCTAAAACATAGTTTGTTAATGTGTTAAGCATTGCAAGTCCAAATGCAGCAGGTGAATGCAGTAACCAGACATACTTGACTTTAATTTATCAGCACAATGGTGGTTATTAAAATTCGTGTTCAGCTGGGATCATTGGGTAGGACACCAGGGCGTAATCTTACTGCTACCTGAAAGATTTAGGAGGATTTAAATTCAAACTGGAGAGAAGCAAAAATAACAAGTGCTCAAAGTATACTGTAAAATCCTGAGTGTGTACTTTTCTTTAGAGGCAAGATTTTAGTCTGTTCTAGTTCTTATTTTATTTTCAGATTCCAAGGCTGCCCACCATAGGTGTGAAGGTTTGTCATTTAGCCGTAACACATTTTTTCTCTCCAACAAACTGTATTTTTTGGTGTTACGGGTACCAAAGTGGATGCAGTGTATACAAACTAAATATTGTGTTTATTCAAGAACAAGTGAGAGTAAGCTCATCTTCAGTACAGCCATTCTGAAAACAAATAAGCTTTTTCCAGCCTTCCAGGCAGTGTAGGAGGGGCACCCATCTAATTTGGAGGGGAAATGCTGTGAGTTAAGAAAGAGCTCTCAAGTAGTTTCAGGGCATAAGAAAAATCTCTGGACTAGGTGTTTGTGAATGTTCTGTCTGGTCCTCTTGCTTAGATGTGATTTTAATTTCTAAGCATCTCTTTTTTTGGGGGGTGGGGAGGGGAAACACTTGAATCCACCTGAATGTGAGAGTATCTTTGAACTGCAAATAAATGTCATGCCAGGCAGTGTTTTGGGGTTTGTTGCATACTTTTTCCTAGCTGTAAGTTATGCTATATATGTTTATGCTTCTAGAGCAATTTGGTGTCTTGCCTTTGCTTCAATCCAATAAAGCATGAAAAGAGTAAATGGGTGGGAGATGATATTTGTCTGTTGATTTGAGGCATAATTTATGGCTGTGTGTAAGTATAATAACCTGTTACCCTGGTATTAAGGCTGCACCTCCTCAGGAATTTTCTGTCATCTCTTCATGTTGTCCAGTGTCTGGTCTGACCATGTTGAGGATGGTAACTGTGAAAACATTCATAGCTTGACTACTGCTATTCTGACACCATTTGCTTTTTATGTAGTGTCAAAAGCATTAATGATCATTAGTCTTTGCTATTGCATCCACCACAGAGGCTGTGCTTATCCAAGCACATTTTTGTGGAAAATAAAAAAAATACCTATATATACTGAACTGAAATGTGAAATGGTGGAAAACATAAAAATGGTGACTTTATTTAAAAAATGTTCTTAAAGCAGCTGATATCAGAGCAGTAAACAAGAACTGATCTGGGGAATAAACCTTCATATGTGGCTTTAAAAATTCTGCATTGTTTAAAATGCTCCAGAATTTAGACTTAGGTTAGCTAGGTCCCAGTGTAAAAGGAGGTCTCTCTTTATGTCTATTCTCTCCTAGCCCCGAATACACATGCCAAAAGATGGATTTCAACTTATATCTTCTGGATACCAAGCATGGCTAAAGCAGGTTGGACTGTGTTATTGTTATTCATCTCATGTGAGGGACCGTGTTGGACACCTGTGCTTGTCTCATTAGTGAAGTGCATAAATGAGGGTGTAATGAAGTTACAGTGCCATGTTAGCTGATACCCCTCATAGCCATCACTGTTTTGTGTTTATGCATGCTGTGTTTGTATAACATTTTCTCACCAGTCTGATGAATGTGCACTTCCTGTAAATACAAGTTCAAAATGCAGTCACCTGGAAGCGAAGAGGGTCAGAGTCTGAAAACGAATCTACAACAACAGCTTGAATTACAGAATTAAAATGGGCCTTCAAACACAAAGCTGCATGGTGGTGGTGCTGGTAATAATGGGGAGGCCACTGGGTTAAAACTCAAGAGAATTGCGTCTAGCATCTAATTCAGATCTGCCTGGGTGAATCAAGTATGGACACTTACTCACATCACATAACAATTGTGCAGTTTGACACAGTCTGACACTGTGGGGAGTCCCCACTCAGAAGTGGCCTAGTGCTATATTACTCTGGCTATTATTAAAGGCCAAGCTTTAGATGTCTCAGCAGTCTGCCTCTAGCAATTGCTGTCAGCTTTTCACTTTTGTGAGTGAAAAATCCCCCTTCAGAAAAAATAGTTTAATTTACAAATGAGCTGCACAGATCTCTTCTCTGATGAACATACATATATGATGAATCTCATGTCCTTGAGAATACATGGCTTAAAGTTGCTGTTTCTGTAGAAAGCCCGAATACGTTGTTATGGCAACAAAAACTGGAAATATGAAAACAGCACAGATAAGCTGCATCCTGTTGTCATGGCAACTGCAGTTGTGAAATGACAAAACATGGTGATGAAGGGATCTTCAAGGTGGTACCGTGAGCCCAACATAAACAAAGAGCCAAGACACTTGAGCAGAGTGTGAGAACGAAAAGCATCAGCAAATCCCCTTAAAGTGTGAGAGTTTCATTGAAGGTGCCAACAGGATGGTTTTGATCATCTCCAGTCTTGTGTCAGTATCTTACAAGCAGTGGGCAGTAACTCGCTTGTGCAAGCTGCATATTGCTGTCAACTTTTATTGACTTCTGTGAAACTGAGCAGGGCTTGAACACCTATTAGAAGATGGGCATCAAGTCTTATATTTGCAAACCATTTCTTTGAATGAGTGATGTGCTGCAAAGGTGAAGTGTGCTTTGGAGCTTCTTTCTGAGAGACCATTTCTCTCTCCTCAAGTCCTCTCTAGTGAAGGTCAGTTGGGACACTGAAGCTTATGTTTTCTTGATTTAAACTTTGCTGAGCCGGAGGCAAGGTGTCTCAGAGGAATCTCAACTCTGCAATTATTGTCTCACAGAGCTCAAGTTTGTTGACCTATGGGGCATGGCATCAGTTTCTGTTTCTTATGTGGGTTGGGAGAACAATAGGAAGAGAATTGTGTGGCTGTTCTGTTTTCCTTTTACTTCAGAGGCAAACAGACCAGCCTTATACTACCAGTGCTCTGATGCAGGTGGGATATATGCTTTTTGGACTGAAAAATACCAAGGGGGTAAAAAACCTAAAATGTACAGTAAAATTTCCAAATAGGCTTTACACTAGGCAACCTCAAATAATAGAATAACTTGTGCTTTTTGAAAAAGATAATTTTTGTAAGCATGCTTTCCCTTTGATTTTTAGTTTATTGATATTAGTTCTAATGTCTATCTCAATCTTCTTACTCCTTGATCCAAGGAAAAGTTATGAACCTGTGCTTGTCATCAGCAGATACTGTCATGGAAATAGCTTTGCTATTCCAGTTTCGTGCTGTGATTTCACCACAGGAAGTGTAAGGGTAAGGCAGTTGATAAAAAGGCTGGGAAGAGCTTTCATGAGAAGCAGAGAGGTTAAATTTTTTTGAGGTGAGTTTGATTTGATATAGGATATCTATCAAAGGTACTACCTGTAGGATTCCTTAAAAGTAGGTATTGAAAAGTAAGCCACTTTTGATGTATGTAAAAGCATAATCTACATATGCATCCAAGTGGAATGGGGGCTGTGCATCAGGTTTATTCTCCTGCTGTCTTTCTTTTTAACAGGATCCTAACTTAATGATTTTTTTTTTCCTCAGCATGGCTGAGTATTGATGTACTGCCTGACTTATACAGAATGTGAGATGTATCCCAGTAACACATTGTATTAATGTGGACTAAAAGCAGTTTATATTACAGATGAGGTGGAGGAAGATGGAGTTCTGCAAGACTGGACACATACTATAAATATCCATAAAACTGACAATTTTATCTAAAACCAGTGCTGGCTGCATTTGCATATTTTCAGCCTTCTTAAACTGGAGATAATAGTTGAACACTACTTGAGCATGGGTTGCCCACACTGATGTCATTACCCTCTGCCCTTTAATGGCAGGTTTTATATTGAATGTTGCTGTGCTGCAATGGAGAGTTGTATTGTGTTCTTATGTGGGCTAGAGGAAATACAATGCCAATGGCCAGAAATACGTGTTGCATTAAGCCTGGCATTTTAAGTAACCTGTGTTGTTCTCTTTACTCAAGTTCTTTCCTGTTTAGGTGTTGGTCTTTTTGTAGAAAACACAGTTGGTTTATTCAGCCTTGATCTTCATTTGAGCTTTTGACTTGCTAGCAGTCTGTAACATCCCATCACCTCGATGCTGACCCTTTGGAGACAAGCCACAATTGACTTCTGAAGGGAGAAAGGGAGGGAATGTTTGTGTATAAATACAGTCAATAGACATGACATTTTAATTCTTATGTTATATGGACACTTTCTGTAGTTTAACCCAAACTATGCAACTTGGCAAGTTAAGCTAATTAGGTAAAACATTTACAAAACATTATTTTGATTACATAAATGGGGAAATAAAAGTAGCATTTTAGGTGCCTTCTGAAATGTGGTCATTCAGAGTTAAAGCTAATGCCTCCCTTTTTCATAGCATTGTGAGCAAGTATGCATCACATAGGAGATGTAATGTAATGCACTCATCTGAGCCTTTCTGCCTCCCACTGTCTTTTTGTAGTAGAATTTTTAAAGCCAAGTTATAAACCTGTACATGTGTTTTATGCTGGAAATTCTTGGTGATACCTTAACTAGATTGGTACCAGCAAAGGCCAGTATAATCAAAACAAGGCACTTCAGATATTAATGGTCTGCACTTCAAGTCAGCTGGAAAAGAGAGTGTAAAAACCAGGGCTGTGGTGAACCAGGATTCTTCTGCTGGAATTGCACTTTGCTGAGAGAAAAATGAAATTATTCTGGATTTATTTTTTATTTGTAATTTTGTCATTTAGCATCCTTTCCTTAACTTCTAAAACATCTATTTTCAGTGAACCCATACACTTTTTAAAATTCAGATACTAACTCCTTGGGTGGAAAGTTGAAATAAGATTTCTTTCTGCAGTTCATTTATTAATACTTGACACTCATATAGTGCATTACGTCCTCAAAGTGCTATGCAGCCATATCAGTTATCCTTGAAACACTTTTGTGTGGTAGGTGCATAACAATAACTCTGAGAGATTTTATGGAATTAAATAAAGCTAGAGATGAGGGAAAAATCTAATGAAACTTGCGTTTCATCTCTCCACCAATGTAGGTTTTTTCTCTGCAGTTTGTGTCATGAAAATAGAGAGAGGTTCTAGAAATATTCCAAGAGGAAGAGGTTTCAATAAATTCCTTAGGATGCTGTGTTACTGCCCAAATTCATGAGGAATTGTTTGGTATTGATCAGGCTTTAGACACAGAATTATAGAATCATTAAGTTTGGAAGATACTTCTAAGATCATCAGACATAATGGAGCTTAGTAGCAACTGTGTCTTTTTGCTTACCAAAGAGCCAAATGCTCTTGTTCTTGTAAGATCTCCATTTTAACCCTTCACATAGTTTCATGCTTTAGACCTTGGTGAGATTGCTCTTAGTAAGTTTGGTGTTGTTTAAAGAAGCACACACAAGTCTCTGCAAATTTTACTCCTTAAAGAAGGGTATGTCACCTAAATCTTAAAGCTCTGCAGCTGCACTGGTTTAGATTTATCAGCTTCATGCATTAAAGAGCTATAATTATGAAAACATTTGTATTGTGGAGTTCAGATGTGATCTATACAAGTTCCCTCAAGCACTTGGCAAATGAGGATCTTGTACACCTCGTAGCTGGAAGTTGGCCCCTTGTGAGGCATGTAATTTCTGTTGACTTGAAATCACAGAGGTTGAACTCCAGTAACCACTCTTTGGGGAAAACATTTCTTCACAAACATTTACCTAAAAGCTGTGATTTGATCCTCCCAGATCCCACTCAGGTAAGTTATAATTTGGATAATCTGAATACGTAAATCCTTCTCCATGTGTCTTATCTTTGATATTTAAAAGTAGTTAGTGAACTGGAATGTCTTGTAAAAAGTTACTGTTAGCTAGGGAGTTACCAGAAGATTAGAGAAGAGTTTGCATAATATGTATGTTAAGGAAAATTTACTGAGCAATTGCACACAAAGTGGGTGGCTGAAGGAAAAGGAACCGTTCATAGCAGTTGGAGCTCTGTGTGCACAGCAAAGCTGGCAGAATGGAGTAACACCCTGAGGGTGAAGGGGAAAACTGCTGCACTGAAGTCAGTGATCTGTACCAGGGTGAGAAATCCAGAATTACCTATGTTTGGAATCTAGAAAGAGTGTTATAATTGAGTCCTAGTAGCATATTTCAGCCTCTGATTTGTGAGACCTACTTGTTTGGAAGTCAGACCCTGGTTGTCCCAGAAACATAGGCTCAACTTTCCCGAAGTGAAATGTTGGTTTGCATCATTTGCAGTTTGTGATAAATGGTCCAAGAATCTTTAATGAGATAGCTCAGCTTTTTTTGTGGCAAAACAGGAGCACAAAGCACTTTGGATCGTCCCCATGCATGGTTGTGGACATGTGACCAAGGTGTGTGAATGTAATAGAGGGTGAGGAATGGTGCAAAGCGCTGGCTGTGGCAGCAGCCGCCCCTGGCCCTCCACGATTCTGCTGCACTATGTGCAGCTGGAAGAGCTGAGGGTTGGTGGGCTGGTGGAGCCCTGCGAGATCCTGCTCATGGTCACACTCCAAGGATTACTGCAGTTACCCCTTTATATTTATCAATTAATTTTCTTACTGTGGAAAGACTTCCAAGAAAAACTGCCAGTGACAAAGTCAGAATTATCTGGTTATAAGTGTGGGAAACTGGTCTGGGGTGCAAGGAGGTACACATTTTAACTGTATGCCTTTGACTGTTGTTTTTTTGTCTTAATTAAGACTTACAGCTTTTAATGTTTTTCTCATTTTCAAATGAAAACAGGCAAAAAACTTTCTCCAAAAGTTATGAAAGTATTAATTTGCTCTGAGACATGCTAGTCTCTTTGGTAAGTTCATAATTGGGCAGAATTTTTTTTTAAATGCATATTCTTGTCTCTCAGGTATATAACTACTTCATAACTGGTAAATCTGTATTCATATGTTAGAGTTTTTAAAGGCATATTATTTACACAATTCACTTGAATGGCTCCTTTGGAAGCTGTGTGGCTCTCTCATGTAATTATGTATTTAGTATGCTTTGCATCCATTGTTGGGATAGGGGGAAAAAAAAACAAACTTAAGCCCCACAAAATCTGCTAAAATAAATAATAAAAGAATATTCTCATTCCATTTTGGCAGCTTTTTAAGAAGTTGCATTATATATTTGTTTTTCAGATAAGAAGAGCTACCAAAGCTAAAAAATGAAATATGTGTGGCAGGTTTTTTAATTGAGAAAGTATACAAGATGCACTGGGAGTATTTTTTTTAATACTTATATATATTTAATCAGAAAACACCTCTCAGAACAGTAGAGGGAAAAAATAAGATACTTTTTCATTTTTATGTGTATGTGAGAGGTTAAAAGAATGAAGAGTGGACCAGAGAAAGGATCCAAAATAATTTTTTAGCCAGAAATAAATTCCTGGAATTGTTATTAAGTTTCATGAGACCAGCATTTGTAATGTAAATAGCAGCTGCCTTATCTGATGCGTTTCATGCAATGTGTTGCATTCTGTGGTGACAGGAATAGTGCAGACTGAACACAACGTGAAAGTGATGTATGTTATATTTTTGGCATTGGCTTAGATAAGTATGTGGCCAAAAAAAGTATGAGAGGAACTGAGTGAGATTGAAAGGTATTGAGGTTTGTGCTCCCATTTTTGGTGGTATATGATAAAAATAATTCTCAATATTAGGAATCCCAGTAAGATCTGAGCATGTGTTTGATAAAGGATTAAAATTCCTTAGGCACTTTTCCTGAGAATTAGGTTTTATAGGGTGTGCAGGAAACAGTGGTGTCAAAGAGACTTAGAGGGAGAATTGTTCTTGCCAACCATCCCGGATTTGCTTTCTGAAGTGATGTTCTGTCTCCTCATATCAAGCTCACATCTGGTTTACATACTGCTAATACCCTTCAGAGCATCCCTTATGTTTTATCTGCTCCACTTTGGGTGGTAGAATTTCTAGCACCTCTTTTCCTCTCATGTCTTGGTTTTTGTAAGAGTTAAAAATTGTTACTGGTTTATCTTTAGAGTTCACCTGCGTAAGGCACTGGATGCTATACTTGAAGGGAAATAGTTTTGCACTAGGGAAGGACTGAAGTAGATGTGGTTAGCATCTGAAATTAATCTTATGTACAGTACACCAAACACCAGCCCTTGGGGAGAAAATTTGGTTTCCTCTTTGGCTTTGTCACTAATGTGTGAAGATGTACGAAATATATTAGGCTGCCTGTAAATCAGAGGTGTTTCAAGTGCACAGGTCATCATAAAGTTCAGTATGGGGGGTAGGTAGTAGGTAATACCTCACTATTTTAAAATGTACCACAATTAGAGACAGTCATTCTGTACTAATGTCTAATTAATTTCTCTGAAGTGACTATAAATAAAATATCCTTTGACTATTGTTTGATTTTCTTTTGGTCATTCTTGTTTTACAGTGAACTCAGTATAGTTAGTTTATGCTTTCATACTGGTGCACTATAGTTGGGAACTGTAGTAGTCCAAGAACTTTTTTTCCCCCCTGTGTAGAGCCACTTAGTTTTACAGGACAAGGTGATGTATTTCTGACCTGTAATGCAATTTACTAAAACTGTGTTAGTTACCCCTAGTATATTGTATTTGCTGAAGGACTAGAAGAGAGCAAATTTGATAAGAAAAACCCAGTCTGAAATGGTAATGTATAATCTTGTAATGCAGTAGCAAATAAAGTAAATAACCAATTTTTAGCACTGGCAAAAATTTAGCCATTGAGTATGTATTGAAATTTGTCTTTAGGACATCAGATAATTGGAAGAGAGGGTAGACTATTAGAGGCAGAACATCTGATGTAGTCAAAAAACGTTCTTGCAATATAATTACAAGAATAATTGAATAGGTTAAAATACATCTTCCCTTCAGCTCATGGTTACTGTCCACTCAGCTCAGGCAGTGGCTGTGAATGCTTCTAGCCTATTTTAATTCAAAGTGAGGCAAACCCATTTTAATCACCAGTGGAGCAGCTGGAGCCAGCCTCTGTCAGAAGGACGATGCTGGTCTTGTTTGAAACTGTACTCTTTGTATTTATTTAGTGGGGAAATACATTTCTGAGTTCAGGGAGTGGGATTTTAAAATCAATTGGAAAAAGAATTTTTTTTCATCAAATAATTCCCTGTTTTATGCCACTCAATGTGTATTAAAGATGCTTAGCTTTTCAAAATAAAAATCATTGTGTCTCTGGGTCTGGAAGTTATGCAGACATCCGAAGTATTAATGCAGTTGGGAGTTAGGAGAGTAAGAAGATTGCAGCCTCCTGGCCCACTACTTAGCAAGCAATACCAGCATTCCCATTTGGCTCTAGTCCAAGCACCCTGCCTCTGTATCTTTGTTTTGGTGAATCGATGTAGATTGACTTGAGTTCAGGAGAGGATTTTGTCAGTCAGCTTTCAAGTCATGAACATTGAGGCCAGTCCCTTGTTTGTGGAGCTGACAGTACAAAAGTGAGTGTTTGACACGTGGCTTGCTCCGTGCATGGGGATAGAGGCTGTTGAGATTTTTCAGAGATCAGGCTCTAAATGAAGTTGTTCTGTTGGGTCACTCATCTGATTTACACACAAGCTGTTTCTATTGAAGCACCTGGGGCCTTTTGTTCAGGCTTGTGAATAAGCCTCTTTCAGTCACCAACAGTAATTTAGCGTCTCTGCTTCCTTCAATAGGTAAAAGGCAAGTACAAGAATGACATTTCCTTCCACACTGTGCAACTTCACGCTTATGTTTTTAAGATAGGTAACAGAACTGTATCACTAATGTAGATTTTGTTATATGCTGGAGCAGATTCAGGAATCATCTTAGGTATTGGTAGTTTTTTACTTTGGACTTTTACTCTGGAGCAGTGCTAAGCGGTGGGAGTGCATGGGTGAGGAATTATATCCTCCATTGGACAGAGGGCTCTGCAGAATAGCCCTTCAATGTTTTCCTTTGTTACTGTGGCAATTTTAGAGGAAGACATTTCGTTGCCTTTTAAGTTGCCTTGCACAATAGAGTGCCCTGTCTGCAGATTGCAGTGACTCTGACTTGAGCTGTAATCTCACATAAACCTTGAGTCAACTTAAGCTTGCCTTTCCACTGACAGAGTGCTCCTCATTTTTCCTGCCTCTGTACCTTTCCATGCTTCAGTCAATACAAATATTTAAAGTAACTTCTTTTTTTTACTTGTCAGTCAGTTTTAATGTCAATCAGTTCTTTTGAGTTCATTATCACAGCATGAAAACTTGAGCCAGCCCAAGAGATGGGAAAGCTTGAGAATATGGAATAAATGATTGCTGCAAGTTTTGGATAACTCTGAATGAAAAAAAAAAATCATCCCATATTTATTTTGTATTATGTTATGAATCCTGGGATGGGTAATGGTAAGCAGCTGATGCTTACCTAGTGAATTTGCTCTGCATCATCAGAGGCACCATGTAGTGTATCTCCTTTTACTGTGGCATTCTTAGAGAATAATAAACAACTTTGATTTAAATAAATAAAACTAGTGAAATGCCTAACCATGGATGTCTATTTCATGTATGAATTTTCTAAAAAAAATATTACTGTCACAATATTTCAGTAGCTGTAGTGATACATATTACATTGCAAAGAACAGATTGCTGGCATTTGGAAGGTTTTTTTATATGTGGGAGCGTTTGGGAGGTTAGAATGGTGGACAAGGAAGTATGGCTCACTTTTATAGCTTGTTACAATACTATGGTTGTAATTGTTTTGGCTTCAGGGGGGGCATTACATGCAAGTTCATGTGATATATATTACTATGATGTACTCAAATTCTTGAGTTTCAGTATCTTTGTAAAGGGAAGAGTTATTTGGTTGGGTTTTTCTAAATGACAGTGCAGTGAGAAATATATTTTAAGGTATCATAAACTTCTATTGAGAACATTTCTGTAGGTTATATTCCCCAGCAGTCTTTAAATACTATTTCTGGAACAGCAGTGTAAATTGCAACAAAGTACAGCAAAGAATGTGGTGACAGACAAGGTTAATCTCTGTGTCTGTCTGCACAGGACCAAATTATGGATGTTGGTGATCACCTTTCTGCTCATTCAAAGATGGGTTCTGTTGCTCTTACATACTCATTTAGTGCAAGATTGTGCAAGGATTTCTAGTCCTCTCAAGAGCAGGAAGAAACAGTGGCTCAGAAGGCAGCTGTCATTTCATACCCATTCCAGCTGCCCTTTCCACTCAAATTTCCTCCCATTCCACCCCCTCCCCCCCATTAAAAAANTGCAAAAAAGAGTTTGAGGGTTTAAAATCTCTATCAGCTAATCTATCACATCCTTCAGTTTTCATGGCTGTCAATTTAAAATACACTTGTTTTTTTCCTGCCTTGCCAGTAATTAGACAAATGCAGTAGTGCTTATGGCATGAAAAACTCTGTGTCTGGTAAAAGCAATTGCTATCATAATGCATCCCTAAATTTAATAGTAGTTGTGTAAAATGAATAAGCAGCTCTCTATTTCAAGGGGTAATGGCTTTAACTATCAAAATGGCTAGTATTTTCCTTGATTGGCTGCTTTGGCTCCTTTTTTGTATTTCTATTTTTAGGAACTGAATCAATTTATTATAACAATTGTATTTTATTTAACAAACAACAAGGCAAGCAGAAACACAAAACCCTTATAAAGTGTCACCAACTTCCTATTCACCGTGGATCATAGTTTTGTCCTTTTATCCCATTTACAGAAAAAAAACACAAGCCTATTCTTTCCCTGCAAGTATTACACTTAAAGTTGTCATTTACTTTTCTGCTTTCCTTGCAAAATTGCTTGCCTTGTGTTCTGCCTGGAGCATTGCTGTGGATGGAGAAGTGGTCTCATTAATTGGAAAGAAACTTTTTATTACTGTGAGAACTCAACACATTGGTGTGGAAAATTAATCAAAATTTACTTTCTTAATCCATAGTGCCTTTTTCTTGCTACTATGACATCTGTAAAGCTTCTCTCAAGGAAAAGATGCTTCAGCAGTTAGTGCTCTCTTAAAGGGCAGTTGCGTTGATGCCATTTGGCTAAGCCTTAAAAGTTCCTGTAATCTGTGCCATCCTGTGTCACACAGCCCCATCTCATAGTTGTCCTTTCTCTGCAGTGCTCTATGCCCAGATCTCTGTGGCTGGGCTGCTCCAGCCTGGCGGACAGCATGCCCTCGCTGCGATGCCTGTATAACCCAGGGACTGGCGCACTCCCAGCTTTCCAGGTACTTTCTGTCTCTCCCCACTCCTTTTCTCTCCATCTGTGTGCATGTGCATCTCCTTTACTTGCCTGCTTGACCTCTGTTTATTCTGGTTCATACTCTATGCCTCTCCTCTGTCATTCTGATCTCTGGTATTTTAACCCATCTTGTGTTAGATTCAGGGCAGCTGGGCCATTTCCATTTACCTTGATATAATTATTTTATCTAAATTGGCTTGATACCATCATCTTTTTCATTGGCTTTAAATTGTGTCCAAAAGATACCACTTAATTATATCTGGCAAACAGCATCCATCACACAGTCTCCAATCTGGCTGTTCTGGCTATTTGCGATTCCCCTCCCATCTAAAATTTTTGCGTGCCACTTAAAGGACTGAGAGGGTGAGTTCATTGCCATGATGATAGTTGATGCCAGCAATTCTTTACTTCAGCTTTGTTAGCAGGAGTCTGGACATTCTGACTACAGAAAATTATTGTCCAAGTAAGCTGTCAGTCAAAAGGCAAATAAAGGAAACCTTTTTTTTTTCCTTTGATCTCTGAATTTATTAGATTCAGGCTTTTCTCTGTCATGAGTCAGCTTTCTGCCAAACAAGTTTATTCAGACCTTTTGGGTGACCAGTGAATCTTAAAAAATGCAGACATTCTTCCATGGGTAGAGAGTCAGACAAGTGCTGGGTGAGCATCAAGAAACGTAGACAAGGCTCTCAAGATTGCAAGCATTTTTGATGACATGTGGACATAAGAGCAGAGACTGAGCTCCAGAGATGTTATATTCACATTGGAAACTCTGAGGTATTTTATGAACTGCAGTGACTGAGGGACTTCAGGAGTATCTCTGTAGAGAGCATGTTTGTTTGAGCTTATTGTAGCATGAACATTCACTTCAAGGTTTATGCTGCTAGATTATGCTACTGCAGGCCTAACCTGTGGCAGAGTGTTTTATTTACCAGTGTCTTTCAAAACCAGATAAAAAGAATAGGCCAGAATCTTTCTGAAATGTTCACTTGTTATGGGGTAAGTTCATTATGCACCTCTAAAGGAAAACATGCAAAGATTATTTTAAGTTTTACTTCTTGCTTCCAGAGCTAGGATAGTGCTGTGGAAATAATCCTCTTAGTCCCAGAGGAGGCTTAAGTGTCTTGCATCATTTTGCTGCAATTTTTTTTGCTGACACAGCAGTAGCACTGATGGACTCTGGAAGGTGTCCTGCCAGGCCTCCTTTGCTGAACCAAGCTTTTAGTGGAGCTTTCTGTGGGGGAGGGGGAGGCATGACTTTTTATTAGTCTGAGAGGACTCTAGAGACAACAGGCAGAGTTTAGACTCCTAATCCTGATTTGCATAATTTGACTAAATCGAATGGGCCTAATTTTGGGGCTTTTGGCTGTTGAATAAATCTCAGATTTCTTTAAGCTTAGCAGTTTATGGAAAGTAATTTATGAACTCAAATTGAGACTTCTTCCTTTCTACTTGAATTATTTCTGATTACTTAAAATAGGCATATATTACAAAGGGGGAGAGAAACTAATTTATTTTAGCTTAAGGTGTCCTTGCTAATGATAGATGCGAACAATGACTGTTCTGCTAATGCAGTGCATTGATATTTGGGGTCAAATGAGTCAGCTGCACAACCATTCCTTGGGTTGGGATACTGGTAGGACTGACATTGGCATTTCTGCGGATTTTGAGAGACATTTCCATGTGTATTTAGTGACTATGGGAATTGGGGAATTATGTCCTACTTGCCATCTGAAATGGTAGACTAGTACTCTTCACTGAACTCTGACTGCTGTGTTGAGGAACACATTTGCTGCCAGTTGAGAGAGAAACCACATCGCCAGCAACAGCTTCTGCAGCACTGAGTCATCCACATTTCAGTCCATTTGTTTCAATAGGCTCTGATTGATCCTCATTAGCTTGCATGGTTTGAAGAAAACTCCCCTCTGAGGCATGGCTTCTGCATTTTCCAGTACAGAAGGGAGTGGTTGGAGCCTGCTTGAAGCAGAGATTTTGCAGTATTTCACCATTCTTTAATGCTTTTTTTTTGGTATCAAATCTTTGGGAAAGCATTAAAGACTTTCTTGTAGCCCAGTGAATTTTCTCATATTAAGTTTCTTTTTTCCGTAGCAAGCTTGAAGTAACTGGAGAAGCATATCAATGTTCTTTGCTTGTGGCAAAAGAGAAGATGCCATCTGGAAGGCTACTTAGTCACTGCTGAATTTGTCTAGTTATTTACATGCCTGCCTTCAGATGCTCAGGCAGAAATGTGGAAAGATGCTCTTTTTGAATAGCTCAGTTAGAGTCTCGCCGACTCCTCATGGGAAGCATTGGCAGGTAGTTGATTTAGAGATGATTCTGTTAATATGTCAGGTAACTTCGGTTTTCTTCTTGTGTTTTTATTATTGGAGATATGTAGGTTGTTTCTGTAACAGGCTCTTCCTCAGCCCTGTTTTTAGGTAATCATCCTGCAGTGGGAAAGGCTTCAAGGCTAAAGCCAGGAATAGGGAAATAAGAAGCTAGAAGCAGTTCTTTTTTACATCTTTTATCTCACAGGGCTTTGCAACTGACAGTCTACTGGGTAACTGAATTTCATAGCAATCATGGTGGAAGATGGCAGCAAATAGGAACATCAACTCCTATAAGGCACTGTGGGAAGTGGTCAAAGAGGATATTTTATCAACTGAAGAAGGCCAGCCATGCCATTTTTGGTGTCTTGGATGCCAGATTTTATAGTACCATTATTCTACAGAGCAAATGAAAATTAGGTTGCATGTAGATTCTCCTAATAATAAAAAATAAATTATGCAGAGTATACTCTTTTTTCTTAGAAATTTATGCTTTGGAAGTTTCCAGATGTGCCAATAGGTGTCTGTTTTCATGACATTTTCCATGTGAAGACAATTACTTTCCCTGTTAAAATATTTTTCCATGCATGCTACAAGGCTCTGTTTATGTTGCTTTTCGTAGTTGCAGCTCTTTAAAAATTCAAGTTTACAATTACACCCATCAAGTGTTCCAAGGGAATTATTGTATTAATCCTTCCAGGTTTGGAAAAGACCAGAGTATTTCCTTGAATTCATTTCTGTAGGCTGTTGTATAAAATGAGGAGGCTTGAAGAAGAATGTAAAAGTCTTGCCAAAGACTTTATATATCACCATAATCACAGAGAGCAGTCCACCTCTTCCGTTTTACCTAATTCACAGCCAACACAAATACCAGCTCCTGTTTAGACTGTGAACTTCTTGGGACAAGAGTCATGCTTTTACTACCTTTGTCTGGAGCCTAGACACAGGTGGAGAAGAACAGAGTTGTCTTGTCAGCTTTATTTTGCCAAATCTGAGACTTTTGTTTCTGTAACAGGCTCTACTAATCAAAGAGGAGGATTAACTTTTGTGGTGGAGGTAGCAGTATCTTGTTGAATACAGAAGTGTCTTCGTAGAATATCAGAAATTTGATTTTTTTTTAGCTGAAGATCTTGGCCATAAAGAACTACACATGAGGGTTTGTCAGGTGAAGGGGACGAGCTTCTGCTTGGTTATACAGAAGTGAGCATGTGTGTGAAACTTCCTTGGTCTGGGCTAAAAGCTCTGTCTTGGGGAGGAAGGCACGGGTGTTGTGTGCTAGGCAAATCGAAGCAAAAGGGAGGCTCTAAAGTGTGGATCTGACCTCTGTGGACTGAGATTACTTTTGCAGAAAGGTGAAAATGCAAAAAATGTCAAAGGTATGAAGTGATGGAAGTCTGTTGTCCCTGTGATGCAGGCATGAACTTTTTTTTTTAATTACTTTTATATTATTTTTTTCCTAATGTTTATATTTTTGTGTTACAAAGCAGAATATTTGTTAAATATTCAGTGTATTGGTAGAAGTAGTTGTATTAAATTAAATAGTTAAATTTGCTTCAGCCTGTTCATGCACTTTTGTGGTAGAAGTTGACGTTTTATTGCTGGAAATACAGTGTGTATGTGAGTAGTAGTACATAATTTCTGGTTATACAGGAGGTTAGAGCTGGAGTCTTGGGGTGGGCAAACTGCATGCTCAGAAATGCGTTTGTGAGAAACACATTTGAAGGAAAATGGCTTTGGAGCCAGCGTTTGCTGGTCTGCATAGTTCTGTCTCTAATTGGGAGAGATATGGGGTGTCCAGTCATAGACTCCATCAGCATGGAGACACTGAGCCTGCTTTGTATTCACCCCTCTTGCTCTGCCAGTGGCTGTGTGAAACCTGCCCGGGGGCTGTTTACAGTGCACCTCTAAAGCAGAATCCTAATTTTGGTGACTAATAGCCAGAGCGTGTGGCTCCAGCACCCCCCGGCTGGCAGCAGGCTCTGCCCTGGTTGTGAATGTAGTTAGGTGGCCCCCAACTGTTTACAAGACAGCAGAGGTGAGATCTTTGATTGACAAGTCAGAAATGCATTAGATCATTCCTCTGCCAAGCTCTGGTTCATGCTGTTAAAAATGTCAGCCTCTCCAAGTTTGAATGGCAGCCCGAGGGCCTCCGAAGCTTTTTGTTTTCTGAGATGGAAACACAAATTGGATGTGTGCCTGAGCGCTTCATCCTGGGCTGTAATTTCATCTTTTAGCTAAGAACCACAAGGTACATGAGCAAAGCACCCTGTAAACAATAATACTGGGGAAAAAAATAAACAAGGTCGTGTTTCTGGTACGTTGATCCACTGGTGTCCTGACCTCTATCACGTTGAACATCTCCACTCTGATTGCTGTTCCCTTTGGCATTACAATGAGAGGAGATAGACTGACACAGGAGGCAAAGATTTAAAGTTGCAGTGCTGTTGCACATTCCTTGTATTGGCTATGAAATATTGAACTGCCACAATGTGACACCTGGTTTTTTAAGCAAAGTTTCTTGTTGGAGGTGTTCAGCAGCAGTCTTTTCTGTTTTTCCTCATTTTGCCACCTGGCAGGAGCAATTATAAAGGCATGAGAGACGATACAAGAAGGAGCAGAAATGAAGCCAAATCACATAATTTTTGTGTTTGACTCCAGCCCCATTTGTAGCTCAGACTTTTGGGAGCTTCACTGTAGGAAGACCACGATGGTTAGCCTTGCTGGAGATTTCTTTAAATAAAGTGCCCAGTGACTACAGAAGAGCTTTCTTAAACATATTTAGGATTTATCCCTCTTTGAATCTGGTGACCTTGTCTGGCTGGTGGTGTAACCTGTGCAGAGGCTGAGTGATGCTGGGGAGCCCACCAAACTCCGGGAGTTGCCAGGGTGTGCTGCAAGATCTTAGCTCTCAGGTAGTAGCAACAGCAAGAGATATTTTCTTCCTTTCACGTGGCAAAGAAATGAAGGGGACTAGAGAGAAATCTTTTCTTTGTGGATCAGTGGGATGGGTTTGGTTGTTTTTTGTAGCACGTCACTAATTTCTAATTACATTGAATAATTACATATAGTAACAGAAATTGGCATTTGTTTCCTCTCACATTGATCCTCGAAAGTTCCATATGCTTTTATTAGCTCTTTAATCTGAGTATCAAGAAGTGTGACAGTTATTTCTCACTGAGAAATACCACCCCAGTGTGTGCAGCACAATGATTAATTTAAACTGCATCTTAGGTACAAGGCCTCCCCCTCCTTCAGCCTCAGTAGTGATGGTCCAGTTACTACTAATGTGCTTTTGCCGCTGAAGTGAGGGCAAGGTTCCTAGCGCACCAGCACCAGTTTGGCTGTTTGGTTTAAAAAATGAAACAAAACTCATCCGAGTTTTCCTTCCTCCCTCGTTAGGAGTCAGGAAGGTGTGTAAAGCCGTAGTGACAAACGGCATATGCAGCGCCGCGTTGGAGGCATACAGGTATCTTTAAAGCTAGCTCCGGTTCCTCAGGATTGCGAACATCTGCTTGGAGGTATTGTGGAGCTCCACAATGCACTAATTGAATTACTCTTTTCTGGAGTTGCAGGCTGCGCTAATTGAATTAGAGCGGGGCCGTGCGTGTGCGCGCCGCCGGGCGGGCGGGCGGGGCGGGGGCCGGGCCATGGCGCGGGCTGTGCTGCGCTCCCCCGGCCGCGCTCGGAACTGCAGCCCCGGGGCCCCGCCGCGCCCGCGGCGCTTGGGCGCTTCGTGCCGCCCCAGAGTCTGCGTCTTTGTCCCTTTCTATGGACAGGGCACCCCGCTGCAGCCCCCTCGCACCAGTCACAGATGCTCCGCTGCGTTTACATCCAGCCTAGTCCCTGGAAATCGCTCCATTTTCACTGTGGATTTGATGGCTCCACGGACAGCGAGGGCTTCAGAGCGAGCCGGTGGCACAAGATCAAATTGTACCTATTTGTACGCAACTGGCAAAGAGATAACACCAATAAATGCAAATATAGAATTTTAGCACAAATTTGGAGAAGTCAGTAAATACTTTCTTATCCAGCATCTAAATTTAAGCCAGTGTTAGAATTCACTCTTAGGAAATATTCAGAGATAGTTCTGAATCATTCTGTGTAAGGAGAAGAAAATGAAATATTTCTTCTTTGAAAGAAGGTGAACACCTGCAAAATTTCAGGGAATCAACCCAAACGCTCTCAGTAGAAATGCGCTTGCTAAATCTTAAAATTCATAGCTTGAAGAAGTACTTTGCTACACTGTGTCGGGTGGGTTTCTTATTTCCTCTGCTTTCTGTTGGCTATTACTTACATAGCGTGTGAAAATACTCAGATAATTCTCTTTTTTGTGTTCTTTCCTCTACAGATAACCAGATGACTCACTTTTCCATAAAATCTCAGCTATTTTCACTCAGTTTTTTCTGTGTTTGGTAGACCATTCTCATTAACCATGTCTGAGGCAAGATAATATTTGTTTTGCTTTAATGGTTTCTTATATTTTGTTACATTTGAAATAAAAATAATTTTCTAGAATAGTCTACAAACTAAGTAAAATTAAACTGTCCTAGTGAAAATACATACCCAATACTCTGTGGTATGTGTGATTATTTTTTATGATGTTTGTATGCTTGCCCTGTGTCTGGTGATGTTAAACAGGGCTTCTAATTACCACTAAGAATTAGCAAAATTGCTGCTAAATACAGAAATTTTAGTTATACTGGAAGTCATTTAACTACCATCTGCCCCCCCAAAATAAAATGCAGATTTTTTGTTAAATATATGAAACAGGGTTTTGTTGCTTTTTGAGGAGAATTCCTGAAGAAGTTTATACTTTGAGAATTCTGTTTTTCTGATTTTATTTATATTTATAATTATTTCTCTCTAGCATTTTTTTTTAATATTTACATTTATAAATATGTGCATGTTTGTGTGTGTGTATAAGAGTAAAAAAACCCAGATTGTCAGTCTTCTTGGCTCCTTTATTAAGTAGTCAGGTAGACTGCTAGTAGCCATTGAGAATGAAAAATCCAAGGAACTCATTGATCATACCCAAATATTTATTTAGGGCTCATGTCTAGTTCTTAAATGACTACTAATATAATTTGGTACTATTGTGGAATTTTCTAAATTGTGTCTGTATATAGAAAGACCAACCATCACCTTTTGCCTGCCTTCTACAAAAACTCCCTGTGATTTATTTTCTCTAAGTATGACCATATATCCAGCAAACAAAGGAAGCAACTCTTCGTTCAGCCAATAAAGCTGCATGCACTTCTACTCTTTCAGGAATATACCTTGCTCTTCTATCACATCTTCAGAGTAATAAATGCAGCAACCCTTTGATGTAGGTAATAACATTTGACCTTGCAACACAGTGCGTTCCCTTGTGCAAATGAAGACAAACTTAACATGTTGATGTGGTGGTGGTGGTTCATTAAAGAAAACAAACATACACACACACAAATTTGGTGTGTAGGATAACACACTTATATCCAGTGCCTTCTTTTGGTAAAAGTCAGAAGTGAAGATGGATGTGGTGAGATTGTCACCTTTAAAATAATGTGGGAGTGCATTTGGTACTGCCTTAAGAGGCTGTAAATGGGAAAGAATCTATTTTATCCAGTGTATAGAGTGCTTTTAAGATCAATCTATTTCTAGAAACTAAATTGTCCTGGGACCAGCTCTTGATATAAAAATTCATAGAAACCTGTTTTTCCGAGTGTGGTAACTTCTTGCCATAGTGCTGTAGTGTTAGAATTCACATTGGCCAGGTTGTTCTGTAAATTAAACAGTGACAGCTTCCCTCGGGGGAACAGCCAATGTATTTATGATGATGTGCTGATTACACAAAATACACTGCAAGCAGAAAACAGCTGCAGAGAACAAACCTCTTAAAAGAATACAATTACAAATAGCACCCTCAGTATTTCTAGTGGTGAGAGCAAAATACAGCATGCTAATGCAGGCTTCTAGTTTGCTTCCAAAGAAGAAAAGGGATCTACAAAGAAGAGGCTGAAGTATGGTTGGATGCACACACAATGCCAGTGTGGAGCAGCACATAATCCCCTCCTGAAGGTGAAGGGCAAGAACACACCTCAGGCCTGCTTTTTAGCTATCCTTGTTGCTTAAAATTCCTGTGACTGCAGCTCCAACAACATTGGCTGGTGAGGTGTTGGGGCTCTCTGGCTTGTCGCTGTTTTGACTGCTGTGGTTCATACCCTGTGTGCTGGTTAAGGGCTGAGATGTGATTAGATGACTAATTTATGCTACCAGTATGACCATTATGAAGCAGATCACAGGAGATACTATAGGGGAAAAAAAAAAAAAGGCCCTGGTTTAAAGCTGAACTTTCTTTTGCTGCTAGTTATTGCTTTGAGGGAACTTTTGGAAATAAATTCCTATTGTTGTTTGCAGTAGCCTCCAGTGTTTTGTTTTTAAAAGGTTCCTGTTTTGTATGTATAGGGCAAGGTCTTGTACAGTCCAGTTTAGGATAAGATGAAACTTGAAACATAATTTTACTGGAAGATGGTAGAGGTGGGACTGTGATCATAAATTCAGGACCCAGACAGAAATTTGAAGAGAAAGAGGTCTTCACCTGGAAACAAAAAATGAGAAGTAACTGGAATTGCTTTGTGTAGTGTGGCTGTATGCAAGAGAGCTGTGATAAGACCACTGTGGTGGGATTTTCTGTGAGGGCTTATTGAAAATGAGGAGTATGTGGCAGTGGCAGCTCCCACAGCTGCTAATATCTCACTTTGGAGGGTTGCAAAAGCAAAAAACCTCCACAACTCCACAGCACATCCTTTTTTTTGTCTGAGTTGATCTGTCACACTTAAATTGTTAAAATATAACATTCTGCTTTTGGCTCTGACTTATATGTATGTGGGAGAGTGAAAATACAGAGAATGCCCTTTCCATCCACTTTTTCAGAGTCACTGATAGATAAGTATGATGCCTTTTAAAAGTCTGGAATTTCTGGTGTTTGGTGTCTTTGTTACGTTCTGGGACTGTATCAATAAAACATATTTCAGGCAAAAAATTATCTGTTTAAAATGAAAAAATGTAGTCCTTTCAACATATAGATCTGACTTTAAAGCAGATGAGGTAAAAGCGTTTGCACTCTAATTTGGAAAGACTTAATTCATTTGCTTAGAAGAAGTATCAGGTTTTCCATCTATGGATTGCTGGCATGTACTAATAGACTGTTATTCATCTGTCTGTATTTTCTTTAAATCGTTTTTGAGCCTCTGTGTGTTGTCCTGCTCTACTTACATGTATCCCATGTGGCAAGAGGGAGTTTTGTATAATCACCCTGCTTTAATCAATAGAATAATTGATAAACCAGATAAGATTTAAACTGATTACCTCCCCGAGTAGAACTCCCCGAGGGCCTTGGACTCTCTTAATTTTGACATGTATGTTGTGTACCCCGTGGATGAAGTGCAGTTTGAATTATCTGTTTTTATTTGCTTAATGATGGGGAGGGTGTTAAAGTCAAATGTTTAATTAACCCAGCAATGGGCTGCGCTGTCACTTACACACACATCCAGCTGATTGAGATATCTCACCGAGAATACTGAATAGGAATGATAATGTGGCACTGAGACGGAAGATTGCTTTTTCAATCCATTTGCTGGGTCACTGCTTTGAATGTCTTACTGGATGAAAGGCATTCAGCCTGGAAAAAAAAATTCAGCATTTAAGTACATTTTGTTTTCCTGGCCCCTTTCCACCAAGAAGTTAAATAAAATAGATATGCTGTAGGTTTAATAAGCCATTCATGTTGTAGAAAAAAAAAAGCTGCAACTACTGGATCTCGGATAGGCGGTGGTCTGGAGCTGTATAATTTCCTATAGGAACAAAATGTTTGCCAGCCCCAAGGTATCTTGGGGAGAGATACATTGCTGAGAACCTATGTACATCTTTATCTTTCCTTCTTTGGTTGCTTGACTACTCACCCTATTTGATGATCTCCAAAGCATGTTCACCTCTTCCTACCCAGTGCAATGAAATTTAAAATAATACTTTGTAACTCTTTATTCTAGTTCAAGAAAATGGTGGTTTAGAGTTGGAATTATTTTCCAATGGTAGAACCTTGTAGTGAGCTGGTAAATTTAAGTGTTGCAGCAGGGGCTGTTGTGTTGCCGCATTTAAATTTGCTCTAGCCAAATCAAGAGAACCCAAGGGTTTGTTTCTTGGGTGGCAGCTGTTAAAAGGCTGCAGTGCTTGCTAGCCAGACATTATAGTGTGCAGTGCCTAATCTGTAGTGTTTGATTCTTTTATTAGAAGATTATAATTTTTTTTTTGCTTAATGTGGTTGAACAATCACACCTTTTTTTCATAACAGCAATGAGGTTTTTCAACAGCACTGTATGGAGGTGATGCCCATATATTGGAAGGTAACTAAATTTGCCTCATAGTCCGGTGGTGTGATTGATGCTTCTTGTAATAAATGTGGCTTTGGAAGCTGGAAAAAGCACCGAAGCCTGACTGTATGGACTAATTACTACTGTGAGGCACATTGGGGAGGTGGAGCTGTGTCAACCAAACTGCTCCATGGTGACTCCGTAGGTACTTTGGAGCTGTTCCAGATTGAGAACCAAGCTTTGGCTACAGGGTCACCTGGCTCATGCTGTCTAACACAAAGATCTGGGTGCCTCCACACTGGGTGTTGTTGACAGTGTGCTGTGAATTCCCAGCACTCTGACGCTGTGCTGAGATTGCTGAATTTCTTAACAAGTGAGCTGCTTTAGGGGAGAAACTGTGCCTAAAAAGTTAACAAGTTTTATTCCCCTCTGCTCTCATTTTTACTTTGGACAGACAACTGGAGCTCCATGCCTTTGTTTTGTATCTCATGTTCCCCTTTCCTGCAATAAAAAAACAGGAAGGAAAAACAACAAGTAAAGCATAAAACAGCACAGTGCGATATGTGGTTGATTTAGGTGTTTGGGAGTGAGAATGCCACAGGCTCGGAGGAAGGGGTGTGATGACAAGTGGAGGTATTTTGTCTGTTTGACAGGGAAGCTCAAAATGAAAGGTTTTGGAAAAAGAAAATAGTAAGTGTAGATGATGACCAGGGATGAGAGGGGAAGGGGTTTTATAGTCAGTCCTGTGAGATGGCATTGGTTCTTTGAGGGAACTAGTTAAAAAAGTTAGAAAATAATGCTTGCAGAAGGATGATGCCTATGTAACTTAGACCAGTGTTACAAGGTGCTTATGTGGCTTGAGTTAAAAGATACCAATATAACCTAATATATCTATATAACCTGATATCAGTATAACCTAAATAATGACTTTTTCTGTATCTATGTAACCTGATACCTATATAACCTGAACCTATATAACTTTCATACCCATGTAAATAAATAAATTTTTATACGATTTAATGGCTAGTATATGGTTAACTAGTTGCTTAATGCTGAATAGACAAAAAAAGAAAAAAAACTTTCTGGGTGGGTAGCTTTAGAGATAGATAAGTATATTACTAATGAAAAATTGGCAAGTGCAAAGCCAATTAACCACAAAACAAAGAATTGAGGCTGATTAAGGCCAGACAGACCAAGGAACCCTGTCACTGCACATGCTCCAAAGACAAAGTTGGAAAGTTCAGATGTGAAGAAGACCTTGGAAGCTTTCATCAAAGACCCCTGACAACCCCCGAATTGGGGAGACACAAGCACAGTGCAAAAGAATTAATATCTAATAACCATGAGCTCCTACCATGTAAATTAGTTCTGGTGCATTGTGTTGATGTAGTTACACAGTGATTCTAAGCAATACTTACTGCATAAATATACCACAGCACTTGACAAGGGTGGGGGAGTTAGGAGGAGAAATCCCCCTCACCATCAGATGAGGGGGATTTTGAATTCTTAATCCTGTTTGGAGCTGCTCTATAGGCATCTCATATACCTGCTCTATAGACATCAGTCCGTGGGGATTTATTTCCAGCCTGACTTGGGCATCAAGGACATGAAATCTGCAGCAAAACTAGACACTTTTACAACTGGTTTCTAGGAGCACTTGCAGCTCCTATGCAGATGAAGCTGTAATAAATATTGTACAAAGAAAGTTAAACTGTATCTAGAGAATTTTAATAAATAAAAAGTTTTTAAAAACTCTCCCTGGATCCGTTGGCTCTTGCTAACTCTTGTTAGTACTAGAAATATGTTTTTGACGTGTATTTTGAATGTTGGCTTATATTCCAAGCCTGTAAAAGAGGACTTTATGCTGTCCCTCCCACCCTACGAGTAGAGGAGAGAAATCAAGGAAACGTCTTATTCCAGCATACAAAATCACTGATAAAAGCCTACAATTCATGAGCATGGGAGGGAAGAATCCTGTGAACAAGAGTGTATAATTTCAAACTTTAGTACTTCTACATTCTGGGATGAGTGTTGAAAATTAATTTTTGTGGAAGGAATGTAGCAAAATGAAAGCAACAAAGAAGTGAGAGCCAAGCCTGGATTGATTCAGTTCTTCTCTTAAAGGCTTCTGTTGCATGCAAAATCCTTCTTCCTGAGGTATGTGTGGCACAATTTAGCAGTCTGGCAGAAAAATTTAACCCCTGCTGAAACTGTTACAAAGGAATTTTAACATGAATTTAAGAGATGGGAGAAATTACTAATGTTGCCCTGAAGAACAGAAAGGGAAGAATATTGTTTTATTCAATGTGAGGAACAGATGTACAAGGGTAAGTCAGTAGGAAGAGGCAAACTAAAGCACAGAGATAGTAAGATTCAGAACAAATCCTGACACCAGTCTTACATAGGTGATCTGGTTGAATATTTGAAAGTGTACCTATATTATGTGTATTGCAAGGTTAATTGGATGTTTTCAGCTGTTCTTTTTTGGGGAATGTGTGCTTTGTGTTCCCTAAAAAGATGTAGATAGCTTTGAACTACGTAAAATCTTGGAGTACAAGATGTACGCCATAAAATCATGCATAGAACGTGCTAGCTATAAAAACCTGTATACCTGTGAAGGTGCTGATCAATTTGTGCTATTTAGGAAAGGAAATTCCAAAACAGACCTGGCTGTGATGAAATGCAAATAATAAAATTCAGCTAGAGGTCCTTGAGGCTTCTTAAGCTCTAACCTTGTTATGAGGAATGGGGAAGTTGAACTGCCTAATGCAGATGTCTCTGAGTTACAAAAATAACCAGATGTCCTGATTAGCAGAAGCAAATGTTCTTCCCTTAATCCACGTGAAATTATATTCAAAGGCTCTCCGGATGTAATGTGTGTGTAAATAAGGCACCAACAAACATTGGAATAGAAAGGGCCATTGGCCAACTAGCTTGCAAGGCTTGAAAGCTTGAATATTAAAAACAAATTTGCCACTGCTGACTCTCTTAAATTCATAGAACAGAGCTGTTAAGCAGGGCTGCTTCCTGGGAAACATGGAAAGGCTGTCCTCATTAGCCATATTCTCTCTCTTTCACTCTCTCCCTCTCCCCCTCTCCCTCGTGAAAAATGTGGATGAAGTGAAGCTAGCTCTTTAAAATTCCCCTAAATGGCTTGTTCCCAGCATCTGTATTTC
>VYXF01007945.1:164751-249052 GCA_013397295.1 Polioptila caerulea
GGCGGGATGGGGGGCGCTGGTGCTGGTGGTGATGGTGTTTTTTTAGCTACAACTAGATTTTTGCTGTTTGAAATGCATCTGTTCATCAGATCTTTGCTATTTGTGCTGGGTTTTGGTATTTTAATGTTAAACTGAATTTATTGTTCTAGTAATGCTGACTTCCCACACCATTAAATTACTCTTTATAGCCAACTGATAATTACCAAGTTAAAGAACGTCATAAGAAGCTTTTCTTTATGTTATGAAATTCTGTTATTGTCTCATTGCTTTGAAAATTTATACTTTTCCAATTATTGATTTGAGTGAAAAATAAAGAAAACCATGAAGAATCCATTCTACAGAGGTGAAAACCGGAATCTTGTCCTGGTTGTTGAAACTTCTGTTATCATCATCAGTGTTAACATGGAGGCAGACCAAATTAGGACTTGTGTGAACATGCATGTATGTGTCTGGTAGGAGGTGTAGTGTTGTAGTTCCCATTTTCACTGCTGTCAGAGCTCAGTTTTAAGAATTTAAGTTATAGTAGGTACCTGAGGTGCTTGACATGAATTTCAACTTGTAAATGTTCCAGAAAGTCTTAATCACGGGGCATTTATAAATGTATTGGAGGAAAAAAAAGCACCATGATTCTGTGCAGCTAACAAGATAATAAATATAATAAACAGAATAGACACATGCCAGTCTCTAAAGCAGGCACTGAGCTGGAAAGCCTTTTTAGTTTATTCCCTTTCTTTTTCCATTATCAGTCAGTGCAAGGCAGGCTGCAGATTCTCTGCCCTCTCCTTCCGTCATTCTAACGCTCAGCCAAAATCCCCCGCAAAAGTACCATTTAACTTTAAACTTGTAAGAACTGCAAAACTTGTCTGTGCCTTCATTCTAGGCTGAAGTCACCCCCTTGTGCCTACACATTGCAATTTATGGTGTTCTCTAAAAGGAGCTAATCTCGGTGAATGTTCAGAGCTGCAAATGCCGAGGAGAAATGGGGTCTGATACTTATCTCTGCATTTTCATTGCTGTGGATCTCCCTGTGTGTTACAGCTGTCATTTTTGTTTTATCTGCTGAACAGCAGAGAATTGCCTTCAAACTTGCGGGTTTCATACTTGTTCTTCTCAAAGAACATTACCAGTCCTAAGGACTGGTTTTATATATTGTGGTGACTAGCCAAATAAGTGTGAATTTGAATGTTTTGGGCCTCATGATAGGAGAAAAAGGAGAAGCTATCCTTACATATTTTTAGTGTATCTTAGACACTTATTTTTTTTAACAGTAATACTGCTTCAGGCTGACACTGGCTATGCCAGGATTCATCCTAGCACTGTTTGAAATGGCTGAGATATTTATAAACTGACAGACAGCATTTATAAAATGAGGATGCTGACAGTCCCTTAACGATAACAACGGGCTCGGAGTCATCTATCACTTACAGAGGTTATTGGAAAGGGAACATAAGGCTTCTGTGTGCCTCTGGTCTTAGACTGGCACTTATTTCCACACACATCACTCTCTCTTTTCAGTCCTCGCTGGCTGACATCAGCATTAGGCAATTACAGTAATTTCTCCATACCTTTACCTGATGATGCTTTGTCCTGTTTTCTGCAAGGCAGCTAACTTTGCAGCATCCTGGAGAAACATCCTCTTTCTCCCAAATTCCCCCTCCTAAACAAGAGGGACATCCTGGCTTCTGGCAGGCTGCTGGCTTGAATTGAGAGAGAAGAACAGTGTGCCCTGATTGACAGACTTAACCCGGGGCTGGGCAGGGGTTAAACAGGCCTTCTGCCTCCTTTTACTTTCATACAGCACCCGTTCTGCAGACAGAATGCTGATGTACCTCTTTATTCAGTGGCTCCCTCTTAAATGAGAGTACCCTTCTGTCCTTGGTGAGGAAGACCAAATGCAGCGCAGGGACACTTCCAGGAACATGAAAAAGGATGTCAGTTATTTTCAGTTTCTGATAAAATGCTGTGTTCATTCAATGCACTTAGGAGCTTGAGGGTCAGGTCATATCAACAGTTTGCACTGGAAAAGGAAAAATACACTGTTTCACTGGTGTGTGCTAAAGCATCTATTTTAATGTGGCAGCAGAAATACTGAGACAGCTATGTCTGGCATCCAGTTTGCCCTTGGAACATTTACTCTACTCTAACTGTTTGCACACTGTGTTCCCACTGTATTATTTGCTTAGAGACCTAAAATACCCAAGTAGATTTCCTACATGCAGTTGGATCTGCTGATACCACTAAAAGCACACCCTGCCCAGGCTTCTGTTCGAACTGATGTATACGCACGCAATGGCTGGAGCAAGACTTGATTGGCTTGAGGGGGTCTATTTATCAGGGAACTCGATTAAAATACAGACTGCACATGACATCAAATTTGTAATCATTTTTCCACAGCAAGCAAGCAAGCATTTTCTATATTGGATGCAGGTGTTTAAAGCAATAGTGTGTTTTAAGGGCCAGTGCAGCACAAATTCTGGCCTTTGGGATAAAGACAAGTGTTTTGCCTGCATAAACAATATATTATTTTTTTCCCCTCCCCGAGGTCCACACACACCTAGTTTCCCTCAAGCTCATCATCTCTGTCAGGTTAATCAATAGGCACCGTATGGCAGAGGGTCAGTAATCAGTGTCATCGTGCCTTTAAATCGTGTTGAAAATTTGCTTAAAGCCTGGGCCAATTAACATCGAGATGATGAATGGATGGGTAGATGGGAAGAGCCTGGCGCTCAGGGGCTTTGTGAGAAGGAGATGCTCAGCTGTTGAGCAGCAGACACCAGCGAATAAAATCAGCCATTCATGTGAGCTCAGTCCACCCACTCTTAATGATAATGTCAATCTAGCAAAATATATACACATTGGAGTTGTCATGAGTTCATAAATCAAAGGAGTTTGTCAAAGGCATTCAGATTAACGAGGCAGCAGCAATAACAAGTCAAATTTGCATAGAGAATTGCCCGAATCTCAGTAAATTATGATCCTGTTTTTCATTTGATTATTTGCTAATGTCTCAAGAGGGAGAATGATTATATTAGCATGCAAAATCTACTCCAGAAGTAGAAATCCGAGGTATAGCAGACCAGCACACGATGACAATTAATCAGTTTCTGCATACTAGCATAAACACGCAAGGCCCAGAAATGAACTCCTTTTTTATTATTATTTCTCCTTGCTACTGATCCAAATGGTTCAGCTTGACAGAGACTTTATATTGCTTTAACAGTGTTCTGAATTGTGCCTGCAGGCAAGACATAGTTATGCAGCTATAACCAACCTATCCATCTGCCAACCAGATTGGAATTCTCCTATCCAAGGCTTCCATTAACCCCCACTGACAGCTCCAAACAGGATTAAGAATTTGAAAGCATAAAAAATAGTTGTGCTCTTCACATAGACACACGCTTCTCCCCCACCCCCACCTCCACACACTTGGAAAAAAAGGCTGTGTCTGTACTCTTTTATAATTAGTGCAGGGCAGAACAGCATCAAAGAAAGCCTCCCCCAGTTGGCAAGGGTTTGATTTCCACCATGAGTGAGGCGGTACTAAAGGTAGCTCTGCCCAATTGGTAGTCCCTGGGAGTGCATTTCTCCATGTATTATATCTCATTCCCAGCAGTGTTTTGCTGGGCTGTGTACACAAAATACTGCATGTCATCTCCTGTCAAATGCTTCAGTCTGGGGATTTCGTATGCATTGGAGCATGTTGTGTTTAGTGGTGGAGGAGGCTTCATGGGGAGAGTTAAATAGTAATAATTTCGTAGTGGTCTTTAAGACAACCTGCCATGGAGTTATATTCTGTTAATTACAGGCTGAAGTTTTAAATGCAAATCAGATTTAAAAGGATCTCATTACAGGCAGTAGCCATTTTAGGAAAAATGAGCTATGGAAGGCAGAGCCCCTATGCAGGAATCTCCTGTTAGGGAGAAATTTTCGAGGTTACAAGAACTACGAGCTTGGGTTTCCTGACTTCTCAGTACTTCCCCTGTCATTGTGTGACCTTGGGCAAAAAAAAGTAAATTCTTTTACCTGGAAAGAGGGGATGCTTTGGAGATTCAGCATCTAATCTTGCCTGTGTTTGTTCAAAAGAAGAGACCCTTGCATGCAAGCACAAACACTTTTAGCCAGCCCAGCTTTAGTCAAGAAAGCTTGCCTGTGGGAAATAAAAATTTTCGCTGGTGGAAGGGAGTTTGTATAGCTTTTCAGCTTTCCATGTGCACTAGTTTTCTTTGCTTCTTTCTCCCTTACAAATTCCATCGTTCCCCTTCTATGTATGAAGTACAGTTGCTGCAGATCTTTAATATTCCCAGTGAGTACACCCAACTTACCGTCTGGATACCAAATGCTTCTTTCCAGGTCTGTGCCCGGGACGTGCATTTCAGTAACCACGAGAGGGTGCTCAGAGCAGTTCCTCCCTTTGTCTGCCTCTCCTGTGGCCGAGAGCATCGCTGGAGTCCTGCTGAGACAAACCTTATTCTGACCTCGCACATGTTTATCCCTCCTCCCACCTTGTTCAGCAAGGGGAAATATATAGATGTACCGTTTCAGTCGATTACGTTGTGCTCTTCCCTTGGCCATGGCTAAGTGTTGCCCTGTCAAGTGAAATTCACTTCCGTGCAGCTACAGTTAGTCCTGAAATATGCGGGGTCCTGTGCCTGCACCTGGATTGATAGGTTTCCTTTTCCTGAGAAATGAGCGGGAGTTATAAACATCTGTGCTTTTTCTTAAGTGTGGTGCTTTCCAGTCATTCTGTCTTCACCAAGCGTAACTTCCTTGCCGACAAAAGTGCACGAGCAGCGCTCCTCTTTAATAGTCTGCTATCGGAGCTGCTGTGTTGGTGCTGTAGAATGGTGAGACGCCAAGCTGTGAACCACCATATGCACTTGGCAGTCTTTGTCTGGTCTTTGTTCAGCCAACCTCTTAGCCTTGCCACCTATAAAGATAATGAATGCAAAATGGTCCTCTGCTTGCTCTTAAAATTAGATGCTCAGCTTAAAGAAAAAGTAGATAACTCGATGCTTTGCAGTAACTAGAAATTTCAAAATAAGGGCTAACAGTTCACCAGCAGTTCCTGCTTTTTGATATTTGTGTGAGGGAGGATCCTTAGTGGCTTTGAAAGGTGAGAAGAATGCAAGATTTCACTGTCGAAGAGAGATTATTTGGAAAGGGAAATTGTTCTAACACTTACTGTAGGGAAGAGGGTGGATGTTCAAAATGAATACAGAAGTACTAAATGACCCCTTTACCCTACAACCACAACCAAGTGCATTTCCTGGAAATCTGTAGTAATTCCCCTCAGGTTCTTATAGTTTTCACTCTTTACTTTTTTTTTTTCTCCCAAAGCACAAGAATTAAAATTCTAACTTGAATGAACCACTTACTAAACTAAATTTCGTGAACAGAAATGAGCAGCTTTAATGTTTGACCTTCCTTTTTGTATATATGTGATTCTAGCTTGTATGTTTTTATGATCACAGTTCTTTCAAAGCAGGATTTAACGTAATAACTTGGTCCTGACTGTGACCTCATACATAAACTTTTAAAAGCTGCCCTCTTACAGTGATTTATCAGGCCTGTTTAGGATTGATTTCCGTTATAAAATCCTGGTTACAGCATCCCAAATGTCGTGGTGCCATACAAGTTCTATATCTTGTTTAAAAAAAAAAATTCCAAATCATAGGTTGGTCTGCAAGCCTTGATTTACTCCTGACCAGTTTATGACATGCCAGGTGGGGTTTTGCTGTTGTGTTCCTCTTCCTCCACCCGTTCTGTGCCATTTCCAGCTAACAGCTCGTGTCCCTGCCGTGTCTCCTGGCTGTCCCTTTGCTCAGTGCTGCAGTGGGCACACGCTCTGCTCTGCCGGCGGCTCCCCGCAGCCGCCGCGCTGCGGCTGGCCCCGCGCTGCCACTGCTCCTCCTGCAGGGCCCCGCTCCTCCTCTGCCAACAGATGCCACTTCTGTCCCCTGAGGTGTTGGGCTGGAAGCTGTCTCTGTGAGAAGCCAGGCAGAGCCATGCCCAGTGAAGGACGGGTTATTTGGGGGACAGGTACAGAATGCAAACCTCTGCTGTAATAGACGCAGTGCTGAGCTTGTCTGCGAGTAACTAGAAATCCACCCTTTTCCTGGCAGAGCTCTCCCTAGGCAGTTTTTCTGTATCACTTTAAAACCTGTTTAGTTGCTCACTACTGAATGTGTGGGAATGTGGCCTAAGGCTATGAATACTGTGGTGATCAAACTGATTTTAGATGTGTGTGTGGGATTCCCCCAAAGCTGGCTGTCATTTCTGCCTGAGCAGTAGCTGAGCCTGTGCGAAGGAACGTTGTCTTCCAGAGTAGCTGACTTAGGCAGTGAAGACAGGATTCTCCCCACTGTATCCAGCAGTTTTTAACCAAACATTTGCAAGAGTCTATTCACGTCCTGATACAACTATAGTTTGTCTTTAAACCAAGCAGTATTTGGTTTTAATCATGATATTAGCAGGACAAAAGTTTCCTGGTTGTATTTTTTACTCATGCTGGAAAAGCCCTTATATTTCTTGTCTGCCTTCTCTTGACTTACTGATCTTTTTTTGGAGGTGGCAGCTTACATTTTGGAGAATCAGTCTTTCTAGAAATTGTACATGTATGTAGAGTCAGGGGGCAGGAGATAAAAACATAGCTGTATTATCATACACTGCCTACACAATATTTGGGGGTTTTTTTGGATGGATTTCCTGACAACCTCTTTTACAAGAATTTACCTCTCAAATTTTTAAAAATTTAGGTAATTTTCTCTTACAATTTTAGGCAGCCAGGCAGACTCAGTGCAATTAATAATTGTTAGGCAGATTAAAAACATAGGAGCACAGAGAACAACAGTTGCACTCATTAACAACCTCTTGTTTTCAACAGGTTCCACTGTTTTCAATGGTTATTCTGGGGTGTTCAGGAGCACCAGTGTTGCCATGCTGATTCAACCACCATTTCAGCTTTTGGAAGTGGCTGTTATTGGTAGTTTCAGAATAAATCCCTGAAGCACAGGCTTCTTCAATAGATACCTGCACAGTGGTGCATTGATGTGTTGAGGAGGAGAAATTCTTTCTCTGCCATAACAAGCTGTTTGGCATAAAAGTACAAGTTAGCCTCCAGTATGTGTATATGTAAAATGCTACAGCCTGTGTAGGAAAAATATTCTGTTTCTTTTCTCCTCACTGAATTGTATTAGGGATAAGAACTGAATTAAAGCTTACTTTCTTTCACAGAATTCCTCTGAGAGAGAAGACTGTAATAATGATGAGCCCCCTAGGAAGATCATTCCTGAGAAGAATTCACTTAGACAGGTATGTGATCAGTCTCTTCAAAAATGTGATAAAACTTTCTAGCTATTTGAATCCTTAAATGCTTCTGGAAGCTTTAGTCTGACTTGTGCTCATGGAAATCTTTTCTTCTTTGAAGTCTGAGCAAGTCACGTCGTACCCAGGAAAATCAGACACAGAAATTTAGCTTTAAGGGGAGTTTGATGACTCTGAAGAAATGTGTGCTTCGGTGTAGTTCAGTCAACTGTGTCTCTAGTTTTACCTTTCTCCAGTTGGTGTTCATCAAGACCTCTTCAGCCTTTTCTTCTGTAATTGTTCCTGTCTTGTTTGTAGTATATTTTGTCTTGCCTCAGATCAAGACTCTCAAAATGTTCTACAATAATTAAGCTTTTTATTGCCCTTGAAGGTAAATTTTCTTGGAGATGATATCCAAGTTAATAACCTGAAAAATGACCTATGTTCTTGTTTCTTTTATATTCATATAAATTACTAATGGGTAAAAAGAAGAATGTATGGTCTAATAAAACAATATTTCTTTGTCCTTTATATATAGGAAAGCAAATTTCTTACCATTTCAAAATAATTCCTTTTTTTAATCCCTGTGACCAACAAAGGGAGTCTGGCATGTGCTTTCTGGGAAATCTAAGTTAGGTTTAGAGATTTCTGATCCGTTTGCACCTTGGTCTTTCTCCCCACTGCAACCTTCAGGCAGCAGAAGCAAAATTTTTATCCATGCCTTAGCTGCCTGAGGTTGCTGCCTGGTGTATCAGAGTGAAACCATTGGTGAATGTGACTTAAGTGAATACCCCAGGCCACACATTGCAACAGCTGAGGAATTGTTATATTTCCTTTTGCCTCTCAGCCACAGAAGCAGCCTTCTCAGGCAGAGGAATAAGATGGCACAATCCTGCCCCACATCAGCTATTTCCAGGAGAAGCTGTGGGTTAGAACCATAGTAAAGGAAGAAGTATCTTTTTGATACAGTGCACTTGTCCTTAGAGTTGTTGGCTTTGCAGTTTTTTTCGATTTTAATAATGCAATCTTTTAGGAGTGTTTGATTTCGTGGGAGGAGGTGCCATGTGAAGGACTACATACGTGTGACTAAGACAGGTCCATCTAACAGATGTAGTCCATATAAGTCTTTTAGACATGAGGCAATATGCTGGCATGATGGCTGAGGTCCCATTTATAGCTAGGAAAGATTACCTTGCAGAGTTGATTAAATGTGTTAGATGAAACTTAAACTGTTTCTGGCATTCAAAAACAAACAAGAGGTGAAGGAAGAGGGCAAACCTGCTAGGTCCCTACTGTATTCCCAAGATAGGAAACAAGGTCTCCAGCATGCCAGAAGTAAGTTTTTATCTTAGAGTTACATTATCCATGGCAAGCCTTCAGGTTCAGCAAGAAGAGGTATATGACTCTTCTCCAAAAGAGGATTCATAGTAAGAGATGTTAATTAAAAAGAATCATGAGTTACTTATTTTGTGTGTCTTCTCATCACACTGAGTCCTTCCTCATGATTATTGATTGAGGAAATAGATGTTTACAAACTCTGTTATATAGATGAGGAAGGCACAGTTACTTGAATTGGGTTTCCACTTTATTATATTTCAATCTGCAGAAGTATTCTCAGTGTCACAGGAAAGCTGTCTTTTCCCTCAGGCCCACAATTCATCATAATCAAGTAGATACCAGGAATACAACTAAAAAACCACTTGTAGTGTCCCAAGATTTCATATTGGAAAGAATTCGATGGATATTGTTTACACTGAAGATGGTTAGCTGTGTTGCACAATATTATTGAGATGTTGTTCATCTTTGTGGCCAGTCCTTATAGTGACAGATGCAGGACAAAATCCTTGGGTCTTCTTTTGCTATCTGGGGCCTTTGTGTTGAGAAGTCCTTGTAAATAAATTCAAGATGCAGTCTTAGTCTTAAAGCAAATGCCCTCTTCTCTAGATCATAGGAGGTGGTTGTCCGTAATTTTTTGCCTGTTATGGAAGGAATTCTGGATCTTTACACAGACATAAATAAAGCTGTCTGAGCATTTTGAAAGCTCAGATTGCTCCTCTACTCTTAGCAGTGGGCAGGAGCAGTGGGGAGTTTTCGAGCTCTCGTTCCAGAAGTCAGACACATATTTAGCCATGTTCCTAAATACTCACAATCAATGAGTAATGCTTTATGGAAAGATCTGGATCTCCTGTAGGAAGATATGCAGAGTGACTGCTGTGTCTTATATCTATCCATACTATGTCCTATATCTATCCATACTTTGTAGGACCAAAAAAATGTTACCTGCAAATGCTGTCAAAGCAGTAATACACAAAAAATGCCTTCCATTTTAGTGGAAAGAGGCTAACTCGGTAAATACTGTGTGAACAATTTCATATTTTCTGTTCCTCCCATGAGACTCCCTTAATATTTCATTATTGGGGAACATGGACCTACATGCACAGAGAAATCAAGAGTTATGTGGGTAGAAGAGAAGTCTATTTGTTTAAATTGTCTTTCCAGTGAATATATCCTCATATTTAGTACTTTTTGATTAGTCTTAGAAAATTAATGAGATGCATCAGACCACTTCAGGGTAAGTACTATGTCTTGACATGCTCAGCTGCTAACAAGTTTAAGTAAAGGTGCGTTTCCTTTTCTTGCCTTGTTTGCAGTGCTGTTATGCAGCCTTAGCCATAATGTTTTCTCAGGTGGGTTTGTGGATCCAGAAGGTGGAGTTGTTAAGGAGATGTAATGCTTAGCATCTGAAGTTGTGTGCAGGGGCTGAAGACACCCATTGCTCAGTGATATGGAACTCTTAGTAAGAGAAATACATTTTGCTGTTAATTAAAATGGTTTATGGAGAAGGGTATCTTTAGAAGTCTCAAAAAATGGGGCTGTGTCCTTGAATTGCTGGAAAGCACAGCTACTGTTGGGTGCAGCAAGGTAGAAGAGACATGGAGATTAGCACTGGGAAACAGAAAAAGGCAATGAACTTGACACTATGAGCTGGAACAGTGAAAAGATCTAAGCTATGACAGACTTTGGAATATGGATGCAGACGTTCAGTTTTTGTTGAGTGATCTGACAAAATTAAATTTTGAAGGGATAAACTGAAGATCATAATATGAAAATAGACCAGAAAAAAACAATGACAAGTGGCAAAAAGTTTTTGGCAACTTTATTTAAGCTAACAAACGAATTTTCTCACTGCAAAGTTATAAATTAATTTTAATAGGCTGATCCAGATGGTCCATTTGGAAAATGGATAGCTTGATCTGTTGAAAATTAAACTAAATTTATCTCTCTCATACTTCAAACTGAAGTAAGCGTGAGAAGAGTGCCCATTAAGTCCAGCTCATACAGATGGACCGGCAGGTCACACATGGGACTAATCTGATTCATTTTAAAAATAAATGCATGAGTTATTGAATCAGGTTCCTGTTTCAAGCCCTGCATGTGAGCGTGTGTGTGTGTGCTGCCCTTTCAAAGGGACTCGCAAATGCTTCAGTGCATTTTTAACCTGTGTGTTTCCATTTTAATTCAACTTCCTTGCCAAAAAACATAATTAGTTTTCAGTGCCTATCATTTAGTGTTAGACCCAAACACTAGATTGATTAGGTCAGCCATTTGTTATTTTAAGGGCTATGTCTCCAGCCTTCATTTATGAAGAACATGAGCTCAATAGTCTTGGGGAGAGAGTCGGCCTTTAGAAACTGGGAAGGGGAAACTCTCTGGGGGCCCCTCGAGCCTTTTAGCTTCTGGGTGTTTTTAACAGAGCCATGAATGCAGATTTGTAAATTTATTGCAGTGCCATCTGGTTTTTTTGCAGGAACCGTATTATTGTTGGCTCGTATCTGTCTATTGTGGTGGTCACTCCCTGGGAGCTTGCCCTCATAGTCCTAAGGAAAGTGATGAATAGTGGGGGTCAACATGAATAGGTCACAGGGCAGCTGTCCGGGGCTGCCCTGAACTTGATTACCCCACTGGTTTTAAAGAAGACGGGCACAATGCTGGTTGTTTAAAACCCTCCCTCCCTCCTCTTCAGTGCAGCAATAATGAAGTGCCTTTTGCTGCTGTGGTTCATCTGTGGGCGAGGGTGCCTTGTGGGGAAAAGCTGGCAGCAGCAAGGCTGCCACAGTGTACCTCCTGCAAGCCTCACATTGGACTCTGCTGCCTTTCTGCAAGCTTCCAGATGGAAGTCCGGGGGAAAAAAAATCCCTGTCTGTTACCCCATTCAGACAAGCCCCTTAGCATTTTTGAGAATTCTCCCTCTTACAGTTTTGGCACTGAATATTACCTCAATTCACTCTTACAGATTTGAGATAATTTTCTTAAATTACGTGTAGCACCTAAAACATGCTCTGGGCACTATTTCAAAGTTAAAATAGACACAGTCTGATCTTAAGAGTTTAAAGCCAGTACTCAAGAAAACCATGAGAAGCAGAAGGTGGCTGAAGAAGGTAGAGCAAAGGGAAAACAAGAAGTAGCAATTGTTGGTGGTTTACTTTCAGCTGGCAGCCTCATCCTGCTGCTTAGGGCTCCTCTTCAGGTGTATTTCTCCTCTGCAGAAGCGTTTCTGCCATGTAAAATTGAAGCGTTTTTTTTTGACTGATGAGGAAAGTTGCATGGTGTGGAGGAAGAGAGGGTCCTCCATCTCTTTGGGGAAGATGCTGCACTTCTGTTGGAGGGCTGGCTGAGGCAGGGCAGTCCTAGTCTATAAAGTTATCCTGGTTATCTCATCTTTTACACAACGCTTGGTAATGAGGAGTTGCTGATTGAAAAGCCCCCTGAAATTGCTAGAGGTACAGCCTTAGCCTTACTTGCAAGATTATTCTTTTTAAATTTTTTTTTTCTGTCATTATTTTCAAACAACAACAAAAAAATTATTTCCATTCCTTTGTGACACTTAGTGCATGTTAAAAAGCGAGCCAAAGCGGGATGTGCTGGAGTCTAAGTTACAATGGGAATGCTGCCTTGTGGCGGAAAGGCCACTGGGCTCTTTGAGCATTAGTGCTAATAGGAATCTGTCACCCTGCCACATTGCTGCATTCCTCTGTAATTGAGTAAATTGCAAGTGTTGTCTGCTCCCCCCTGCCCTTTGTGTCCATGTCCACTTACCATCCCAAGAACGTGGGCAGTGATAAATAAAGCGCTGAACAGGGCTCCCAGCTCTTTGAAAGCAGCATGTTGCCAGCCCCCTAGTTATATTTCTTTAAGTGTTTATGTTTTTCTGTATTCTTTCTCTTGTGTGGATGGAACCCTGGGGATCCAAAGCCATGAGAGAGGCCAAGAAGCTAACAAAAGTAGCTGTCCCCTTGTTAGCTTGTTCCTTTCTTCTTTAAAAAACAAGATGAAAACCATCTGGCTCAGGGCATTACATTTTCCTCCCCCATGCACCTCTATAGATGAAGAGTTTCACCTGCAGTGAGGGTTTACATTGATTAGGGAGGGAGCAGTAATTCAAGCCTCTATCCACTTCAGTGGTACTTTGCAGTCTTTAAAGGTGCTGACCCATTGAGTTAAACTGTCAAGGGAGGATAAAAAAGGATCTTCATCCCGGGAGGTAACAGCTGCCAGGTTTTCAACACCTTGCATGCTGCTGGAAAAATGTCACAAATTGTCAATGGAAAGAAAAATCACTTGGCTGCCATCTTCCCTTAATGATATGCCTTATAAAATGAAATATTTAAGGGTTTAAATATCAGCAAGTAGCTGTTAGGGAAAAAAAATCCTGGGGGGTTTTGAACAATGGGCCCAACAAGATGTATCCCAAAAGACTGTGAATAATGCATCTGAGTTAGAATAACCGGGTCTGATTGGGATGACCATGGTTGTGTCTGCACAGTGGGACGAGAAGGAAGTGAAAGCAGCAGCACAGAAGTCTAACATTACCATGCCTGTATTAAAAAAAAAAAAGTAGGGAAAGTAGTCTGATTCATAAGCCAGTGAACTGTGAGAAGACATACTGTATTTCTGCTCTTCTGAGGACAATTTGTTTTCAAGCAGCTACCAGATGGCTAAATACCACAACTTTTTCTTTTTTTTTTCCCCTTCTTTTCTTTAACAAGAGATCTAGTTTGCCTTGCTCTTTGTTTTTGTTTGTTTTAATGCTTGTACATAGCTGAACAACCCCATGGTGTGGGGCATTGTGGCATACTCCTTTTTGTGTTTCTCCCCCTTGTGCATTGATGGATGAGCTTAAAAAAATCTTCAGCTTTAATGTAGTTTCAGGTAACAAGCATATTGGACTAAGGCTTTTTGTTTGCATTGTCTTGAGGTTTTTTGTTTTAGGGGCCTTTTTTTCATGTTTGTTTTAGGTAAGTCATGTTAATTGTACTGGGTAATTAGAAGGTACACACAGCCAAGGGAGCTTTGTTATGGTAATTGCTCAAGAAAACCCACTCCCCAACTACCATTGCTGTGTGTTAAGACACGTCTTCCCTCTAGTGGCAATATTAAGGACTCTGGCTTTCATAGTCAGCAAGGTGTAATTGCAATATGACAAACCATGCTTTAGGGAAAATCCTGTAAATGATCTAGTTTTTTGTTTGGCTAGTCTTTATTCTGTCTTATGACTTTCTGTGGAGACTATCCTTCCCGAGGCTGGGCTAGGGATAACAAAAATTTCATCTTAGGAAAATAGTCGAGGTGGATCCTGGGTAATGTCTTACAGCTTGACTTAATTCTAGTCTTTTTAATTACCTGTTTATAAAAACGTTTTTAAATTTGTTAAGATTACTTAATTCTTTCAGAAGAAGCACCTCATTTGAAATAAATAAATAAATTGCATTTATTTTAAATAGTCCATGTGAAAGACCTTTAAAGGGTAATTAATGCAAGTCTCCTAAGACTCTAAATAAGATGAAAGCGATCTTTCCAAATCTGCTGGAGTGATTTGTTTATATAACTTCCCACTTCTGCTGAATTCTTCTGAGTCTAATAACTTTTTTTTCTAACCGTTTGGCAATTTGTGCTTAGCTACAAAAGCCCTTGTTCAAAAAGAACAGTTTAATAATCTTTTCCCTGAAAATGACTTGAAGGGAGGGTATGGGTTTTGTCTTTTTGCTGTGTTTTTATTAGTGTTATCTTTCTCTGATAAATCATGTAATTACTAACTATTGGGGGGGGAAATCTTATTGAGCTCCTGGGTTGCAGCTTCTATTAAAAAGTGGAGCTTTGTTCAGGGACTGGGGATTCTTGGAATGAATGGCCAAAGAAATGGATTTCAGTTGGCAGAAAAGCTGCACACACATGGAGTTCTGCCTGGGGTTCAAGGCTTCAGACTGGTGCTCAGTGTTCATCCAAAGCTGCACAGACAAGAGTAGAAATGTTTATGTGTTTGTGTCAAAGAGCAGGATCATACTTTCTTTAAAAAGAAAAATGTAACCAAAGACACTTACGGAATGAGATCAGATACAGCTCTATCTTTAGTGAACCATAGTCTAGTGCCTCTGTGGCATTTTAAGCCTTTGGCTGAGAGTGAATACAGCTTTGTGGTTCCCCTGCTTCTGACATGATTTGGTGCTCCCATATATTTGTAGGTTTCTTTTTTTCTTTCATTAGAGCTTGTTTGGCTATAGGGCTGCTTAACACTCTTCTCAAACAGCTTTTGCAAGGTTAAAGGAATGCAGCTTGGTAACAAGTTTGTGTCATTTTAAATATATACCTCCCAGTAAATAAGGAGGAGTCTTGCAATCAATCCCTTTTAGTGTGTTATATGTTTCACCTGACAACTAAACCCTCTATTGATTAACCATTACTTTGTTAGATAATCTCGTGTCATTGAAGCCACTGTAAAAATTAAACTCTTTAAAATGTTTTACCCTAGCAGCAGTGCGAAAATTGAAAACTTGTTCAGAATTACAGCCAGCTTCCACAAAGAGGGTAGTTTTCAACAAACTGGTTTATGTTTGCATGCTTTATATGCAATATAAAAACATATTAAAGCACTCCAACGCAAAGCTATCTGCCTGTAGCATTGAACCAGGCTACCATTTCAAAATACTTTTCCTTGATGAAGAAACCTCTTATTTTGATGAAAGGTGAGGAGATACTTGAACAGTTTTGGTGCAGATTAAATGAGATATGTAAAAGGGTCAAGCTTTAAAGGTGAACTTGAGAAATATCCTTTTCTAAGGCTTGGTTTTGGCTTTGATTTTACTGCTTTTCTTCCTGGTAAGTCAATGTTCCCATGGGCATTGGAACAAATGAAAGGAGGTACTCTTATGTTGCGGTGTAGCATTAGATACCATCAAATGTTTCACCTAACATGAAGAGCTCTGCATTAGTACTTGATATGGCATTAATTCTGCGTTCAGAATTCACTAGGCTATTCACTGGACTTATTCACAGTAACTATTAGTGTACAAACAATATCAGATGAAACCAAATCTCCATGTCCAGAAGCCGTTTTGTGTCTCTCAGTAGCCAATAACTGCTGCCTGCAAAAAAGCATTTGGAGACTACAATATAGTGCTGCCTTGACAATATATTCTCCAAGCTTCTTACGACCTGGCCTCACGAGCCAGATGCAGCTTCTTTGTAACATTGGCAGTAGGTTTCCCTTGAGACCTATCAAGTGGAGTGACATTACCTCTCTTTCCCCTGGACTTTAAGGGAGAACTAAGTTTTCTCTGTTTTGCTTTCAACCCTTTAAAACATATTGTAGCACATCCATGTGAATCTTCTTTGCCCTCTTTATTCATCCCACAAGGCTAGTAAGGCATTCTTCTGTGAGAATATGAAAACAAGAACTTTGTAACTTTGCAAAGTAATGTATGTCAAACTGAAGAGTACTTTATGTTTTATTCTCAAATATGAGAATTAAATTTTCGCTTTTTCCTTTTTTGAGAAACAAAGAGCTGCTGAAGGACTAAATGGTCGTCTGGTAATTTGGCACATACATAACCCTTGTGTAATAAAATTACTGTGTAAAAGTTGGCTCTTACAGTAAAAGCATGTTCTTCTCTCCTTCTGTGGATGAAAAGGTTGGGAAGGGGGAGTTCCTTGGCGTGTTGTCAAAGAGCAGAGAGGTACATTGATAGCATGAGAATGCCCCGGTCAGTCAGACCCAGAGTCAGCTCATCCACTGCCAATTCCAGTACTGTCAGTGCAAGGTGCTGTTGGATGAGAGCAAAGAAGTTTGGCCTCTTTTGGTGCTGCATTGCCGTCCTGTTCCTGCAGCATCTACTGCTGTTGCACTAGGGATGTCTGGAGCATATCTGTGCAGAGTATCTATGAAGCTGCTGTACACGAGTTTGTTTAATCCCTTTTTTCAGTTCTGATGATGTTTCTCTGCACGATGTCCTGGGGCAGGAAGCACCAGAAGTTCACTGCCAGCTGTGTGAAGAAGTATTTCATTTTATCTTCTTTAAATTTATGCTGTACTAGTTCCATCAAATGTCAGTAGTCCTGGTATTGTGGGATTTGATGAACAAGTTATGCTGGAAGTTCATTTGTTGCTGTTGTCACTGAGATGTAATGTGTGGGTGAAAGTAATCAAAATTAAGCAATACACTGGAATATTTATTTGTATTTGCATTCTGACGTGCATGTAACTTTTGAATAGTGCATAGTGAGCTTCTTTCATTCTCAGAAAATGCTGACATCTTTAGGTTTAGCATTTAGTATTTCACATTTTGTATTTGGATTGTCTACTCTTTCCCATTTGTAAATGTGGAGAAAGCTTTTAAAAAGCTGGCATGCAACCAAGGTTTGTGCATACCTGTCTTGGGAGGAAAAAGACTGACAAGATTTGAGTTCATGGTTCGGTTCACAGAGCCACAGACTTCCTTGTTGCTTTCAGTAAATGTTTTTGTGGCTGAGCTTTTGATCTGCAAAGTGGAGTTAGTAGTAGCTTTCCTCAATTCAGGGCTCCTCGTAAAACTTACAGTATGTAGCAGACAAGTTGTGCAGAAATACTGCATATGGAATTCTAGGAATTAAATTGCAAGTGAAAAAAAATCACAGATTTACAATGAATGGGTTAAATTACAGAAATGTGAAAACTGAACAAAGAATCTTACCAACTCTTCATGGGTACAATTCTTAATCTGGTTGAATTTAACCAATACCATGCCTGTAAAATGAGGTTTGCATGGTATTGTCTGAATGTCTGTGCAAAGCAGATGGTATCAACTTTTTGTCCATCAGTTGGGGTGCTGTATCTAAGCCCCAATTTATAGTAGTTTATACCATTCTGGTCTTTCTTCTGAGGATAAAGTTCTATGCATACCAGGGTAATGGTTTTATAATGTCGGCAAATATTTGCAAGAGGCAATCGATCCTTCTGTTTGCTTGAGCCTCTCTTGCTGAAAGATGCACTTTGTTCATCTGCACAGCACCTTGAAAGAATCTGAGTGTTTGAATTTTTCGGTTTCTCCTTCTGGGTCTAGAGTCAGAAATTGCTTGCTGGCTGCTAGTCAAAGCAGATATCAATGTTGTGACATGTAAGGAGAACTGCTGGAGCCGAATATTCTGCATTCCTGTTTGTCACTGGTTATTTTCTGGTTAGAGAGCTCACTAAGATATAAAACCTGAACCACTAAAGCAGTGGAGAAGATAGGGCTTCTGTGCTCTCTTTTGTTTCTGTTTCGTGGTGAACTTAAAGGGACTCTGTAAATAGATAAGGTGGAAGGGACTGTGATTTCCTTAATTTCTCCAAGAATGTTTGTGCTGTGCTGGTCCAGTACAGATCCACCTAAGCCAGTATACTGTTTTCCCATAGTGTGCAGTAAGGAATGTTTCATGAGGTTCATAAGAACTCAGGTGAATGTTACAAACTGATGGAGCACTCAGTTCCCATCAGTTGGTGCTTGCCTGAGCTGGGGGGTGTTGGGAACACTGGCTTTGTGGACACTTCTCGTATCTCTCAGCAAAAACCCCTTTTAATCTCTTTGCATTCTTGCCTCTGACATCCTTTGCCTTATGCTCCTCTGCCAGTTTTTGTGTAGCTGCTGACAACATTTTGCACAGAGTCAGGCCTCTGGCAGAGAGGCAAGACAGGGAGATCGTTTTTTGGTCCTTGGCACTTAGGGAATCTGGCTCTGGTGATGGAGCTTTGGGGCAGAGGGAGAAGTTTAGGAGCCCTTATCATGCCAGTGTTGTCCACAGGTTTTGTAACCTATAACAGGTTTGGGGTTGAAGTTATTTCAAATCAAGCAAATGGAAATCGTAGCAAGCCCTGAAAAAAACATCTCCAGAGATTGCCAGCATTACAGGGAGAGAACTGACAGGCAGCTCACTGCAAGTCTTTGTGCATCCTCCCATTAAGGCAGTCTTAAAAATGTCATGAATGTTAGTATGCTTTACTTAGTGCTCTTGAAAATATCTTTGTAACAAGTTTAATTTCATCCTCTTTCAGCATCTTTTTTGGGTTTTCTCCACGCAACTATTTGAGGGGGCAACATCTCTGTGGTCCGTTTTCTGCTCTTGAAACAAACCAAGTTGGTGCTTCCTTTTGGGCTGCCACTTTTACATGGGAGCATTTTCCTGTATTTGGTGGCAGGTGTATTAATCCCATACTGAAGCTCTTAGACGCAAAGGTGCTGGGGATGAGGAGGAGAGCCTCCATTAGAAGCTCCTGAATTCTTCAGACATATTGGTTTAAACAACCAAGTCAACCAAATTATAATTTTAAGCCCCCTTCCTAAGTATTGTTCATACACTTCCCTCAAAACTGAGAGAGACTACAACTGATGTGTTCTGCAAAGACTCTGAAGTCTGCAGCCCCAACTGGGGGTCACTTGGGCAGGACAGCATTAAAGGAAAAAAACATTCTACTTCAAAAAACTAAAAAAAGCTTTACATAACTGAGAAGATCAAATACAATAATAAAATGTGGTCTGCATTTGCTCCCTTCTTATTCTAACCTTCATTGTGTCCCATGTATTTTACATTTTATATTCTGATAAAGTCGGATGTTTATTCAATTTGACATACTCTCTGATAACTTGTTTGTAGAAATCACCTTGCTTTATTTGTTCCATTATGCAATATTTTGTGAAAGAATGAAAACTGAGATGAGATTTTTTTTCGCTTTCGAAGGAACAGAGAAGAAAAATCTTTTTCTTTGTATTTCCGTACTGTAAAATTGTACATAGCTTCTCCAAGGACATGCATGCCCTTAACATAGACTTTTGCTATAAACTAGTTTATTTGGGTTTGAAACATTTACATCTTAGAAAAAGGAAATGTAATAGAGTACTACAGTTAGTGTAGATTCCTGTGCCAAAAATGTGGTGCCTGAAAGAAAATTGTGTTCCTCTATTCATAACCATTTTAATCTTTCTGCAGACCTACAACAGCTGTGCCAGACTGTGCTTAAACCAGGAAACAGTATGTCTAGGAAGCACTGCTATGAAGACTGAAAATTGTGTGGCCAAAGTAAGTAAGAGAATGGCTTTGGTTTTGAGGGATTTTTAGCAAATTGTTCATTGTTAGTCAACAAAAAATTCCTGTTAAATATTACAGTTAGGAAAAAATATTTAAACATAGAGCAAGTATTTTGGGTAGGCTTTTTTATCCTTCAGTGTAGAGATTTTAGACTTGCTGTTTTTCTCTGCTGAAAATGATTACTTGAGTCCTGAGCTATGTAGGATTGAAGGGTTCATTCTGCTATACAAGTAATAGGCTTTTCCAGTGGGATGACCTATGCTGGCCATGTAATTAGCTGTGGCAACTTCAAATGATGAATGTCCAGATACATATTAGAAATACTGCATGAGAACTCTTGATATCATGGTTCCCTTTCTTAGCTACCAGAAAGGAGGTGCAAAAAGACTTTTCAATTAAATTACAGTGAACACTGTGCTTAAAGGAAAGGGACAAGGGAGATATTACAGTCAGAATGGTAAGAAAATGAATTTATTAGCCTGTCACAGAAAAGTAATTTCTTGATAATTGAGGTAGATGTGATTGGAAAAAATGAGGTGCCATTAGCCACCCTTTTTCTTAGAATTCAGCATAACTAGAGTAAAACAATGTACAGCTTGGTCTGTTTGTGAATGGAGGACATTTGAACCATGATGATGTGTGCAAAGGCTGCGTGAAGGATGCGTTTAGCCTTGTGTAAGCTTTGTATTTCCACTGAAAGGAAGTTTAGAATGGGCATGCAGGACAGATCTGTGCATGCAGCCATCTGTTACTGAAACCAGCTGGCATTTTGTTGCTCCTCTGTCACCACAAACCCGAACACCCAAAAGCCTGTTTTCTCTTTCAGTTATTATTCTGTGATCTTCTTGAAGTCTGTTTCTTTCATACTTTGATTGGTTGTTAAAGGTGCCTTGGCCCTTCAGGGGCCACTTTTGTATTGACCTTTAAGATAATTTCCCAGCTACATCTTTGCTGGGGTTTTGCTGGTTAAATTTGGATGTCCCATTACTTTTGACTTCTGTCAGGGAATTGGCTACCATAGAAGTTTGTAATGGTGCTTGCAGGTGGCTTAGCACTCACAAACTGTGTTCAACATGCCAGCTACCTCCCACTGGAGAAGCACTTCTGAGAGAAGCTGCCAGTTCTGGTACAAAGTCCTGGTACAAAGATTTTTTTTTTTACTTCCATTCTTAACATGACTGGTCGTGCACACTGCTTCCTAAGGTGCTTGCTGACACACACCAGGTGAAACTCTTCAAGGAGAGCAACTCTGGCTGAGTTGTCTCATCACAGAGCATCATTCCAGTGCCATAAAGCAGCTCACAGCAAGCTCATGGGAATAAACCCATTCCAGCTCATCTGCTCTACAGTGTCCTCTTCGACCTGATCACCTCACTAAGGAGCAAGGGTGTGCAAGAAGTACAGCTAATTTAAGTGGTGCCTCTTTTAAATAAAATCACATACTTTAACAATTTCATGTTGTAAGTAATAAGCTCTCCAAAAGTTGTATTTTCAGCAGGACTTTTCTGGGAACATAATTCTAGTACTAGCTTGCCTGGCTGTTGTACTCCTTTCCTTTGCCTTCCTATTCATAAACCAAATAAAGTCAATTCTAAGAAAGCTTGTCTTTCAAATTCCAGGAGTGTCAAAGCATTTATAAATCCAGCTATCTAAATGCAGATGATTCAGTGATGGCATAGGCAAATGGCACAATTGCTAAATATTCCCTAAATGAAGGGCTTAAATGAGATTTAGGGAGTCCAGAGGCCTTCTCCTACCACATGTATACAGTGAGTTTTATCCTCCATGATTGATGTATTTTATAGCCTTGGACTTTAAAATGTTTTGTCAGGAAGGTGAATACTGGAAGGTGCTGCAGTTTTCATTATCTGCAGCACTTTTCCAAACATATTGTAGAGGCTTCAATTTTTTTTTTTTTTAACTTGCAGTGAAACATAGAAAGGGTTACTTAGGAAATCATGATTTACTTTTTCTGATCCTGCAATGCAGTATCAGCCCTGTCTGGGAGCCACTGTCTGCATTATCACCTGCTTGTCAGATGTGTCAGTCAGTCTGCAAGAGACAATGGTTGTTCTGAAAACTGAATATCTGATTCTGCACCTACTTGCAGGAGAGATAATTGTGCTCTGTTAAGACTGTATTAATGGCATTTACTGATTGTGTGCTTGACATTTCCGAAAGCTTGCTCAAAGAGTGAAATGCAGTTACCCTTGAGGCCACACATATCAATATTGAGGTATCTTCTCTCAGACTGTCCATTTGCTAAACTGTTTTGTGAACAAGTGCTTCTGTACAGGACATCCACTATAAACTACCAACCTGACAACTGGCATCCTTCCTAAGATGGGGGGAGGAAAAACAGATACACATATTCAGGTGTGGAAAGCACCATAGGGCCACAGTATTTTGGTCACTCAAGGAAGTGTGTGTTTGTTAGGAAACCTTGTCTGTCTGGTTTTGTATACAGTGTCATGCTGACTCTGCAGCCAGGTGCTCAGTGCCTTTTGCACACCTATGACTTAACTAGTTTTATTCAGACATTTAAAAATAAAACTAGAATATAATATTCTGGTGAATCTTTGTGTTTTGTTCTTAGCCTTTCTTTTCTGGTATTTGTCCTCAGAAACTCCGTTGATAGGACTTGGACGTGTTTGGGTAAAAGCAAATAAGGAGCATTAGAAATTGTTTCAAGTGTGTGCATGTTTTGACTGAAGAGCTGGGATCTTAAATTAAAAGTTATACATTGTGATGCACAGATTTCACATGTGTGATCTGTAATATAATTTCTCTCCCATGTGCCAGTGCTTTTCTGTTATTTTTTGACATCTTTTTTTTGCCTGTTGCCTTTGAGTTATCAGCAAGTCTGATGTATTTTCAAGCTAACATCTTTTAAAAGGAAATGCAATCTATCATTGTGTTTTTACATGTGTGTGTACACACACAGGCATATATATAACTACTCCTTCTTTTTGTTTCTTTGGAAACCAAAAAGTCTCTGCAAGAGGGTTTCTTCTAATGATACTACCGGTGTGCAACCACAAGTGGACAACTTCTCAGGAATTAGTGCTAGGTGCTTAAATAAGGTAGAAATGTAGCATGAACCTGGGCTCCAAGGACAGGGTATTTGATTTTAATGAGGCTTATTGAAATCTGGCCAAATGAGCATCTGTTCCTATTGTTTGTTCCATATTTTGTAAGCCAGTATCTTCAGGCAGATAACGGTGTTGGTGTGTGCTTCATCCTCAATTAGAGAGGGACATAGTTAAAAGTGAAAAATACTCTGGTATGTCACTAGGATTCTTTTGATGCTCCTGGGTGTGCAAACAAGTTTCTCTTCTGTTCTGTACCCAGGAAATCTTTCTGTGGTGACCTTCACACTTTCTATTTGATGTGTGATGAGGGATGCTCTGGTATGTGTCCAGTCTCCTTGGCTGAGTCTTTGCTTGGATGGATTATATACAGTCCTGTTTTCAAACAGAGGTCTTACCTTTTTCCCCTTTCATTATGTGGTGTGTTAAGTCTGAGTTTTGCTGCTTGCTTTGAGTTTGTTAGATTTTACATTTCCCAGGATCCTGGAAATACCCTTTTGATTCCAAGTGCTCTTTTCTTTCCCAACAAGAGAATGGTGTATAGCTGATCTCAGAGTTCTGCAGTCAGTACCCATGTCTCCCATTCATTAGATAAGTCTTACTGTTTATGAACTCCTGCAGTTGGTTCCAGTTCATCTGTATCTTCTGTATAAAGCAGTGTTCTCAGTTTCATTTTGCACATTGAATTCTTTCCTACTTGTGCCAGACAGGCACCCTACGGCATCCCTGTGAGAGACAGCGCTGATGAGACACCTTCAAAATGGCATGCAGCATCCCCAGGTTTCTACTTAGTTCTGAACTCAGCAGTAGCAGTTGGGAGAGGTTTTCTACCTTGATCTAAGTAAAAATGGAAGAAGAAAAATACAGTCACGCACACCACCCTTGAAAAATCAGACTTCTGTTTCAGATCGCTGCTTGCTACTCACATGTGATAACTGATCTTGCTTTTTAAGGTCCTGGCAAACTAAAGGACATCTCAGGGTCTTTTAAGCATTTTCCATCTTTTAGGGAATCTTTGCTGTTCATCATACTTCTAAAGGTGGGATGGAGCTCTATTGTGCTCAATTCTGGAAACACAGAACAGGCCTTGGCACTTCCAGCATGCTATATGAAATTTCCTTTCAAAGATGCATCTTATTATTTAGCTATAACCACATGTTTTTCACTCAAGGGTGATTCAGCTAAAGCAAGAAGTGATGGAAGTAGCTGGTAATAGAAATCTTCTTTCCTTTGACAGTTCTTTCTGCATCACTACTTTCGCATTTTTAGAACAAACATAGTCTGCACAATAATAACATTAAGTCTGGAATTTTTATATGAATTTAAAGGAGAAGCCACGAGCACTCTTTAATAAAGAAGCATTTAGGGTTTCAGGCTGGATGTTCCAGTTGGCAGTAGGACAAATTGATCTGAAGATGTCCCTCTTGTACTCTCAAGTCCCTTTATGTCACAGATTGATGGCTCTTTTTTTCCAGAGAGTGTGTCTGCGTTTACTTTGCATGAATAGCACAACCAGCTCAGAGTTCTGCTGTGATATACCACTGAGTCAGTATATCTTCAGATAATGCATTGTGGTTTTTTGAAGCCTTTCCAGTCCCTGAGATTGAAATTAGAGCAATTTAATCATGAACAAATATTTAACTAGCAACATTCAGTTTCCTGATATTTGTTCTACTGTTTTGATAAGAAAGTATGTTAGCCTAATTTTTAGTATTAAGCTTCTGTGTTATGATGCAGAGGGACTGTCAGTGGATATACTTGCAGCCCCAAATCCCTCTATAAAGTATCCTCTACTGTGTCTTGGATATACTTTTCTCTGGGAGGAGCAGCAATTTTTGAGGTTTTTGCAAACTGGATAAACACTGCCTCAGCCACTGGCTGATAGAGATGGAAGCATGTCATTTTACCCTTCTGTTGGAGGTATTCTCTCTGTAATAAGAGGGTTGTGTGAATGGCAGGCATTGCAGGGACATTACTGGGAGTACTTAACATGCAAAAGGTGCTTTGAAAGTGTATTCTCAGACAGGAAGAGTAGAAAATGGCATCGGAGGTTTATCTAAAAGCCTTGACCTAATGATGATCTTCCTGTCACAGATATGACTACTTTTATCTTCATTGCTAGTCTATCTTTTTTTAGGTCAAGACAATCTTAATGTTTTAGTTTCATCTTGGTCTAATAACCTCATTGCAAATGATGGAGAAAGAAATGTGATATTCCCGCTCCCCCCACTCCACCCCACTATACACATTCTCCAGATTTTGATAGACTTGTTTTATTTATTTCCAAAATTATATCCGCAGGAAACAAGCTGTTTAAATTCAGATTATGCTGAAGCAAAATGGTCCTGGTATGAGAAGCAACGTGCTGTTTTATGAGCGCAGAGTCCCTTTTCTCATAACTGATTGATAGTAAATATTTTCCTGAAGAATTATTGCCAACCATGAACAGTGCAACTGTTTCACTTTTTTTTTCCTGTGCTACTTGCTGTACCAGCCATTGTCTGTAATTAAGATCTACAATTCACAATGCAGACGTTTGCACTTCCTCTGGGTCTGAGCTATTTATAAGGCATTTCAGCTGTTCAGAGTTTCTTTTGAATGTTAAACTATGTGTAAACAGGCTTCTTTAGTCTTCAGTTACGCAAACATTGTAGAGTGGTTGTCATTTCTGCTTCTCTTACCATCCAAAATGACTTCACATGCCAATGAAACCACAAATTAAAAAAGAATTACACTTGGGTTTTTTTAAAATGCAACAGAGACTTTGAAGAAATAGCAGTATTAAAGCTCATACATTGCTTTGTAGCTGAAGGTCTCTTAAGCATATTATGGAGATCAGTTCTCCAAGCTCTGCAGTAAGGATGGTCAGGCAGCAGATAGGCAAAATCTTGATATGAAGAATCATTTTCAAAGTTTGGTCAGCTCGATGGAGATGTTTCTACTTTTTAGACCCCATTGTTTGGCATCTTGATAAAGCAAATTGCATTACGTTTCAAATTGAGTTCAGTAAATACTGGAAGGTCCCCACACAGGTGTTAGAAACTCCATGTCATGTTTGAGTGGTTTCAGGGAAGAGTTTTCTTGTGGTGATGACAGTCAAGCTGGAGCAGGTTGCTTGTGGAGGCTCTGCAGCCTCCATCCTTGGAGGCTTTCAAGACCAGACTAAACGAAGCCATGAGCTACCTGATCTGACCTCATAATGCACCCTGCTTTGAGCAGGAGGCTGAGCTGGAGAACTGCAGGGGTCTCTTCAAAATGGAATCATCCTGGATGAAGTGTACAGACAGTGAAGATGTAATAGATGTAATACAAGTCTTTTAAAATTCAGAATTTAGAAGACCTGGCATCCTTAGTCAGAATTCCCCCTGCCACTGTATTATGTGTAGTATCACATGCTGTAGTTCCTTGCTGTGTGTTTGCTGGTTTGGTGATGGATACTCAGCATAAGGAATTACAACCTTGAGGTCTTCATTCAAGATCCCTCACATTAAGCCTGTAAGGAGTGTTTAGCAGGAGTGTTACAACCAAACTGGACTTGCATTTACAAAGTACTCTAGGATCCTTTGTGCTGGAGATACGGAACATATTTGGAATCCAAGTCATCGGTGGCTTTAGTGATAAATGATGGCAGACATGAAGGGAAGCATTGCTTCACCTGCAGTGACAGCACCCTCAGATGGTACAGAATACATTAGATGTATTTTTAGTATTTTTCAAATACAAGAACTAAAAAAGTTGTTTGAAAATACGTCCAATTCTTGTGCTAAAGCTCATGCTATGAAATGCTGTAATAACAGTTTCCTAGTGTAACCCATTGCCAGGAAGCCACTGACGTAGCCAAGTATCACATTTCAGAAAGCAGAGTGAGTTCTGAGTTCAGTCTAGCAAGAGAGCACCCAAAAATGAGGCTGTTTTGGTAGCCTGATGGGGCTTAGTGTGGGGTGGGCTCCAGCACCTTTGCTGTTGGGAGCGGGCAGGGAGGGGAGGCAGCGCGGCGCGGGCTCGTGGCGGGCGCGCACTGCAGCACTGCCCACTGGTGCATGCCGGATCACCCGCACGCAGAGATCACATGGCTCCTCCAAAAGTCAAACGATCAATTCGCCTCGTTTTGGCTCTGTACTTAATGCACAAACAGTGCGATCTGCAGGGCTGTAATTGCATTGTTAGGGCCAAGGAACAAGCCTGTGCCTTTTCAGCAGACAGCTGGCAGGGAAAGAGGCATGTTGTTAGGAAAGAGAGAGGCAAGGCAAATAAAATTACTGCTAACGCTCAGAGATCGGCAGGAGTCCTACTTGCCTAATCTTACCGGTGGGAGCAAGCGGCTGTTGTAATCCAATTATAGCAGCATAAGCAATTTGTTAGACACTCCGCATAATGTAACAATTTCCCAATAAACTCTGACTTGTAATAACGTCGGCAAGAGCCCACATAAATCTGCCCGAATGGTGGGGGCTGGAGTGTTCGGCTGGGGGCTTGTAATTTGTGCCATCAGCACGTTTTGTGGAGTGTGGTGTGGTGCAGTCTTTCAGTGCAGGAATTTTAAGAGGAAAAGCATGGCACGCCCCTCCAAGAGAACACCATTAGCAAGGGTCAAAAGAGATACCAAACGAAGCTTGGAGGTGGCTTTTCTAGGAGGGAAGAAAAATTAAACCCCAAACACAAGTCTCTAGCTGATGAGAATTTAAGAATACTAAAAAGCAGTAATGAAAATTGGAAAAGGGGGAGGAGGGGGCACTAGAATTACATCTGGTTGGAGGGGGAGGGAGGAGAATACCCTTCTTTATATTTAAGCCATTTAAATATTAAAAAAGAAGCTCAAGTCTTGAGAGGGATGCTCTGTGCTTACAAGACAGAGAAACCACAGATCCTGTCCCAAGCAATTCATAATCTACAAACGAAAAAATTAAACCTTTTCTACTATCCAGTTACTCTCCCGTTGTCTTTCTTGCAGCTCCTAGCTGGCTTCATGCATATTGGCACAGCATCTTGATGATGCGTCTGAGAGATAAAATGTAGGTCTAGAACCATTCACTTTGAGCGTACCCCAGTGAATTTAACTTTTTTGGCACAATGATGAATGTCCCCTCTGGTTCATGCAGATCTACACAAAGAACTAATCTAATTTAGATATTATTTAAAAGTAAAATCAGTCTGCTGTGTTCTGCCTGTCACTCTTGGAGTACATTGGCAGTTAGAGCATTGTAGACAACAGTTAAGGGTTTATGTTTAGCAAGATTTAAGGTATATTTCTGTTAATCTCATTATTTAGCATTTCCCTTTGCTAAAATGCAGATAGGCAGCAGGCAAAATAATATAGGTCCCTTTATATACAACATAGAGACAGTCAGGTCCAGAATTTTCAGCGTTTTCTGAACACTGCTGTGGTGTAAAAATGCCTGACTTCATACAGCTAATAATACTTTATTCATTTCTTAGCTCTGGGATCCTGTGAGGCTTTAGTGTGGAGTGACATTTCTGATCCTGTTCCCAAGTTGTGGCAGCATAAATGCCTTTATGTGGGATAAACAGTAGTTCCCAGCCATACAAAACAGTTTATCTTACTTGGACCTTCTGTTCTCAGACCCTATGTTTTGATGCTGGGCTATGCAGATGCTTTTGCTTAGCCAGAAAAAAAAAACCAACAGAAAACCAAACCCAATACTAAATCACTGACCTTGTGCATGCAGCTCATACAATCATGCCTCTACCATGTCTGCTTTTATGGTAGTACTGTGTTTTGTGTGATTATGGGGTGTATTTACATATTCACCTGCCGTACTAGTCCTGAGATGATTTTTATTTAAACTGTAGAAGAGTAGCTGAGACATGCACGCAGTCGGCCGTGTGGATAATGCTGCATATTTTGCCCTTCTTTATGTGGAATTCAGGCTTCCATTGTTCTTAATCTTTGTTGTCTGCCAGCGTATCAAAATAACAGGCTGAGACAGCGAGTGTTTCCAAAAGTATCCTAATAAATATTTTCTTGCTACATAAGTGCACCTTAAAAAGTGTGTTTAAAGAGGACAGGTATTATCTTAGTTTACCGAAGCTGAATCAATAAACTGCAGTGCTTCTAATAAAGCCACTCAGTGTCTGGGTTTAACTAATGGCTGATTTTCACGGCTTTGACAGTGAGCTGTGTGCGTTATTTTCTCCTGATATTGTAAAAATAATGAGAGCAAATTAGAACAATCAGTTTACCCCGATAGCTGCTGATTGGAGGTGATGGGCAATATGGCAGCGGGTAATCCATCTTCGGGCTCCTGTCACATTAACTTCAGCAGTGTGGAAAAGATCAGGCGGAGCGAGTGGGAATCCTGCCCAATCAGAAAGCTGAAATTAATGAGAAGAGCATTGTTCTGTGATCAACCTTTTAATTAGCAAGAGTGGAGATGGAGGGAGTGATGAAGCTGGCAGCACAGCTGCACAATGTTGGGCATGTTTTCGGTGAGGGGGAGGAAAAACATGGGTTTTAAATTACCCCTTCTGTGCTCCCTGTACACCAGCAGTGTGTCTTCATTCTAACCCCCTTAAAAGATCTTAATAAACAGCCACATCCAGGTTAATATTGCAAACGTGGCTGTTACTAATGAGTAGTTTCGAAGTAGGTCGTTTCGGGGGTCATTTAGGAAAATGTTGATCACTGTTTACAAAAAAAAGAGAGAGAGAGAGTGAGAGAGACAGGGTTTGGTGTTAAAGTTTCACCTCATCAAGGAAAGAAGAGGAGGGAGATGGATAAAATTAGAGTAAGGGACTGCCTGTTTTAATACTCCTCTCCTTATTTAGTATATGTTTGAAATAAGATTCCTCAGCATATATTTGAAACAAGACTCCTCAGTTAAAAATACTATGTGTGCCATGTGGCTTTCAGCAGCAAAAAAAGAGGAGACATCAAATACTGGGTTGATTTCCTAATGCTCCTTTTTGTTGGGTTTTTTTCCTATGGTTTTTTTTGCCCCAGTGTTTTTTTTGTTTATTCACTTAACAACAAGAAATTATTATTAAAAATATTTGACTGCTGTAATTGCTAAGATTGACTTGATTTTCTTTCCTGGTGGTTTGAGAAAATCACAGTTTTCTCAAGTACATTCTAAAGACAAACACTGGAGTTAATGGCTGTCAGTTCTGAATACCAGTCTTAGGAAAACCTTTATTTTTGTAATGGGAGAAAAATAATGGGGGGGGAGTGGGGGGAAGTGATACTACAGAGCAATTTCGGAAAAAGAAAATAATAAATGTTAGAAAATAATATTAATTTTTGCTGTGGAAACACAGCTACTTCTGATTACCACGGTTCCTGTTTTTCCTTCCTTGCTCTCTGTATTGTTGTTTTCAGCCAATTCTTTTCTTCTTCCCTGTAATTCCCAATGAAGTTGTAGTGGTAGAAAGTGAGGCTCCATCGCTCTGGGCGCAGCGGCTGTGCTGCTTTCCTTTCATTTTTCCAGTCAGGACACAGGCTGTCTTTACTTTTAGGTATTCCACTTTCTGATGCAGAAAAGCAAATAAACTCTTGTCAATTTGCAAGAGAAGGCAAAAGTCAGCACCCGGCGCCCAGCGAGCTGTGCGGGCTGGTTGTGTGAGTTGGGAGCTCACACACTTGCCTGTGTTAGGTAGGTACCAGTGTGCTGGGGAGGAAAGCTGCTGTGGGTGGGGTTGGCTGCTTTGGGGTTTAGTTCCAGCAGATCTCACCATCTTTGCTTACTGGAGTATTTGGAACGTTCCTGGTTTTGTAAGAGCGCTGTAATCTCTTTCCTACTCACCCCTCTCTAAAAAAGGAGGGGTTTGTATGGGTTTGGTGGTGTCCACGTAGTTTTTTATAGGCCAAAAGATACTGCATCTCCACCAAGAAGTTAACCTGGTAAATCACAGACTTTTTGTACTAACCAGTTGTATTTCTAATATAATAATGAGTGGAGCTTGCAGTTCTGCTTATAAAGGTTGGCTTAATATTTTCATTTGTATGAAACAGTTCCAATGTTTTATAACTTTGTCACTATTTAACCCTTCAAAGTAACATTTTATTTCAGCCTCCCACTCCCTGCAGCCTAAGGCAGAAATTAAACTTGGCATGTGGGATGAACAGTATTCACTTAACAAACAACTGTTCAATATTTTATTTTATTCGTACTGCTGGTTCTGTGCCTCAGGCTGTATTTATTGCATGCCTTTCAAGTCCTGGTCAGAATATGGAAATACAGACTTCCTCCTGGGGGTTTCCCCTGCATTCTCAGTGCTTCACGAACCTTAATTAATCCTTCCAGTGTTTCTTGGGGTGAGTGTTGAACTCACAGCATCCCTTTTTTGCAGAGAAATTCAAAAGTTATTTTAACAACTGAAATTTAGTGAGGAAATAGTTTATTTATAGTAAGAATGAGATCTCATAGGAGGAATATTGGATTAGGAATTATAACTCCAGATTTTGAAATATCTTTTGTCTTTGCCATATTCTGCTTTTCTATCTCAGTTCTTTCATCTGTAAAAGGATAATGCTGCTTAACATTTCCTCATTATACTTTTGAGAATCTAGAAACATGGTATCACTTGAAGCATGTTTTGTATTTAAACACTATTTTTGTTTATATACACATAATGTTGATTTGGGCTCTGTTGTTGTGGCATCTTCTCTCTCCCCAGGCCCATGTACATTTTTAAAGAGCTGTGTTAGGCTCTTGGAAAGTGTCTTGGGAAAGATGCACTTAGCAAAGGTTGCATTCAAATGGCTGTCAAATATGATCCTTGTGGGAGGAAAGAGGAAAGTCTAAGAGCAAGTGGACAGTCACTAAGCCAAACATTCTTCTTCTTGTGGCATAAAACACCAAAAACTCTCAAAGCCTTTTGTTCTGCTTTAATAAAACTCAAGACCCAGTAAATTACTCCAGGGCTGCTTAAATCAGTTTGTCGGTTTCCAAAGGGATTCCCCAGTGGGCAGAAGCCAAGTGGTAAATCCTTGCCCCAGAGTAATCATACTGCAGGAGAATAACTGCAAAGATGCAATGTGTTGCAGAATCCACCTTAAGTATGGAGCTTACCACCGTGACTCTGTAATGGGATGTCCCAACATGGGGTACAGTATCATAAACACTGTAAATATGCCACTTGTGAATTAATAGGTAGCCCTGGGATTCTTAATGTTTACATATATGTTAACATGAACATAGAGCAAATATTAATTCTTTTTTAACCTAATAAAATAATTTTGTTCTAGCTCCTGGCTGGGTTCTGTAAGTGTATATTTTTATCAGTGGTGAATTTCTTGATCTATATTTTACTTAATCCAATTATAATTTCTTTCTTTGCTCTCTGAGGCTAGCAAACCATCTACTATCTGTTGACAGAATACCAGTAACATTTCTTTTTAATTTCTCTCTTTTTTTTATTTTCTATAAAAACTGTGTTAAACAGAATTAAAATTTTCAGACTCAATTTAGCCTGACTTTTGCATGTTGAAAAGCAATAGCAAGTTTAATCTATCAGAAGGTTTTGATTGTTTTTTGTAGCTGTATTAGTAATACTCTTCTTTATACTCTTTTACATATAGTATTCCTCTTCCATAGAAATCCTTCTTTTCTTAATACAGTAGTATTTCTTATAGGTGAAACACTTTAAATCTGAGATTCAAAATTTTCACTTGATTTTAACTGTCCCTTCTCGTATAAGCAGTATGAGTCAACATGTGATACATAGTAATTTTGTTTCTTGGGTAATGAAACAGTCTCTGTTTCATAAAGTTTAAGTACATTAAACTCCATCTATTAATAACTTTAAAACACAAGGATAACACTTATTTTAAGAGAAATAATTTTGCAAATTTACTTACTAAGGTTTTTTGTTAGCTAACAGTTACTTATAAACTGTTCCAGAATGTAATTTGTCTTTAAAGAGATTATAAAACCTTAGCTCTACTAATGAAATTAATGCATATTTTAAAGTACTAGTTCCTGAAATATATCGTGTAGTTCCCATGAAGGTGGGATCAGAGAAATGTGAGTTTATACATTGCATAGATAAGTTATCAGTTGGGAAATGGGAACAGCATTGTTGAGTCTGCGGTCTTGTGTCCTAAGTAATGCTTAATAGAGTAAAGCAGTTCTCATAGAACAACCTGATGTCTTGCCCTCAGTTTAATTCCAAATATGTAATTACCTTTATTTCTGGGCACTTATTACCATAGAAACTTCTTTGGATCAAGTACTGACAGGTAGAAGAATCCTGTCTAATATGAAAAACCAGATCAACACGCTTCAAATCCTGCCCTCGGACAGAAATGCATTTCCTTTCAGAGTTTCCTGATACTGCACTAAAGAACTTTCATCTTATGTGGGACCTCAAGTGACTCAACATAAATAGTCTGTGTGGAGGTCAGATACTTGCCTCCATCTCCTTTCTCTCAAGGTAAATCACTATCAATTGGCAGGGCAGGTTTTGATTCTGATGGTCGTAAGAGTTCATTTGGAGTCATACTGGGATCCAGTTGGCCCCTGTCTGAGCTTTTGCTTTTTACAATTCCAGGAGTTTTCAGATAGCCACTGCAGTCTATACCCACATAACTGATCAGTTAAAGGCACGAGACAGCAACAATATTGAAATCAACCATGTAACTTTTTTCCCAGTTGTATGAACAATAGACATGTGGTCCTGGAGAAAATGGAGTTCATAGTTACAACACCAGCAGATCTCCCCAGTAAGTGCCTGGAAGGCAACTCCTCCAGCAAAAGTGCTTCCATATCAGGGACTCTAAGGACACTTGCATTACTCGCATCTGGATCTTCCTCTGACATCTACATCACATGAATGAAGAACTAAAAGTTTTGTCACAGATCCTGTGAGAGTTTGCCTGGCGGCAGTGAAGGTGTGAAAAGAGATATTCTCTGTTCCCATGTAATACATTTATTATAAATTTGTCAGACACCATGAGGGATATCCTGTGAAACCAGTGACAAGCACAGTGAATATGGCCTCAGGGCAATCTGAAGTTACCTGCGAGTTTCCTGGAGGCAAGATAGATGAAACCTCACCAGAATAAGTGGTGTTCTTGCGTGTCATGTGCAACTCAGCAGTTCAGCACATGGTGGAAGGGTGTAGGCTGTACATTTCATAAATCTCAGATAGGCTCAAGCTCACTGGGCTCATGCCAGAGTGAAAATTGGCAGCTCTTCCTGTCATCCATGAGAGAGGAATGAAGCCCCGTCTCTGTTTATTAACCAAATGGAGTCCATAGTCCCATCAATGTTCTCTACTCACTCAAAGTCAATTTGCTTAGTTAACAATCAGCAAGTTTGCATCTGTGCCTTTTCAGGTATGCTCTGAGCTGTGAAGTGATGAATGCCTCTTGCAGAAAAAGACATTACCAGCCTTGTTACACAAGAAGGGCTGGAAGGAGGATCCAGGGAAATGCAGGCACATCACTCTGACCTTGGTGCTTGGGAAGGTCATGGAATAGATCATCTTCAGTACCATCATGAGGCACATATGGGACAAACAGGTGATCAGGCCCAGTCAGCCTGGGCTTGTGAGAGGCAAGTCCTGCTTGTCCAGCCTGATCTGTGATAAGGGAAAGGTTGTGAATGTGTCTGCCTAGACTTGAGTAAAGCCTTTGTTATGTCCTGCAGCATTCTCCTGGAGAAACTGGCTGAGCCCAAAGAGTGGTGATGAATGGAGTCATATACAGCTTGTGGCCAGTTACCAGTGGTACTCCCCAGGGCTCAGTATTGGGGCCAGTTCTGTTTAGTATCTTTATTGACAATGTGGACAAGGGAATCAAGTGTGCCTTCAGTAAATTTGCAGACAACACTAAATTGCGTAGAAAGTACTGGTCTTCTTGAAGATTGCAGGGCTCTATTTAGGGATCTGGACAGGCTGCATTGATATACCAAGGCCAGCTGTATGAGATTCAGGAAAGTGGAGTGCTGAATCCTGCAGTTGGGTCACAACAACCCCACAGTGCTGCAGGCTGAAAACTGCCAAGTGGAAAAGGACCAAGGGGGTGCTGGTCAACAGCAGCTGATCATGAGCCAGCAGTTGTCCCAGTGGCCAAGAAGGCCATCCTGGCTTGTATCAGAAGTACTGTGGCCAGCAGGATCAGGACACTGATCATCCCCCTATACTCAGCACTGGTGCAGCTGCACCTCAAATTCCATGTTCAGTTCTTGACCCCTTACTGCAGGAAAAATACCGAGGTGCTGGAGCAAGTCCAGAGAAGGGCAGCAGAGCTGGTGAAGGGTCTGGAGCACAAGTCCTATGAGGAGTGGCTGAGGGAGCTGGGGGTGTTGAGCCTGGAGAAAAGGAGTCTTGTGTCGCCCTGATTTCTTCAGTTTTCTGGTGCACTTTACAGCTTGGTGTTTTTTCATAGTTCGTAATTCTTTCTCACACACAGGTGTTATAATTAGAAGCGTGTTTATGTTAAGATGAGGTTGTTTACTTACTTTCTCTTAGAGTAAAAAACAAGTGATGGGCAGTTGTCTTGACCAATGGGATGGGAGAGGTATCAGCCTTCTCCTCCAATCCCTGGTCTGTGTAGAAATACTATAAATATAGAATCAAATGTTGTAATAAGGAGTTTTATGCCTTTTCACCAGACAGTGTCTGTGTGTGTCATTGCGTGTCCAACAGCGACAGTCTTGGGGGAACCTTATTGCACTCTACAACTGCCTGACAGGAGAGTGAAGCAAAGTGAGGGTCAGCCTCTTCTCCCAGATAATAAGTGACAAGACAAGAGGCCTCCTGTTGTGCAGGGAAAGTTTAGATTGGGTATTATGAAAACCTTTTTTCACTGCAAGGTTTATGGAGCATTGGAACCAGCTGCCCAGGGAAGCTGAGTCGCAGGCCTGGAGATATTTAAAAGGCTTGTATACGCAGCATCTAGTTTAGTGGTGGACTTGGTATTGTTAACAGATAGACTTGATCATCTTGGAGGTATTTTCCAACCTCCATGACTCCATGATTCCACCCTCTGGGACCTTGCAGGTCACTAGTTCCAGCCTCTTCTCTTGTAGATACTCCTTTGTCCCTTTAGTGAACTTATGAAGTTTTGTCTTACAACCAGTTAAGATCTGGTCTGCAGTCTTTTTCCCCACTGTTTCCATCAGAAGATTTTTACAGAACCCAGTTGTTCTAATGACTGGAAATCCTCTGCTGAGTTTCCAAGCTTGCTTCTTCATGGAGAGATTGCACCACTGATTCTTTGTTTCTTCCTTTTGTTTTAATAGTTCTTGTTCCATTTTTGATGTTTATCCACGTATAGTTCTAGAGAGCTGTCATACCTGCTTTGTTTTATTAGGACAAATTGAATGGTCCTTTGGGGGTTGAATGATTTAAGGAATGAAAGAGAAAAAATGTTTGAGCATTTGTGGTTGAGGATTTAGTTTTCTAGGAAGAATTTGTTTATGTTAATTTTCTGATCACTTTGTCTTAGGCAAAAGTTGCCAAATTATTGCCCTGAACTGTGCTTCAGGTATTGACAGTCTTACATACATGTAAAGATTTAATCCTCCTGGCTGATGCAGTGACACAGCCTGCATCCTTCTAAAAGGAAGAGGGAGCTTGGACAAATCACTGCATCATCCAGCTTGTTATTGTTAGGTATCATGGTCCCTTGATTTTCCTGGAATGTTGTTCTGCCCTGTGCAGTACTCTGCAAATACTGCAGCTTGACTGGAATACAGAATCACCAGTAGTCACTGCCACTAATTGGCAAATTTTAAAATTTATAGTTTTCTCAGAGGGAACTTGTAATGAGAAATAACTCATGTTGTGCAGTAAAAGCAACTGTTCCATATTTTCCTTCATGTATATTTAACACAATCTGTAATTTACAAAAATAGATTTGAATTTGTCTGCCTGTGGAAGCTCATACCTAAGATAACTTCAGCAAGGCAGGCAGTCCCTTGTTGCTTGTAAGCGATGGCGTAGTTGAGGCTGCAGCTTGGAGGGAGACAGCAGTAGTCACTGTATACATTGCTGAACCTCACTGTTGAGGAAAATAAAAAATGAGCAGCAAAGTAGTTGCACTCACAGTCCTGAAAATAGTATTCTAAGTGGCTGCAATTACTTGTTTTACCATAATAATGAATCGTGACAGGCAAGTAGTCCTTACCTGCTCAACTCATGTAACCAGGCTGTTTGGGTCCTGTGCCCAACAGGCAAACTAGCCTTCATGATGCCCTGAATTTGTGAAATACAATAGATCTATCCTAAATGTGTGTGTCCAGATTCAGATTCAACTGTCTTCTCATACCATTAAAGTCTGAGAAACTCCTGTTGCTTCTCAGCACACAATTAAACCTTTGTAACAGTGATGACAAACTGAGAATTCAGTTAAAACACAACTGAAATATTTCAGCATTGTTTTTTCTGACCTCACTTCTCTCACTTTAAAGAACTGCTTTTGTGTTTAGACTAACATTCTTCATTTAGAAGAAAATAAAAGTGAAAACCACTTAACAACTATACTACAAAAAATTAGATGGTAATTAAGACTTGTAATTTCTCATCAAAGAAAGCTCCCTCTCTGACAAGTAAACCTTCCTTATAGGTCTTTGATTGTAGGTAATAAAAATGTTCTTAATTAATGCCAATTATGTGCATTTGTTGTTTTCTTTCAAGTCACTGTATTTTACAAAATTGTGTGAACTACAGAGCTGAATCAGGTTGTTCTCGTGCCATGTTGATTTAGATCTGTCAGCCCCATTCTGGATCATAATTTGTAATCCCAGATAGTTCTGAGGTGGGCTGTAATGGGAGTATTTGAAGGTTTGGTTTAGAAGACTGCAGATGATTAGACTTCACAGGCAGTTAATTAATTGTAAAACCTGAGTTTTGAAACTGGTTCAGGTCATAAGTGAAGATATGTTTGGAATTTAATAATTTGTGGAGAGTACGAGCTGAAGTTCCTAGGGAACACATGCATCATAAAAAAATCAGCAGTTTTTGAAAAATTTTTAATAGTTGGATGGATGTAATTGAAAGTCAGTATTGGATATCTAAACAGATGAATACTGCTTGCTCTCAACTTGGAAAGCCGGAGGGCAGGTATATTTGCAGTACTCTTGAAGAACCTGGTCTTTAGTGGCTGCAAAAAATGAACAGCAAAGGCTTGTGAACCCTAGAGTCTTTTAAACAGAGTTCTAGATTTTGCTTATGATAAGTTAAATACATCAACATCAGACAATTGTAACTACCCCTGTAAAAACCTGTCGAGTGTATGTCAATGATAGTGAGGTTAGAAATACAGAGTCACTTCGGTTGGAAAAGACCTCATGAGGTCCAACTTTCTTCTCATAGCACAGTCAATGCTGAATTCATTACTCCCAAGTAAGCTCCACTGCCAGGTACCTGCTTCTCCTGGGTTTTACACCTACAGAACATCCACCTTCAATTTGAGGTCTCAGAGTGCGCCGAGAAATGAAGCCGCCGTGTGCTTTGAATAAGAAGGGCTACGTTTTGCCCTAGCTGTTGCCTGCCTTTATCTCCTAAGATAGCACCAAGGACCGCCTCAGGTTATGTAGTCTTGAAGTAACAAAGACACAAAAACAGCTGCAAGGTGTTTCCCTAAAAGGAAGGAAGGTACATTGCTGCTAATATACAGGAGTGATCACAGATCTCAAAAGTTTCAGTACTGCTGCAGTCTTCCTGCTGTGTGGTCAGCACCACCTTTACCTGTCTCGTTCAGACCTAAGCCAGCTCTGCGGAGGTGGGGAGAGAACAGATGGATTTGGTGTCAGCCCAAGAGACACCCAGCTGAAGGTCACCAGCCCAACCAACAGATCTGCAACTGCAGAGATCTTACTTTCACTTGAGATGTCCTTTCACTGCTTCTGGGCAGGTCAGATGTCACACTGTAATCTCCAGGCGCATGCAAGAGGTGTGGGGAGAGAGAAGTTGTTGCCAGTGCTTTTCTCCAAGTCCTCTTAAGGGGATAAAAGGAACAGCCTTGGATGCCATCTGTACTGCAGAAGGAAGGTCTGTGTGTCAGGATTTGGGTGCAGCAGCAGGACTGTGTACAGAGTTCGGGCCCAAAATGGCAAGGACAGCTGTCAGATGGGACTGAGGGACATCAGCAGGCGATGTTGGGAAGTTTTGGTCAGGTGCTTCTGTCATCTACTCGGGTCTAGTTACTTCTAGTCTTTCTTATTGGACTTGTCAGAGACATAAAAACGTAGCTGTGGATAGCCTAGCACATCCTACTGTATTTCCTCATCTCTGTCACATACAAATATTAAAATCACAAACTTCTAAACCCAGGCGATATTTTGAAGTCCCACGGTGGTTACACGTCAGAATTGCTGTGATGAGTAAAGAAACTTACCTAAAGCATATCCTCCATGGGGCACTTACCTTCGGGATGTGAGTTGTTGCCATGTCTGTATTGATTTTGGAGTGGTATCTGGGTGTCTTAGTTTGAGAAAGTTCAATGTGAAATTTTTTCATAACACACTCGACATTTGGTTCTGCTTTGGAAGGCTGTGGAAACAATTAGTACTGCTGCATTTTTTTCTAACTGGTGAAGTGAGACCATGCCTTTACTAACGAGTCTGTTTTGTTTAGTTTTTACATGACAGATTTGTTTGCTGTCACTTGAGAGGAAGTTTACACTTGCGTGGTGTGGTGTCACTTTGTGACATTGCCCTCAATGAGCACCTTTGGTGCAGAGGCTTCATTCCCAGCATTAAGCAGTGCTTTGTCTTTGTGTGAAGTGTGTTGGGACACATCTGTTTAACTGATAGACTTGTGAAATTGAGTGACTTGCCTATGGCAGCACAGGAAGGGAGTGGGAGAGTTAGGAGTAAAACTTGAAAGACTTGGCTCCCGTTTCCCCTTCTCATTTTTACATTTGTACTGCCAGCTTTCAGTTTATCAAGAATTAATAAGTAATAACCTATGACTGAAAAGGCCTGACACTCCTTCTGTCGTGAAATGTTTCTCTGTCTTCAGCATTGTGCAGAACTCAGCAGTGTTGCACCTTTTTAGTTTTACTTAAGCAGTATTACTCAATATTTAATGTGAAATAGAAACATGTAATTCAGAACTGCAGTCAGCTGCATTGGGATGTTTGTCAGCCAGATGGGGGGCGAGGTAGCAAGACTTTTTTATGCCATGGGAATTGATAATTTTCAACAACTTTTTCATTTAGTTTCTTGCTACATTTCACAATGTACATACAGCTGACATGATAATCCTTCAGCCTGTCCTAAATTACATTTTAAAATAGAGATCAGTTAATTATAGCAATCTGAGTATTTTTCATCAGTTATAGGGGGCATTTCTAATGACACTTGTTTCTCTTGAATTTCAGATAAACTAGTGGAAGTGTTCTTAATTGTGCACATGACAAAAAAAAAATCAAGTAAAAAATACAAACAACACTACCCAAGGCTGCTTTGAGTGAGATCAGATAATGACAGCTTAGCATCTATGGCTTTTCTGTTTGGAGAGTGCTAGAGGGAGCTCTAGCCCCTTGATCGAGGAACAGGCTGTCAATGGTGCATCTCAGAGTTTGGACTGTGGTAGGAAACATTGACTTTTTTTGATGGTTTAATTTTATTTTGTAGCAGGAGGTTGCATATGGTTTTTCCAGGCATGAGCCCAAATTGCTTTTCTAAATGAGAAGATGCAAATAGTATGTTTGTGTGTACTATTATTAGATTTAATACAGGCTGTTGTGAGCTACCTGAAAATACAGAAAACAAGTTAGAGGTATCACAGAGGTGTTTAGCAAATAGTGAATGCTAAAGTCTAATAGTCTTTTCCTTTCACAAAGGAGAAAAATTCTCACCATAGAAGACCTAATGGTATTTAAAAGAGAATACATTTTAAACTGTTGGAAGTAGAACCTACTTTGCTCAGCATGTAATAGGTTCTTAGATGTTTAGCCGATTATTATAGTAGAAGTTATAGAAAATGTTGGTGGTTGTCAGATAAATTTACAAATGGGGTGCATCAGTGCATGAGGATGGGAGAGATTTTTCACATCATGTGCTCCCCAGTGATAACATTCTTGATATGACATGGAAGTAATTCTCAGAAATGGGATAAAAAAAGAAGAGAAAACCTGGTTTTTATTTGTGGAAAGGGAAGTGTAGATGAATTGATGCTATTTTCATTGTTTATTAACCAACTCATTAAACGGAATAGGAGAATCATGGCTTTGAGTGAAGGAACATTATGTGGAAAATACAGTATGTTGAAGGACCAAGTGAGGCCAGCAGTTCTGTTCTGCTGTAATTTACTGGGGGCTTTATGTTGTTTATATGCTGTATTCAAACGTGTCCACTTTGAGTCTACTATAGGAAGAAGAGTAATGGAAAGCTCCCTCCCTCCTTCAGTTTGAGGTATTTTTCTGAAAGATTATTGGCAGCTAAACACAGAGCCAAGGAGGGATCCCTAGGGGCACAGTCTGTAACTTGGGCTTCTGAGTTATGCAATTTGAGTGTCAGCTTATGGGGATAAAGTCTGCTCAGCTGTGGAGCTCCATATGCCTTCCTGAAGTGCTGTTATGGTTAGACCTGGTCACTTGCTGTAGCAGAGGGTACTGGTTTTTGCCTTTCTTCTGTCATGTGCATTCACATAACAGCAGCAATTGGCCTAACCCAACTTAAGGCAATTTCTGAAGATACAGAATTCATTATCCTTAACACGTACTTTTGGAGCCTGTTCCTGAGGTCATGAATCACTTGCCAGGTACCAATGAGAGAATGGACCAAAACAGTCTTAAGATGTAAAGTCAAAGAAAACTTCAAGGTAGGATGGACCTCTGGAAGTTTGCAGTTCAGCTGCCTGTTCAGAGCACAATTACTTCACAACCAGTTCATTTTGCTTGGAACTTTGTCCACTCATATTTTGAATGTCTTCTTTTTAGTGTCCAGAGCTTTGCTTGCTAGAGCCTGTTGCTGTTGCCCCTCTTCCTGTCATTACACACTTCTGAAAAGATTCTGTCTCGCTTTCCTCTGAACCTCCCTTTAGGTAGTGGAAGGTGGTGGATAACCCCAGTCTTCTCCAGGCAAAACACATCCACCTTCCTTAGCAATCCTAGGGGTCCTCCATGGGAATCACCCTGGTTTGCCAGGAAGGTAAGGTTTGACTGAAAGTTTAGCAGAACAGCTCATCTCTAGCAGACAGTGCTCATTAGCAAGAGGGGGTTATTGGATGACCTTGTAGGGGTTATAGGTGGCTACAAGGCAAAATCTCAAGATTTTGACTGCAGACCACTGACCAGATTTAACTTAGCACTGCACAAGAATATTTAGTGAATTTGTCCTTTTACAGCTGCCTCTGTGGTGGCTGCTAACAGCAGTAGTATTGGTATCAGCCAGTGTGAGTTGCTGAGATGGCCTCTTCTAGATCTGGCTATACTGGTGGAAAAGAATACCATGCAGCCTTTGCCTGGCTGCTGCAGGTTGCTGCCCTCCAGGATCTGTCAGCAAAACTGCAAACCTGCTCTCAGTTGAGATGTTTTAGCTTAGACAGTTTAAATAGCAGGTCTCTGCTAACAAGCTTATTTTGACTGAAATAGGTTAGGGAGTGCTTGTGTCGCCAACTCCTCCAGCAGATCCAAGGAGTACATTTGCAATGGGAGCACAGCACATACATGAATCTTGTGCTTCTTCAGAATGCTGCTGGGTTTTTGTTTGTTACAACTCTCCAGTATGCCTGAAAATTGGTAGTACTCCTGTAGCTGGGAAATATTATATGATTCGCAGCGTGCATATTCCTGACTTCCAGTTCTGAATCTCTCACGTTGCCTTGGCCGAGTAGTTTGGTGCACGTGTGCCTTCTTTGTTGTCAGTAACAAAATGCATCTCAAAGGAAAAAACTCGTGGAAAATACCACTGAGTAAGCCATCTTGGAGGGCTTGTGTTTCTTGGTGCTAAAAGCTTTGCATAGGCAGAACCAAGTGGTTTGAAAATCTCAGTAGTGTTATTGAGAGCAGATAGCAGGTTTTTACGATTATTCTCTTTCTCCTTGTGTTGTTCGCAGTGGTATCAGTCTTCACTGTTACTTCAGCCATGTTCTGAAACACTTGAGTACATCTACCTGTTCCTGGCTGCCTTTCTCAGTTAAGGGAGCACTTGATGCAAGAAGGAAATCAACAGTAACACCCATAAAGAGTAACTTCACTCAGGCAGTAGATCATGCTTGAATGTTTTAAAAACAGAAGCAACTGTTCCAGAAAACTATGAAACTGCTGCTTAGAGCATTGTTTACTTATGCCTCTCCCTGACATAAATGAGTGCTTTGCTGCTGCTGGCCATTACCTGATGACTTCAGTAGACTGGTTCTCCAAGACATAATGTGCATATTCCTTCCCTCCATTAACAGTAATAACACATAATGGTCCCAGCAGTTCAACTCTGGTTCTGGTAGCCATGCCAAGGAAGAAAGTATTTCCTTTGGTGGTTTCCACTGGAAGAGATTTGTTGTTACTGGAGTGTCTGCTTTGAAATTTGTGTATGATCGCTTTACAGCTAGTAAAAGGTGTGCTCTGAAATCTATCTCTTTAAGAGTGATGGTGCCCTCCCCTCCATATGTCTGGATATGCACTTGGTCAGGGATCATAGTCTAGGAAAGTAGCATATGCCAGTGCTGTGCTGATGCAAGCAGATTTCTCATCAGTGCTTGTTATTTGCAAAGACAACTTGGTGATGAGGAGGAGGAGAGGGACTCCTAATTCACATCCATTGCTGGCATCAGAGAAATTTTATTTTGGAGGTTTTTGTCAACACTTAAAATCTAGGTGGGAGACCTATATCGAAGGAAAGTTTACAGTAAGAGCTATGAGATTCCAGACAATTAAACTTTATTAGCCTGTCTGAAACATTAAGTATTAGCTTAAAATAATAGTTTTTTAATCTCCTCTCCCTGTTGCTGTTTACTGTGTAGCAGTGTGGGAGTGGAGCATCTTGTCCAGCAAGGTATTACTGCTGCTCTTTGCATAGCCTATGTGCATGTGCCCATGGCTCAGTCCTGTCTCCCCAGTCCCTAGAGAGACTCCCCATGTTACTTTTCTGGTGTCTGCAGCTTTTCCTGGTCCTCAACAAAATCAGCCTTTTCCCTTCCTTCTGTATCGGAGGTAATATCCTTAACCAGGTGCCCTCCAGGCTGACACCATATCATAGGTACTTAGATGGTACCTCTGAAAACTATTGCCCTCCCTGGATTTCAGAAAGTGCATCAGGTTGGGCTGCTGTGTCCAGCATAATTCCAGTGATCTTTCATCTAGATGTATCCTTTCTTACAAAGCTTTTCTGCAGTGTGATTAGAAACCAGATGTGGACAAGCAGCCTAAAGCTCTAGAGAAGCAAAATTGCTAGTTCCTTGGGTGCTGTTAATTTCAGTGTGTGTGTTTTGAATTTTCCCTTGAAAATAAACAGTAGAAATGCTGTGGTTTCTTTCATGGTGCTTTCTTTTTGACTCTCAGATGTGATTGATGATCATCTACTTCTGGGTTATGTTCGCTTCTCAGAATGTTTCAGTGAGCTTTGCAGCGTGGAAAGTAATTCAGTACTGAGCGAGTAAGTCCATATATGAGCTAAACCCATGGTTAACCTCACAGAGGCTGTTATGTGAGATGGAGGCAGGCAGAAATGGGTAGATTCTAAACTGAGCTTTTAAAATAAAAGTAAATGGAGTGAGTTGTTTAATGACCTAGCATTGTAGCCTTGCTGTCAACTCAAACACTGGAAAAGCAGGTTCATCCTGCAAAGGAGAAAAATGAGGATCTGGCTGCCCTACTCATGTCTCTCAGGTGCTATGGCTCATGAGATCGTGTTTTTTATGGTGAGACAATCCCCTCACCACCCCCCAATTCTCAAAGCAAAGGAGTTCTTTTATAGGAAGCTGCCAGTGAGGAGCTGCAAAGGAACTTCTTTCCTCTTTGCTTAGCCTTGGCAGTCTGGGAATCAGTTCTGCAGCATTTGGTAATTGCTAGCCTAAGAAAGAAGAAGCCTGCCATAGAAATTGAACCTGTATCCTCTTAATTATGGTGTTACTGCCTTTATGCTGTGCAAAAAATACCCTTTGAACTGGATTCTCAAGTAACTATCTCTGCCTTTAGCATGGAGGGCTGGCATGCCTCAGCTCCATTTCACCATTTTTGTTATGTTGCTGTGGTTACACTTTTGTGGCATTGAGTGCTACTTCAGCAGCAGCAGTAGCAAGCAATTCCATGGCCACACAAGTAACTTTGGGAAAGCCAGCTGGGCTGAGGTTCTCTGGCTGAGAGCCCCTGTTCCGGCTTCAAACCAAATCATCCCATGGCCATGCTGGTACTTTTTAATCCCTCTGCTTTTCCCACATGCTTCTAGCTTGATCCAGAATTCCTGAGCTCTTGCTACTGGTGAAAATAGTTTCATGTTTGGATTCATAGTTGTGGCCATTTTTAATGTGGTCAATCTTGAAGAATATTCAGGATATAGAGGCAAGCATGGCTTTGCTTTCATTGTGAAGTTCCTGCCTTCCTTGGCCCCTGAACATACACCTCCATGGTTCCTTTCTTTGTCATTCCATTGCTTGGGTTTTTCCCCCAGTGTCTTTTATCTTGTGAGTAAAGTTTGAACAGTACACAGAAAGTTAACTGCCTGGAGTCTTTTAAATATAAGTAACACGCACCCAGTAATAAGCTGTCGGTTGTTTTTTTGCTGCCTGCAAAGAAACATAAACACAGCGCTCATTTCTGGCAGGTTTTTACTGTCAGAGTTTCTCCTATTATATTTATCTTACAATTTGCCAGGGGGTGAAGTTATTAAGTTTTAGCAGCAGCCATCGATCAAGTTCACAAGTTAACACGATAAAGGCTCTGTGCCGCTCCGATCCGGGAAAATGATGATCCTCACTCGGTAATTAACTAAATGAGAAAGTTAAATCTTACTTGAGAGCTGGGAGAGATGAAAGAGAGGTGTTTGTCAGTTTCTCAGTGGAAATTAGAAGCAGTTTTCTGCAATTCCCTAAGCTGCTGCTCTGTCATATTTTACATAAGCACTGGGAAAACGTCTTGTAATTAGTGCTGTCATGGAGGATTTTTTTTGCTGAAGGATGTTGGAATAATTCATTAGATTATCAAGAAAGGCTTGTGTCCTGAAATGATTAGCACAGTGAAATTTAAACCATTAACGATAACAAGTTTAGAGCTTGCTGCAGTGCAGAGGCACCCGGGGTATGTCTGTGCCTATTTCAATCATTTCTTATAATTAAACATTATGTCCTCTTTTTTCCTCCCCTTCACTAAGACCCATCCAAAATTCCTGTTAAGGTGGCTCTGTCTAGATCAGTGACTTAACCACGATGGGCGTTGCAAGCGATTGGAGGTGAAATGCTGCAGTTGCAGAGGAGCAGTAAAGGACATTTGTCTGTGTCAGAGCCTGTAGTCCCAGTGAGTCCAGGAAGGAGGGAAGAAGCCCAGTATGACCTGTTGGTACTGGAACATGGAAGAGAAGACATTTCCTTTTATCTAGGGAGAAACTGAAATTTGCATTCATCGTCTAAGCTCTCAGTATTTTCAGAGCTTCAGTGTGAAGATGTCTGGAAGGTTTAGAAGGTCCCAAACCTTGCTGGGATCATTTAAGCCATTCTTAATGTTCTAGGAGACAGTTTCTCTTTGACTTGAAGAGATATCTTCTTGCATTGAGAAACACAGAACCTGAATTCATCTACCCTGTGAAAGGTGCCTGAACAAAGTCCTCTCAATTACTAGAGGATGTAATTTTTAAAAAAAACAAAAACATATAAAAGTTGTGACCGCTCATATTGGTGGGTAAACACTATTGCTGTACTACAATCAGGGAAGTTGCTTGGTTTTGGTTTTTTTTCTGTGCTTTAGGAGGCTTCTTGGTCCCCTGTACTGAACAAAACCAATAGTAACCTTGGTTGTCATGTGTGGGTTACAGCTGTGATTTACCATAGCTGATTTGTTTTATATGCAAAGCAGTCTTTATTTATCTGTGTTGAAATATAGCACCTTCCTACAGTTGCAAGCCATTATTTAGACTAAAGTCCTTTCATGTATTAGTCCTCTTCTACTTCACTGGGCATACAAATGTGCTTTGTGTTAAATGTAGCCATTTGGAGAAATGGTCTTGTAATTATGGGCTGCAGTGGAGCATAGTACGTAGATCCCTGAGCTCGCACCAACCTGAGGCACTCAATCCCCTGGGTTTCCTGGCACAGCTTATGAACTCAGGCTCAGCATTGTCAGAGAGCACCTCTGCCATTCCTGCAGGGGAGTCATGGTGCCCAGAGCCAGCTGGGGCACCTCTCAGCCCTCCCATACAGAGCTTTGTGAAAAGGGAGTTGGTAAAGCTTCATCTGTTCCAGCTTAGTAGTTTGCTCTGTTATACCCAAATTTCCTCCCAAATGATGAATTACCAGTGCTTATTTTTCTTTGCCATTTTTTGAAGTGAAGCTTATAAAAAATATGATTGTATACAGTGCATTTGGATGGATATTTACCCTAGCAGTGTGGATGGCAAGTGGAACAGGTTTGTCAGGTGGGGCCCATCCTCTTGGTCCCCTGCTTGCACAAACTATAGGACCTGCTGGGTGCACCTCTGGGCTTATGCTCACTCCTTTTGGTGGGAAACCAGAACAGGCAAGGGTGCAAATCAGGTCTCAAGCTGACATTGTAAGAATGCAGCTGAAGTATGAACCTAAAAAATATGGTGTTCTCATGTCCACTAATTGGGCATGAACACTGTAACATGCTTTTCGTAGCAAAACCACTTTATAAATCTGGAGTTTCACTTTCAGAGCTGTTAAAAGTGCTGGTCAATGGATTCTTTAATTTACTCATTTTTCCTATCCAAGAAGCCCGTGTTCAGGCAAAATGAATTGTTTTGTCTCATCTAAGCTATCTATTTGTACACACATAAGTCACGACTTGTATTTGCAGATGTTGCATCTTCTGTTTGATACCATGAACCAATGTTTTAGAAGTAATTGGGGAGTTGAAAGCTCCTGGGAGAAGGGTGTTCAAAAGGCAAGGAAAAGGCAGAACGTGGTGCCATGCTGTGAAAGGAGCTGCACCTTCATCAGCTTTGCACATCAGCTGTACACTCCACTCAGGCTCAGCATATTAGGCCAACTTCACAGTCTCTTGAATTAAAAGACAGATGTACAGGTTTTTAAAAAACAGAGACAACCTGTTTTGTAAGAGGCACAGCAAACAACATGAGAAATTAGATTAGATCAAGGTTGTAGGTTACAACATCCCCACCACTGTCTTAATCCAGCGTTTTTACTGGGATGTCTGTATTGCAGGCAGTTTAACTGCAGCAAAAATTGCCAGAATCCCTTAACACAGCTGTTCAGTCCACTCCACTGGTGATCATCTTTTCCCAGGCCCTTAACTACTGTGGACTTTGCTAGAAAAAGTCCAGTCTTTCACACGCAGGACTTGATGCCCACAGTCTCTTCAGTGATTTCTCTTGGCCCAAGAGTTTTTCTTTCCTTCTGCCCAGCACTGGCTCTGTGACTTGCTTGCAGTCAGTGGTGTCCGTGTGAGGATTGAATGCAGTCGTATCTCACTGTCTTTGTCTTGCATGATGTTGCTGGACCCAGCCACACACAGCCACAGCCACACATTGCAGGGAGGAGCAGGGGTAAACTTGAAAACATTGAGCTGCAGAATGGAGCACTGATGGTGTGATCACCATGTTCTGTGTTCTCAAAGAAATGTAAATCAAACTGTAACCCAGAAATAGAAAAAGCTGCTTGTTAAAAACACAGATGTTTACTGTCTTTTTCTACCAAAGGAAGGTCCTGCACTCCAGAAATGTTAAAGAAAGTATTTACGTGCATTATCTCTAAGAGAATGAAATGTGGATAGTGATCATTTAAGTAGATCTTCAAATTACAAGATTTTGGTGTTCCAAAGTCAGGATTCCTGTTGGGATTGGGAGGTATTGAAGTTCAGGAGTTATTTATTCCTGAGAAATGAGAAACTTCTGCATTCTAAATCTACTGCTAGTAACTAAATCTTGTGATCTCTAAATAGCCTGCTATTTTGGCGCTTGCTGGAAAGAGGCTTTTTTGTTGTTTTTCCTTTTCCTGTAAAATCGGTTAATCATTGCATTTCTTTTAGTTAATTAGATATCTTTACAGAGAGATTTAGGTACTCATTTATTTCCCTTAAATTTAATAAGGTGCCCTGGCAATATTGATGCTTGGAATTATTATCATAGAACAAAAATATGGCATCACTACCTCAGCATTTTATGTGTTCTTATATCTAAGAAGTTATTTGCAATTTTTTGATAATTAATGAAGAACATCTCTGTGTATTTGGACAATAAAAATGATGTAATAATACTGACTGTTATTATAATACTGTCTGGTGTTAAACTGTTGCAATGAAAGAGAGAAAATCCCATGTTTTCATCAAGAAAGAGAAACTATTTGACCAGCATAAGAAAACGTAATTTCCCAGCAAACAGTTAATCTTACTTGGACAAAGGATACCCTTACAATACAAAATGTGCACTTTTCTTCCAGTTAAATCATTTAGAAAGCAGAATTTATATCTTACTATCAAGTAGTAAATTGAAATGTCATTGTTCTGTTTTGTCCCTGAAACTCTTCTTTGAACTGACTCCTTCTGACAAGATATTAACAGTGCTCAGAAAGTTGAAAATATTTTATTCTGTGAGAGAAGTATTTACCAAATGTCAGGGTGTATTTTAGCTGGCTTTGCTCTCGAGGTATAATTCAATTTTTTTCATCCATTTCATGCATTCCCTATTAATTTTAGCAGCAATCCATTCTTCAGAACCAGAGTACAAATGCAGTTTGCTGTTGGTGCATTGAAGTAACTGTATATGTACATTAGGAATCCAAATGCATTTTACTGTCTGCATGTTAAATAAAGTTGTGCTTATGTTAAACTGCCACTGAAGGTTTCCCATCTGACCAGAGTCCTTTGAGTGCAGCTCTGGCACGGGCCAGTGCATTGTCCTGCAGGCTGTGCCCGGGCTGACGGCGCCAGCCAGGGTGGGTGGTCTCAGCTTTCACGTGTCAGAGTGCTTTTTGCCTTCTATTGTCTGCCCCCTAAAAGAAGTTGTACAACTGCTTGTGTTTCTTCTCATATGTGTTATTTGGGTTGTTCCTCTCCTTCCTGTTTACAGACAAAACTTGCCAATGGCACTTCCAGTATGATTGTGCCCAAGCAAAGAAAACTGTCTGCAAGCTATGAGAAGGAGAAGGAGCTGTGCGTCAAGTACTTCGAGCAGTGGTCCGAGTCTGACCAGGTGGAGTTTGTGGAGCACCTCATCTCCCAGATGTGTCACTACCAGCACGGACACATAAACTCCTACCTCAAACCCATGTTACAGCGGGACTTCATCACTGCACTGCCAGGTATTTCTGCAGGCAGAGGGAGCTTGCTCCCTGTCTTTGAAAACACTGTTCCATTCCGCCCTGCCCTGCTGGAGAGGCCTCTTGTAGGGTCAGTTTGCAAAATGGATAATAGCTTTTGAATGAAAAGCTCTATACCAGTATGAAATGTCAGAATATTTTAATTTGTGTTCCTGCTATATGTCAAGGCATGATCTAACACGGTCATGGTTTGTCTAGGAGTAAATGATAGCTAATCTGTGTTTGGAAGGGTAGTTATCCCAAGCCACAGGGCAGGTAGTTGTGCTCTTAATGGCCACAACGATGCATGAATAACAAAAATTTTTAAATTAAAACTACTACTCTTTCTGGTGGCTCAGCTGAGGTTTTCCCTTTTCTTATTTACATATTTGTCTCTCTTTCTTACTGAAATAACTTCCTGAAGCCATTGCTTTGATTATGTGTTTATTGCTAACAGAAATTGGAGGGCATAAGAGCAAAAGACAGAAGTATTCTGTTTTTTACACCTTTGTAGTGCTTTCCATTGAAAATATTATCCCAGCTATTCTCAGATGTGGCATTGGGCAGATCTCACAAAATGCACACATAAAGTAGTGTACATGCAGTTTTATATCAGCCGTCTTATAGATGGGAAAACTGAGGTGGTGGGACATCAGATATATACAGCAACAGAGCTGAAGCAAACAGAAATTCCTGGCTCTCTCACTTATATTTTTCCAGACCGTTAGATCATACCTCTGTAGATAGATAAATAGATTAATTTTAATTTTTAATATTAATAGTTAATAGATTAGCATTCCCATGCCAGAGGTCCTTAGTTTGAGATGGACCTGAGTCAGAAGTGGTACAGGTGTTGTCTCTAAATAGCCAGTTGAAGAGAGGTGTTTCTTGACAAAAGCTTATTCTGTGAATACCTTTGGAGAAGTGCTGAATTTTGGCAATTTGATCAATCCAGTCATTTGATCATTCTTCAGAAATAAGTTCTCAACATGAAATATAAATTCCAACCTTAAAGATGGAAAAAAGTATATTTAACTGTGAATTGTATAAAGCATAAAGGCACTGCAGGAGTTTTGCTGGGAAGTTAAATAGGTAGACTCATTGGATTTTAAGCTCATTGTGCCCAGTAATCAAATGGCTGTTGTAGCATTAAAAAAAAAATCTTAGTTATGCTAAGTACCTGCTTTATGGTAGTTTTTAGTAGTCCAATGGCAATAATCTCATGTACTTAGAGCAGCATTATAACTTGTGGAGCTGCTCTGTTTCAGAAAAATAGGAAGTGTTTGTAAACCACATTGGTTTTCCCCACTTTTAAAGTGGAAGTATACATGTGGTTACATACACAATTTTTCCAGGTCTTTCTCCATGGAACCCCATGAAAGCACCCCATGAAATCAACACATCTCACTACACTTGGTAAATTTCTTCCTACAGAGTTTTTTCTGAGAATTTTGGGCAGGTGCTATAAATACTTCTAGAGACATTCCAAATTTCTAGCCATACTATATTTGTTACTAGTCTATTCACAGTTGCTCAGGAAGCAGCTGATTTTACTCTATCAGAATGCAGAATAAATAGGAATCAAGCAGCTAATATGTGAGTATTTTAATAGTTGGGGGAAATGTGTGCATAAATAATGTATGTGCATCAATTTGCATATTTGCAAAGTGCAAATGTCCTAGTGAATATAGCTCTAAGGGAGAAAATTAATGGCAAGGAATTACACTGGCACAGACTCGCTGCAGTCTCTCAGGATGTCCTGAGTATAAGCAGGTTCTAAGGAGGGATATGGAAAGGGGGGAAGGTAAGAAACTGCCTAGGGAAGAGTGATGAACCTAAAATTCTAAATTAAGTCATATAATGAAAAAAAATACCCTAAACTCTGTAATTTTTTTTTTTAGCTTTCTGAAATTCTCAAGTGTTCAGTACTCTGGTTTCATTTTTACTACTTCATTTCTCTCCTGCTCTCCCCCTTGAGTGAGTAAAACAATAAAGCTACTTCAAAATCATGAGGTATCTTATCTCTGTCCTCCTAGCACGGTCCCAAAGAATGACCAGAATTAAAGGTAGTTTTAGATCATGGGCATGTTTTACTAATATAAAGTTGGCTCAGATTATTTTCCCAGTGCTTTGAATAGAATTAAGGTTGTTTGAAAAATACAGTTTAACTTTGTACTTAACAAAGTTTGTTCAGTTTCTGAAAAGTAAGGCTTCTGCTTAGCATTTTCAAGCTGTTTAACATTTTTTATGAGGAAAGTCATTTTGATAAGGATTTCATGTGTGAAATAACTGAAACATTCTTGTTGGTTCGAAAGGCTGAAGGGCTAATCGTGTTTCACATCCATTTAGCAAAATCTTCTGTGAGCAGAGTTTTCCCTTTTTAAGGAAGCAATGCTTTGTTAGATACATGCCTCAGTGAGTTGTGCTGTTCCTAAGAAACAAAATAATAAAATTGAGTTTGCAAGCAGGCCAAAATAGCTCTGCCCATCCACTTATCATAAATGTGAGGAGGAGAGCCAAAACATCAGTGTTCTTTCACTGCAAAGAGACAGAATCTAGTATCAATGGCAAAGGATGACTTAAGGACATGGCAGTAGTTACAGCACCTCATTGCAGTGTGGATCTAAAGTGCAACTCCTGATGAAATAGAAAGGGCACATGGGTGAAGATTACTGTGCCCAGGTGTTGCAGTGTAGCCCTGCTTCCTAAAGCCACCAGTTGCTCCCCATATATAAAATTAATTCATCCTATGATGCTGCTGACTTAAAGCCACCTGTAAGGATACTACAGAGGCAGGCATGTGTAAGTGTCCTTGTGGGTCTGTAAATGTCTGTGAGCCTGCTGGGAGCTACTCAGACTGGGAAATCTGCCATTTCCACACAAAGCTTCAGGAACAGGGCAACAGGATGTCCACGTTTACCCTGCCAGTTGTGGAATTCCTGCAAATTCCAGTTCCACTAAACCGTTGTCTCCCTCTTCCCTCAATTTGCTGTGGAGTCAATCTAAATTTACAAACACTTCCTTTTTTTTTTTAATAGTGGTTGTACATGTCTTTTCAGATTGAATACATAATAAAGGCTGATGATGCTTTTATTTTGCAGGCTGACATCTAATTTTGCATCTCTAAAGATAAGAAATATCAGACTTCTTTCTCCACTCTCTGGTTGTGCCTGGTATCATTCACCTGCTTTTTCTACATAAAGATTGAAGCATAAAATGCTGAGCAGAATGTCTAACACAAAGTGTATTCTAAGTTTAGGATATTTGAAAGCAGCAGGAGGAGGCATGCTGAATTGTCCCATTTTCATGTAGTGGGAGATACTTTTGAGATCTTTCAGTTAAGGAAAAAAAGGTTGGGCCATTTGTGTGTCATGAGCTCTAATCAAAGTCAGCTGGTTGCACCCAGTTTGGGTTTGCAGAAGTCCAGACGTGTGACTGTAAAAATTTACTTACTGCCATTTCTTTCCCTCTCACAAGCTAGGCCTGGTCTTTGAGGCTGTTGTTTTAGAAGCAAGAAAACATGTATTACTTTGTCCTAAAAGTGAACCAGAGGGAAGATGCATGTAATACCAATCTGCCATGCTTCATTTTTGGTTGGACTGAACATTATGCCTGAGGGATGATGTGTTCTAAACTTTCACAAATTGTATAAAATCTAACCTGCGAAGTGAGATAATCTCTTGGTGGTGTGTCTCACTTGTGAATTAAACAGCCTTCAAGAGAAGTTATATTTGCACAACTTCTCATTTAAAAGGCATCTTGTTTTCCTGAAGTCTTGATTGTGATTGAATTTGAGTTGGTAAGGGCACATTTTTACTGACTATGTTCAGCCAGTTAAGAAATATAGCATAGCCTTCCCTGCCTGGACATTACATTGAGGTGCTTGGTGTTAACCAGGCAATTGCTTTGAATTTCACTCTGGTCATGTTGAAGTAAAGCCAGTCCTGGTATTTGCACTGGGAAGTATTTGCAAATTATATTATTTTGGTGCATGTTTTTCCTTCACCCACTAAAATAAATGAAACTAGCAAACCTGCTTCACTTTCTTCTTACACAGCTTCTCGTTCCCTCTTGACATCCCTGTGCATCTGCATATCCTTCCCTCCTCCCTGTCTAAAGGTACCACTACCCTTCAGGGCACACATTGGGAATATATATTTTTTTCTTCATTACATTTAAAAGCTACTGCTTTAGCAAAAACAGCTTTTGAGCCGTTGCAACACGAGAACAGCTGTAGCAGTGAGATGAGAAATGGTCCTAATATAGAGAGATTTTTGGGGGCTGTGTTGCTGAGTTGGAAATGCCATCCATAGAATATCCCCCTAGTGCTAAAACCCATCGAAATAGATTGGAATGACTTCTTGGATTCTTTATTATTTTTAATGACTTGTTGTGCTATATCCAAAGGAAGTTGGAGAACACTGCTCACTCCTGAACTTAGCCTCAAATGCTCTTCTGTGCATTTGGTCCAGCTCCACATGCAGAAGAGGAGATGGAAGAAGAGTGTATCTGTACGAGCAGGGGGAGTTGTTTTAAACTCCGTGTCTGCCCAGCAAATAATGTTTTTCTGTTGTTGCTGTTCTCCCACAGCTCGGGGGTTGGATCACATTGCTGAGAACATTCTGTCATACCTGGATGCCAAATCTTTGTGTGCTGCTGAGCTGGTGTGCAAGGAGTGGTACCGAGTGACGTCGGACGGGATGCTGTGGAAGAAGCTCATTGAGAGAATGGTCAGGACAGACTCCCTGTGGAGGGGTTTGTCAGAGAGGAGAGGATGGTAAGGAAACTGAATCTTCACCTCTTTTGCCCCCATTCAGGACAGTAGGTGTTGTGTGTTTCAAGCCATATTTGAAGAGGGTTATTCAGCACTGAAATGTCATGTTCCAAACCTGACAGTTGCTTACACCAAAAATCAGGGCTCGGGGAGTTAGGGCATCATTTCACTATGTGGCATCGTGAGGGATGTTTTCCTCAGCTTCCTCATCTGATCATGCTCTTACCACACTGTGACAAGTGAGATATACAGACTGAGATTTTTACACCCAGCTGTCTTTCAGTTCAAATTAAGAAGCTGTGTGTGCCTCAGAGGAACCCTAAACCGGTCAGCAGTTCAGAGCAGAAGAGCTTTTTCAGGAGTGGCAGTGGGGGAGCATATGCTATGAATTAGTTCTTTCTGATAGGTCTGTTTGTTTTCCTCAGCAGATTTTCACTATTAGATATCTGCTTAATTTTCAAACTGGAAGCTGAGGGTAGGTACCACGGAGAATAGGGGACTTTAGAAATGCAGATAGATTAGTTAATAATCATCTGGAATAGCCTTACTACAGTGTAGGTCTCACTCAAGTTTGAAGCTGCTCTGCTAACATTTCATTAGAACTTTCTCTCTCAGGGGTACACCCTTTAATACATAATTTTCTTTTCCAAGGGTGTTGTTTTCTTTTCCTAGGATGTTGGCAGAAGGGAAACTGGGTATGAATATTTCATAAACAAGATAAAAGTGACAGCTCAGGCATTTTGGTTGCTATGAAAAAGAAAAAGATACACAGTTGCAAACAAAGACTCCTGGTTTATGGTTAATTTTGTTATACTGTTTGTCTCCGGCAGTAAAGGCAAGTAAATCAGGATTATGAGACATTCTTTAAAAATAAATGCTGCTTTGATCTGCTTTCAATAGTGCAGTGTTTCTAAAGAGTGTAAAATAAACACAAGCATGGCAGTGATAACTTCTGCATTTCTTTTAGTGCCTTATTCTCTCCAGGACTTCCATCTTTTCTCCCTACTGTTGAGGTCACAGTTAAGTCTGAAGAGGAACTTGAGAGGTCTTTAGTCCTTTTTGTTTCCCACAGGCTGACACAGGTTTTTTTTAAGTCATCCCAAATCTTTGTCTTAACTTGTTCTTAAAATTTTCTACTGATGGAGATTCTCCAGGCAATGCCTGGAAAAGGAATTCCATGGTTTCACTTCTTTACTCTAACTTCTGTGTTTGAGAGGTTTTCCTGATATCTAGGCTGTCTTCCTAGCTACAGTTTGACTTGTTACATTTAACCTGCACGGATAAACAGGACAGGTTCTCATTCTCCTTTCTGCAGTAACCTTTTCCTTGTTGGAAGATGACCATGTTTCTTATGTTTTGGCTGCACTTGCTGACCATAATGATGTGTTATCTTGTCCTCTTACTGTTTTTGATTTTCTCTGTTTAGACTGTTCTCAATTGCTCTACTCCATTCTTGGAGTGATGGTGTAATCAGCTGAGACATCACTGGGGTTTGCTCCCTCCACACTTTAGAAATAACGTTAGCACCAAATACTCGTCATGCAGACACACAATATTTCTAAAAGACAGGTGCAAAATTTTGCTTCTCATCTTAAGGACAGTCACCCTGTTACTGCACCTCTTCTTCAGGTCTGTGCTGTGTGCTGGAGGTTGCTTTGACACAAGAGCAGGTTGTGCCCAAGTCTCTCAGATTGCCCTCTGGTTATCTGTGATGAACAGATAGAACTGTGTGGTTAAGAGAGGCAGACAGGTGATAGCCAGTGCCATTGCATCTCTGCCATACAGAACATTATACCTTGTAACCAGTGCTAGCTCTGTGCATGGCACAAGGAGATGACTAGCTGGACAGTTCAGAATGATGGATAACTGGTGTTATTTGGTTACAGCTCCTCAATTTGCACATGAGCTGCCTGATTTCGGCATTTGCAGCTTGTGCTGTACAACCCACCCCACCTCCCCCCATTCTGCAGCATGGCAGCCTTCACTGGCAGATTGTCAGGGAGCAGTAAGGGTTACACAGATTTAGAGAAATATAAAACAGAAGCCCAGAATCTGGGCATGCTTGTGTCCATCTGATTGAATTGGCTGGTCATCAAAACTTGCAAACAATAGTTCCTTTTATCCCAGAGCCACAGCACAACAACTACTGGGATGCCATGGAAATTCCAAGCAATCCTTCAGCTGAACAGTAAACAACTGACTCTACAGGCAGCAGGGCACAACTTACAGGTAGCAATCAGACTTTGTGTTACAATAACTAGTAAACTTAGAAAGAATAAAAAGGTTTTTAGGCACATAGGCTTGTACACTGGTTTTTCTAGACCTGCCCCAAGTCTTCCAGGATGTCTCTGAGGTATTTTGTCCCTCTCCAAAAAGGTTTTCATCTTCCTTGACCAATAATATTAATTTTCATGAATGCACTTCCAGGCTGAATTGCAGTAAATAGGCATCTGTCTAGTTAGTGGTTTGTCTGCATCCATGTGTGCCATTTTAATGTGTTTGTTCCCATATATGTGTCTGTTGGTCATTGTATTTGAAGAAACAGGTAATTCCTCTGTCCAAACACAAAAGCACTTCTCACTTGAGTTGTACTTAGAATACCTAATTTAAAGAAGTATCAAAAGTTCTTTTCCTGAGCATTTGTCATTTTGTTTGTCCAATCCTATAGTTTGGTGCTGCCTTAAAACCCAAAGATTTTGGTTCATTGTTGTCATCTCTCTAGTTCAAGTGTATCAGGGCAGCTAATGTACAGTCTCTGAAATGAGTTTTGAGGTATACTGTGTGGAAAGGATGGGAAGGAAGCACACAAGGAAGTATTGAACAATTAATTATGCTGTAATGGAGCAAGGGAGGGAGAAGTGGAGAGCTGGCCCAGTGTAAACTCTGTGCCTCTGATGCCAGGATTACACTCCTGTGTAATTGTGCCTCTCTCCATTTTGTGAGGCATGTTGCCAGGCAGAGCAGCAGTTAGCACGCCCATGGTGGGGTTTACTAGCTTCCACACCGTGTTTGGTGGCTTCTTAACTTCAGGATGAGGAATTAAAGTTTTTTACACAGCAGGCAGTGATTGCCGTTTACAGATTTTTTTGGTAACAAAACTCTAGCTTGGGATATGAGTATTCCAAATCAGTGTTGAGATGAGGGAGGCACCACAGATGAGGTGCTGCTTACCAAAACAGAGTAGTAGGAGTAAAATGTCCATGTAACCAAACTGAGACTGTTCCTGCTAATGCTGATAAAAGCTAGTCTTGAATGTGTAGTGAATTTGAGGGTTCCTTGGCTTCCTTTATTTACTTTGCATGCTTTGAGTATTGCAGGCATGAACCATTGTCAACCCTTACAGAGCTAAATGGGCCCACGTCCATAATAGAGAATTTATTTCCCTTCCCCGAGTTACCAGATACAGATTTTTCTTGGGTATTTCAGTGTTAAAGTGCAACATTGGCATGTTGCAGGGCAAAGAAAGAAGGAATCATCCCATCTTACTAAATTAAGTTTGATTATTAATCTGTCAGCAGTGGTTACCCATTTGTAAAATGCCAGGAGGACCTTTTTCCAAAATGCTGAAACATGATTTGTGTTCAATGGAAATGTTCTTTGTCTTCTAGGGGGCAATATCTATTTAAAAATAAACCTCCCGATGGAACTGCGCCACCCAACTCCTTCTACAGAGCACTTTACCCCAAAATTATACAGGACATAGAGGTAAGAAACTGTCAGATGTGGTGGTTTTTCACTGTTGGTTTTTTGTTTTCTTCAAATGTTCCTGATTTATTCATGATGCTGAAATTCTGGGGATATCCTGTTGCAGTGTAATATTTCATTAGATCTGACATGTCTGTGTTTGTCTGGAGTTTGTAGACCTGGGACAGTTATGAAAGATCCTACTGCTCTTTTAGACAGAGGATGAGTTGGATTGTTCAGTGAGCTGTTTGCAGATGGAGTCTCCACATTTTGCACATCAGATGTCACAGCAGCACTGTAACATCCTGGGTTTCCCTTTTCCACAGAACTTTGCCCCTTCTGGTGCAATGAGATCTAATAGGCTGTTACAGGAAGATACCAAGAACTGAGGCAGGGAGAATGTGCACTTCTAAAGTCTGCAGTCCTAAGACTCAGGGAGACAGGAAGCAGCTGAGCATGTTTGCCTTGCATTTAGTGTGAGCAAAATGGCATGTTCTGGTTGTTTCCTAACGGCAGAAGCCGTGCTCAGGCACTGTTGTGACAAGTTTGTAAAAGCACTTGGAGCTCAACTGACACTTTCCCTTCAATTGTTAAGCTGTTGAGTCACAGGGGGATAAAGGTTGGAGATAGAAAAAGGCTTTTAGGTTACTTCTTCCTCACCATTCCCAGCAACACAGACCAGTTTAGCCATGATATGTTTTCGAAGCATTTGTCTAATCGGTTTTATCAAATGTATTCTAGAAAGCAGTTATGTCATTGTATGGGCCTGATTGCAGGAAGAAGCATAAAGAAAAGTGTCTGCTGCTTTCTCAGGCAAACAAAAAAGAGGAGAGAGTGTTCCATGGGTTTTTTTTCCCCCCTACATCTCATTTGTCTCCTGTCTCTCCTCAAGACAATAGAGTCGAACTGGCGGTGTGGAAGGCACAGTTTACAGAGGATCCACTGCCGAAGTGAGACAAGCAAAGGGGTTTATTGTTTACAGTATGATGATCAGAAGATAGTAAGTGGCCTACGAGACAATACTATTAAGGTGAGAATGCTCCATCATGGCATACTAATGGCTTGGAGTGCCTATGCCATAAATAATAGTGTCCTAATTTCAGTGACACCTACCCAGTCTCTTGTTAGTAACCTAGCCTTCTCCTCCCCCTTCCCCCAGCACCCACCTGCACAGTAGCTACGCCTCTTTTATCTGGCAAGAGAGACCCTGTTTTCAGGCAGATGGGCTTCACAAGCAGAGTTTCTGTCCAGCAGTAATTACAGGCTGTGTAATTACTGGGCCTTGTACCCTAATGAGAAGGGTAAAACCAATATTCGTAGTAAAGCCAGTAATATCAAAGATGTCAAAGTATTGCACCAAAGAGGCTGTAGAAGACTCTGCAGATGCCACTAAAGGTGTTCTAAGTGCCCTATGGAAGATGTGTTGTAGTGAAAAACAGTCTAGTCAAACCAGTAAGTGCTGAAAGATGAAAACCTTGCTGAACTGTCTGGTTTTGAATGTTTGCTGTCTTAGATCTGGGATAAGAATACATTGGAATGCAAGCGAATTCTCACCGGACACACGGGTTCTGTCCTGTGCCTCCAGTATGATGAACGGGTGATCATTACTGGATCTTCAGACTCAACAGTCAGGTGTGTGCTCATGATTTGGACCTTTCTGTTTGCCCCTTAAGATTTTAGCTTTGCAAGCTGCTGAAATGTTCTCTTCTTGAATGTGTGCTGTTCAAGCAGTTCCATGAAGGAGTTCACCATATTTGTTCAGCATTGTGCTGTCCTTGTTTATCAGATGTCCATGCAAATCGCTGTCAAGGAGAAATGAGAATCTAAGCCAAGGCCAGTCAAGGTCAAGATGACTTAGGAAGGCCATCTGGCATTTCACCAAGGTTTTGCATGTTTTGACACTCTCTGAGAATGTTATAAATTCTCTTTGAGAATAACTTCCTAAGAGTTGAAGTTTTCAAAGCAAGTTTGAAAGGTTTAGTCATCCATTGTCATTTAATTTAACAAAATATGTGTGATTAGGTCCTATGACTTTAAATTAAATTTCAGCATGTTTCTTTCCATTCAATCTTTCTAACCTTGCTTTCCTTCAAGTCTCCAGTAAAAGGCTGGACACCTCAAGGTAGCACTTGTGGTGCATGCTATGTATTTGTGCAGTCCAACAATCATATTAGAGGATACCAGAGAGTGTAAGACCTGTTGTGTAAATAGAGGCATATATGAGTTAATGAGCTGCAATATGAACTTGGATGTGAAGAGGCAGATCTGACTTCTCCCTGTTGTTATATATTCTCTCCTTGTCAGAGCAGTGCTCATGCAGTGAAGTTAGACAGCAAAAAGCTGCATTGGTGGCCTTTTCTGGAGCTATTAGCATGCATTCCTTTGGCTGCAAGCTCCTCTGTGCTTGTTTAAACTACTGCTGTTAAGCTAATAACTATTAAATTAATTCCTGACATGTGATGCATGCAGTCTTGCAGTTCTGCTTGGTTTTGGGGTCCTGTCATTCACAGGAATGGATCCAGAATGTCAGCAACCCTGCCTGCCTGGAGGTGATGTGGGAACTGCACTGGGCTAAACAGATCGCAAAAGGAGAGGCTGATTTCTGTAACAAGCACTGTCATTTTCCATATCAGGCCAGGCAGGCCAAATTGCAGACTGGCTACTTGCCCAGGAATACTTTGTCTCCCACTGTATCTATAAATGTTTGTGCAGACCCCAGAGGCACATAGGATGCATCACTTTTATCCTTGGGTCTCCTCAGGAAGAGAGGCTTCATCCAATAGACAGTACAGATGGGCTCTTAATGCTTCTGAGATCTCAGGGATGCACTTGTCCAAAGAAGTCAGTGGGTCTCCAGCTCCTTTTCAGTTTGGCAACCCTGTCTGCAAACTGTTTGTATGTTAATGGCTCAGGTCTTTAGTTTTTCCTCCTTTGCATTTTCTAATTAGAATGTGGTTTTCTTTCTCATTTAGAGTTTATAAGTTGATGCACTTTAGTTTCCATAAGTTAGAAAATTAGAAGTCTTTCTCACATCTTGCCTTTTCTTACTGCTTGCCTTATTTGCAACAGGAAGTTTTAACTTCTGCAGGCTCTGATGTGCCTGCCTGATGATACAGCCATTTTATGCTTTCATATAGTATATCTGGGATACAGGTATGATGGTGCCAAAAGAAATCTCTTTATGGAGGGCCAGAGAAGTTGGCCAACAGAATAGCCCAAAATAAATGTTTTTAAGGCTTAAAATCTTCATTTCACATACTAGAAGTTCTGTATGAAGCTTTTTTGTCTAACTTGCATCTTAAATTATCTTTCAGTTGAAACAGTTGGTTCCAATAACATTAAATTGACATAAATGCTATGTTGTAATTTGGGTATTCAGCACATTCCTGGAGTGTAGCTGTGTACCAGATGCACCGCAGGGTAAATGCAAATTATGGTGCAACTTGTGGCATTTACTTGTATTTGTTTGAAAAGAATTGTCTTGTCTTCTGCTTCTGTATAAATTACCACTTGAGCTGATAGTCCCGTGAGAGAGGTCAAAAATGAAGCCTGTCAGGGAACTTAGTTCTCCACATTGACTGGAAATGAAGTGTATAATAGGCTGGCACAACCAGGAAACACCAGTCTTTAAGACCATCAGTCTTCTACCTTTCCTCAGCATTAAATTCCCTTAATTAAAGAATGCTTTTTTCCTGAGTGCATTATTTTTATGGTGTTAACTGCATTGCAGGGCTTTTGGCTGCTGGACTGTCTCAATGTACACATAATCAACAGGTTTATCTAATACGTTTTTTAATGAACTATTTAATAGATGCAGATATAACTTGTGGTGTTTGCTTCTCTAATATTGCTAGAGAGTCAATTACCTCTCCCTGTCCCTCTCTCGCTCTGCAGAAAATTCACTGTGCAGGTTTTTAACTCTCTTCTCTCTGGTTTGAAATCCGAACGTGCAGGGTGTGGGACGTGAATGCAGGCGAGATGCTGAACACACTGATCCACCACTGCGAGGCCGTGCTGCACCTGCGCTTCAACAACGGCATGATGGTGACGTGTTCCAAGGACCGCTCCATCGCCGTGTGGGACATGGCCTCCCCCACAGACATCACCCTCCGGAGGGTGCTCGTAGGGCACCGAGCTGCCGTCAACGTAGTGGACTTTGATGACAAGTACATTGTATCAGCATCAGGTGACAGAACTATAAAGGTGAGGTGTTTCAGAGGCTTTTTGTTTGCAACACTGGGGTATTTATTAACAAAGAACAGTGACCAGGCAGGGAAGATGGTCCCTGGCAGGATCTTCCTTTAGAAGCAGTGTTCTTCTCTCTGCTCATTTGCACTTGTCCCTTCTCAGTTGAGCTGGCACAACTCATTTACAGAGCTTATGGCAAATCAGTTCCAGGTACAGATGCAGTTGAAAAAGAATTTTTTTTTCTGTTCTTTTTCGACTTGACCACTTCCATAACCTGTTCAGTCATTTAAACAGTTTTTAGAGGGCAGCATGGGGACAAAAGTGAAGCTGAGTGGATAGGAGACACTTAAGTGTTACTGCTGTAATCCCAGTGTGAAGCATTAGACCTCAGGAGAATCTGTGTCGTGTGTAAACTAAGTCATAGTCCAAGAATGCTAAAGCTGGAAGCTAATTTGATACTGTGTGGCAAAAATCATCTGTGTACAGTGACTCAATCTGCTATTGGTTGCAAACTATAATCACTGGTCATCAGAGGGGTGATTTTCCCAGTCTTAATGATAGCATCTTCATTAAGAGCATTCTGGATGCATCTATATATCATACAGACACCATCTTTTGTTAGTCTCTCTTCGTAATAATTTTGTCTCTGTGTGGTTCCCTCCCTCCTTCCTGTCACAGGTATGGAACACTAGTACCTGCGAATTTGTGCGCACCTTAAATGGCCACAAACGAGGCATTGCATGTCTGCAGTACAGAGACAGGCTAGTAGTGAGCGGCTCTTCAGATAATACCATCAGGTGAGAGACACACTCCCCATCGCAGGGTTCTGTGCAAGCACACTGTCTCTGGTGCCCTGGGACATGCAGAGGTTAGGCAACTGAAGTGCTCTGTACCCTTGTCAACTTTGAAATACGCTTTCTTTAGTATAGAACATTGAGGACTACTGGAAAGAGATATTAGAAGCCTGTTTTACTGTGTTGTCTTTCATCCTTCACATCTCAAGAGTCCCATACTAATCAACAAGTTGCGTTGCTCTGACAGTTCTGGTGTATGAAAGAGCTGGCAAGTACCACTTTCTACAATGTCCTCTTGTGATATTTTAATTGAACTATCTAGTTAAAGGGGTCAGATTTGCAGTAAGAGGCATTTAATCCTCTGCAGAAATCCTCCTGGGCTCTCGCCAAACTCTTCTTGTGGCACTTGGCACCTGGTTAAGTTTGGAACAGCTGGTTTAGAGCATGAAGTTCAGTTTGCTGCCTTTTGCACTTCTCCAGCTGCCCTGGTTGCAATCTGAGATTTAACTCTTTCTGGTACCACAAGCCAGAGTTTTTCCTACATCCTGCAGCTGCTGGCAGAGGGATGTCCCACTAATTTCAGGATGTATGGAACAAGCTTGAATATTAGTTTATGTGGTAGAGAAAAATGGCTCTGTCATGGAAATGGAAGTAACAGCAACCTCCCTTTTCCCTTGGTCATATTTTTAAGTAATTGTCTGCCTTTTGATAAAACTTAATTGTCTGCCTTTTGATGAAACTTGAAAGCTGGACATTGTAAGCAGCAGTACTTACTTCCGCATGTCAGCAATAATTTTTCCTCAGTGAGAATGATCCATGCCATTGTTTGCCTGTGGACTTGGTTTGCAACATGTTGCCTCTCCTTGCTCTGCATTCTTTAAGAAAACAGTAGTCTTTTGGTTGGCATCACCAGGTCACTGTTCCAGTTTTTAGTACAGGGTTGTCTGAGAGCATGACCAGGAGGACTAAAACTTCTTAATCAAGGGAAGAGGTATTACAGGCATTGTGTAAAAGCAGCACCACTTGGTGAGAACTTCTGCACTTCGAATAGAAAAAATAAGCCTCTGCAGTTGTACTATGGAACTTGGCCTCAGAAGGAGAGCAAGAAATAGTTAAATACTACAGCAGTTAGGGAACAATCTAAAATATGCAATGCTAGTAAAAATAAATGTCACGATAGTGATAATGCTGAAAAGGAATACAGTTACTTTTATGCTTGCATTGGACAAAATCCCTACTTGACAGATAAATTGTGCTAGAATTTCAGGAATGTTGACAGTGAATCTTAATGGAAGTCAACTTTAGCAACAGCATGAGCAAGGCAAAAGACTTACCCGATGCTAAAAGACAGTTTTCTCCCCGCCATTAGCAGAGGGCACAAGTCAGTGGAAGGATGATTAAGAAAAATTCCTAAGTCATCTTTGTGGATGGCTTGGTGCTTTGTAGGTTTGATTTTAATCCACTACCAGATGTTGTGTACTGGACTTCAGTAGAGGCTGATACAGAACTTAAAAGTCCATTATTCCTCAATTGCAAGGAAACTTTTTTCCAGAAGATGACTTTGTGATTTCTAGTTTTGCAACTGCGGATGTTCAGGACATGTGAAGTAGCTGAGACTTCAGTTCGGAGACTCTGCATAGAAAAATTATTTAGGTTTTGATTTAGGCTGGAAATTTCACCTGTGTAAGAGGACATAGCTACATAGACATCACTATCATTGTGCTGATTTCCATCTAGCAGAAATCGGTCCATCAAGTTTAATCCAATCACTTCGGTATCTAAGCTTCCAGGGCCAAAGTTCTTAATTGCTACAGACAAACATGGTGTAGAAAAAGGAACCAGGGAATTCAGAGCAAGAAAATAAAATCAGACTTTATCGTCTTGGGTTAAGGTTTTAATGAGTGGTTGGTCTTCATGTGTCTATTTCTAGTGTGTACACACATAAGGATCTGATACCAATCTGTTTAGCCAACAACATTCTTTTTAAGAGGTGGAGATTCAGACTCACCTGCCTTCTGTACATCTCCCTGCTCTGCTTTCAAGTGAATTAAAGGCTGGGATAATTGCAGACCTCCCTCTACTTCCAGAAGTTCTCCCATAGATACAGGACGGAGCAGTGGTAGTGTTTTTGACTGTGTACACGTCGTAGTGATTTTTTTTTTAGTTAGTTATTAAGCCTTAAGTTTAGTTCTTTTACTATTTGTTCCTTTGAATATTTAAAGAAGTAGAAGTTAGAGAAACTTATCAAATCTGAGAAGGACCCTTGGCACCAACTCTGCTAAGAGACCCTACTCATAATAGCAGTTGTCTCCTTTGTACATGAAAGCCCATTTGCCATGTGACAAGGGACATGATCACCTCTTGTAGTCCCATTCAGATTTAGGTAAAACCTTAGACTAGGACCTGAAAATAGAGACCTGAGTTAGTGTGATGCAGCCTTCCAGAGCTGCTGGCAGTTTCAGGATCAATGGCAAGGAATGGAAACACATGGCACAAAAGTTCCTGGCACAAGATTGCTCTTCAAACCTTTCTGCACCAGTTAATCTCTGGCATTGTCCATCCTGTTTACAGTCCTTGAGAGACATAATGCTCTCTGACCAGCCAGAGTGCCTTTGGCTGACCTTTGCCATGGAGTTGCTTGCTCTGACCTTGACTGATGTTCTGTACTCAAGTGAAAACTGTTGGGCCCTTCACAGATTCCTGAAAGATCATCTTCACAGATTGAAGAATCACTTTGTGCTCCTTGTTGGCTTCAAGCATGTGCATAGACATATCCTTTCTCAGTTCTATGGTGACAAAAGTGTTCTGTTCATTCCTCTGTTGTCCAAAGTGAGAGCAACTTCATGTGGCAAGACGGGCTGCAATCATTATCCACCAGCCTTGGGCACACATCAACTGGATCTGGATTATTCCCTGAGGAACCTCAGGAATAAAATATGTGGGGATGGTTTATCTCTTTCTTTGTGTCTCAAGCAAAAGTGACCTGACCTCTCAGCAGCTGTACTGTTTCGAGATGTGTCACCCAGAGGAATTCCACAACCCCCCCATATTTCTCAGTACTGTGAAGTTCATGCCAGTCAGAGCACTTATTGAATGAGCATTTGAGAACATTTGTGACTGCTTTCTTTCTGCTGTGTGTCAGGGAGTCAGAGCGGATATTGCTATTACAAGACTGCTGTATGAGCAGAGCATGACTCAGCCAGAGATGGAACACCTCTAGACAGTACATGTCAAAGAATTTCAATTCTTGTAGGCAAATAATCTTTCTTTATCCATGGTAATTGTTGAGTCATGTCAAAGAGCTGGCAAAAGTACAGAAAACAAATAGACTTACTTCATAACTGTTTGAAGCATTTAACTATTTTTCAAGGTAGTGTACCAGTGTAAAAATTATGTATTTTAATTTATTCTGCATACCAAAAATCCATCACAAAAGCCAAAACTCTGGGATACTTACAGTTGAGAGAATAATGTGTTGCTGTATATTGGTTTGGGTGCCAGAACTTTTTAAAAATACTATATTTTTAGAAACAGTTCACACAGAGCCACAGGAGTTATTTGAGAGGAAGAAAAAAAAATGCATTTCAAAGTAATAAACACAGAGCATCCATTTAACTTAGGCGTAAGGTGCCTGGATTACAGATTAAACATACCTTCAGGGGGAGAAATGACAAAGGAAATTCTTGTTAATTCTTGTGCCTCTCACCATTATATTGATAACTTAATTTGTATGATGATAGACTCCAAATCAGAAATGGGAATGTAGGGGAACAGAAAGGGGCTCATGCCCTGTGAAGGAGATTATATCAATTGAAACAAGCTGCCAAGGGGATTGTAAGTCTCCTTCTCTTGATATCTTAAAACCAAGGCACAACACTTCTATGAACAGTGAACCTCAGTAAAATAAGGTGAGGCTCACTGTGAAGATAACTGGGAGATACCCTGTGTTACTAGAGCAGTGGATTCTAGACACCACTGGTTTGTGTCTATCTCCAGTGTGTTACTGTAACATCATAGGGTCATGTGGAAAATCACGTATCCATTTAGCTGTGGGAAAAAGAGTGATGAGTGTAATTTGTTTCTTCTTTGTTGTTCTTCATAATCTTTATTTCAAAGTTTCCATTAACTACAAGCAAAGTCCAAATGCTTCATTGCAATGCTAAGGTATTAAAAAATTCTTAATGCTTCTTTGTACTCTCTTCCAGGCTGTGGGATATCGAGTGTGGGGCATGCTTACGAGTACTGGAAGGCCATGAAGAGTTGGTGAGATGCATACGCTTCGATAACAAGAGGATAGTCAGTGGGGCATATGATGGGTGAGGTTATCGGTGCAGTCAATGCTTTGCATCTTCCTGTCTGTCTCAGTGTCATCCCACTTTCTGCATCTTCCCTACAAATATCAGACTCTGTCATGCTAGGAGCACCTTTTCATGGCCAGTAAATGAGGACCATGCTACAGAGCATAGCTTTTGTTCTTCTTTTGAAATAAGTCTCCGTGGTTTGATGTGTGTGGTCCAGTTCTTGTGCTTGTAGGAATATCTGACTGACTCAACCTGAAACTTCTTCCAACTTTACCACTTGTAAGAACAATCTTTCCCATCTGTGGTTGTCTGCAGGACCATTTGCCATTACAGACTAGTTGTCTGCACTCCTGTGTGTTTCTGTTAGTTATTACCACCTGCTTTTTATGTGTTTTACTTTATTAACAGCATATTTTTACCTCCTATTAAGTTGTATAAGCTTTACAAAGGGGAAATGCAAGAACCAGGTCTCAAAAACAGAAGGTTTGCTGTAATTTTCCTTAAACTGGTATATTAGCTAAGTTGTACTAACAGTTGTTTGTTATTTCTGTGAGTACTTGCTCTTTTCTCTTTAACAGAGCCATGAGGTTTGTCTATTTTTTCACCACTAGGAAAATTAAAGTATGGGATCTTGTGGCTGCTTTGGATCCTCGTGCTCCAGCAGGGACCCTCTGCTTGCGAACCCTTGTGGTAAGAGCTTTAGATAGAGGTGCTGAAGAAAGTGTGCTTGTTCAGAGCTATCTTGAGCTGTGAAAACTTAAATCAGTTTAGCCCTAGTCTGCAGGATCTTGAAATAATTTCTAGAGGTCTGGTTTTTTTGGGTGTCCAACTTCTTTTAGTTTTGCAAGCTATTAATTGCAAGCATTGAAAGTTAGAATCTCTGGCCTTTTCATTCCGATATGGACTTTTCAACAGTCTTATTCTGTGATTTGAAGCTAATAACTGAATCAATTTTTTAACTCATCCTTAGAATCCATATGCTAGTGAGTTTACATTATTCTGTGTGTACCTGATAATGTAGTAGTAAGTTCTCTGAATTGCTGGCATGAAATTTCTTAAAAATACTACATTCCAAATTTGAGGAACAGGAACAAAAACACCCTTGGGGTTGCTTTTAACTGCCTTTTGGGTGTTTGAAGAAAAAGCAGGTAAGGACTGAAACAGACAGTGAAATTGCCTTATGCTTAAACAGCAACTACTCTTTTCATACTGTCCACTGGAATTCTGGTGCAGGTCAATGATGGTGTGGTTAAAATGTCATTATGTGACTGTTAACAACATTGACAATCATATTTAACAATAGCTCTGCTTGCTCTTACAATACTGTGGAAAAGTTGTGAGAAAAATACCAGGACAGCCAAGGCCTTGGGGTGATTCCTATAAGTGTTTCTCCACCACATTCAACCCAAAAACCAGCATTCTTGCTGGGGATAAAGCAAGGTTTCAACCAGTACCAAAATCTCATTGAAAAATAAGTACTATATGTTTTTATTTCTTAGATTGAAAGTGTTTGGGCAGTGTTTCGATTGGTATATGTTAAACCTTTTCCTGCTGTGGCACATGGCTGTACTCTTTGCTCTAAAATGGGATCGTACCAAGGCTGTCTGATTCTCTAAAAATGTGGTTACTTCTCACCAGCTGAGCTGTGCTGGCTGACCTTCTGCCCACTCATCAACCACCTGAACTGCTCCCGTTGTAGATTTCACTGAAGTACTTTACATCACATTTGGTGCAGGCTGTGAGGTTACTGGGACTCAGCTGACAGGTAGTAAGATCATTAAGCCATGATACTCTTTTCCAGTCATATATTTGGACCATCAGCTACAGGATCAGAGTCCATGAGAGCTTTGGATGCCCGCAGGTGCTACGTTGAAAAACCTTCTTGTTAGCCAAATAGAAGTGCAAATAGTTTCATGGATGAAATCCAGACAAACCCTTTGTCATTGGTCACCCAGTTCCAAGCTATGGAAAAACTCTGTGTGCATGAGCTCATATCCTGAGAGTCTAAGACTTAAGCTTGGTATCAGTTGTGTTTCTGCACCAGCCTGAGAGAAATGTGTGCCTAGTAACCTGTAGACTTAATTTAACTGGTGTGATTTTCTCTTCATTTTCCAGCAGTGGACAGCCAAAGTGCCCCAGCTAATTATATTATAAATCAGAAGCAGTGAGATGGAAACACTATAGGAATCTCAACACATGGATACTCATAAATCCCTGTTTGATAGCAATGGAGGGGGCCAAAAGCAGAGTGGGGAGCAGAGGAAGCTGATGTGATGCTTTTAGGACTTCTATGACAACAGGGTGTCCTTATACCCACTTACCCATGCTTTGGTGTTTTTTCCTCTTCCCTCGTCCTCCAAAATTAAACCTGGCTGCACAATGAACATCATGAGTCTCCTGCTGCTTGTGTTCAATTTTCAAACAGTAGGAGGAAAGTGCACAGATAACAAATGTTCGCTGCATGCCAGGTCCCTTCCAGTTTTGTCTTTCGTTAGCTGGAACAGTGGCCACGTGAATTTGACAGAAGCTTTCCATGAACAGAATAAGCTCACAGTTCAGCTTTCCTTATGACATAAACAGTCCAGGTAGGGCAGCCTTACTTAGCCCACAGTGACTGGGATCAAAAAGAGAGTTTTGAAAAGAACTTTCGAAAGTACCACTCTCTCGCTCCTCTCTCTCTCTCTCCCCCTCTCTCCTCCCCCATCTCTGTGAATAATCTGTCAGTGCACTGTCAGTGCATCTGACTGTTGTAATAATACTTTTTGGAAGAACTTCTTTACTGCTATGACACAAAATCTGGAAAAACACTTCCCTTAAGAATAGGAGGGAAGACAGAAACTCATAAGGTATTTTTAAGACAAACTCAAGTTACAGTTAGAGGATCAAAAAGGTTCCATTGATTAGAAATTCTAAAAAATTTATCTTAGAATCCGGCTTACGTGTGCATTTATTTTTAGATAATTTTGATTTAAAGATTCAGAAATTCATTTTGAAGCAGCTGTTGTTCTTTGTAAACTGAGCTGTATTTTCGTAGTTTTGTGCTGAAAGACAGACTTCCTCTTTAATAACTAGCAATTCTCTTTTGCCTAAATGTTTGAGAAACCTGTAGTTTCAGTATTAAACTATTTTAAGACATGTTTTTTCCCTACCCCTCAGAAGCCCCTTACGATGTGTGAGCACTAAAGAGAAAAGTGTGTTCATGGAAGAGATAAGCTCACCGTTGCTGCACAGTTTCTGTTCCCTTTGATGACCAAAGAGGAGGCCACTGCTCTTGGAGTGTCATAAGCACCAAGAGAAAATAGGCAACACACAAGGGAAAGCAGAGTGGATTTGCTCTGTGATATCCAGGATCTTGCCATTGCCTCCTGTTAATTATGTTCTGAACTCTTGCCAAATCGTCATGCCATTTCCACTCAGCCTCGGAGCAGAATGCAAACTGCCCATAAAGAATGCCCTTTCTAGATCATATTTTTAGAACTGCTTAGGAGGAATTACTGCTGTGTCACTGGACTTTACAGCAGGCTCCTTAGTGTCCTCCAGTGTTAAGCTATTCCCTCTTCAGCAGTGGCAGTGATGCCAAGTCTTGAATGCAAAGTTCTCATCTCTTACCCTGTAACCTACTGTACCTGGGAATGCTGTAATTTCAGGAAGGAGTTTTGACATGGAATAAAGAAGACTGCACCTGTCAGCCTCATCAGATGGAATTATGTGGGGAGGGAGTTTGGTTTGTTTTGCACAGTGTGTGTCTAATATTGGATTTAAGGAGTAGTGGGACAACTGTAATGTAAACTTCCTGCAAGTCAAGTACTCAGATATGTCAAACCCTTTTCCTTGAGAGAGGGTTTAATTCATGCTCTGTGATGGTGATGCACAGTGTGCCATGTGGGGTTTACTGACAAATTAATCTAACACTAAAATCAAGTCCAAGTTCATCTTCCCCACTCCATCCCAGGTGCCAGCTAGTTTGCAAAGTAACATGCTGTATCTCTCACTGGCATTTCAGGAGCATTCTGGAAGAGTCTTTCGACTTCAGTTTGATGAGTTCCAGATTGTCAGCAGCTCACATGATGACACCATTCTCATCTGGGATTTCCTGAATGACCCAGCTGCCCAGGCAGAATCCACTCGTTCCCCGTCCAGAACATACACCTACATCTCCAGATAAATAACACTACACTGTACCTCACACTCGCACAGGTAAAAAAACAAACAAACAAACAAAACAAAAACCTAAAAAATAAGGTGAGGCTCAAAGGTGACACTGGATGTAGTGTGAGCCTGCTGCTTGAATAACTGGCTGGCTCTATCAGTGTTTGTCATCTTGGTTATACAGTAATTACAGCGTCCTGTAAAAGGACAGGAATAGTTCTGGTACCTTAGAAGAGGGACTTTATTTTAGGATTTGTGACATGTGGTGCCTATGACTCCCCCTGAAGAACTCCTCCTCCTCTGTCCATCATCATCAATAATTAAATCAGTTATACTGCTGTCCAGAAGGAAGAAGAGTTTCTGCAGAGCGAGTAGAACAGCTGCTGCCTAACAAGAGGATGCAGATGGCCTGACCCTGGGCAGTTGTCACTAGGCAGGAGGGTTTTGCCAAGAACCTCCCTCTGAAGTGATGACCATTCTCCTCACTCTGCAGCAAACTGATTCAAGATTACAGTTTGGCTAGGGGAGGAGATACTGAGGCATAAGCACAAGCCCAGACAAGTTAAATCCAGATGCATCAATGTGCAAAATAATTTACTGAAAGGGCTTAGCCCTTGTTCCCTCTCGCATAGCATGGATGTTAAATTATTCATATCAGAGCCAGATTGATTTGCTCATCACCTTTTGTCTTGGCCAGCACAGTGTGGGGCGGACAAAATGTTTCATATGTTTGGGTCAGTTGTAGAGTGAATTTGATGCATATGAGTGAAGTGGGATAATATGATTTGCCTGCATGGGTGGGTAAATGCACAATTACTGTTAATAGCAGTAAACATAAGAGAGAAGAATGGCAGAAGAGCTGACAGGCTTCTGCAAAGGGGTGTCCACAGTGACATTTTCCCATAAGAGTGCTCTGTCATGGGCCACATCCTGTATCGTGTTTGGTAACTGTACAGTGATGCTCTGGACCTGTCAGATCTTGATTTTCTCAAACGTTCTGGTCAATCAGATGTTATTTTAAATCATTAAAAGGCTTGGTATGAATGGAGTTTGTTTGGTTTGTTCTGTTTTTTGTTCCCAGGACTCATTTAAGCTGCAGTATTTAAATGCCAGGACAAAAGAACTATCCACGTAACCAATACTTGCTGAAGAGAGAGGCTCTCAGACTTGTTTCTGGAACAAAGTTGGCATGCGGTTGATCTCAGACAGGGTCTACTCAGCGCGGCTGACTGCTAAAGTGCTGCTATATCAGAAGATGACTTTTATCTTTCATGAACAGTTAACATTTTTAAACCTTCCCATCCCTTGCTTCCCTCATTCCCCTCTTCATGTTCACTCTTCCCTTTACCCCATTTGGTTCCCCTCCAAGCCCAGTCACCAATGTCCTATGAATATATTTAAGATGTCGCCAGAATGTGTTGCTTTGCTGTTGAGCAGAAGACTTACAGCCACAGTGCATCCTGCTGAGAGTCACTTCNGGCTGCTACTCTCAGGCTGAAATCAATATCCATTGCTAGGCCTTTGAAAAAACATTCAGCTCTGAAGAGCAGCAGAAACACTTATAACAGCCAGATCATCATCCCCCCAGCCCCAGCTTCCCTGCAGCTTTTGGCTGTTCTGACTGCAGTCTTATTTTTTGTGGAGAGAGGACCCTTGAAATTTGGCTGTTATGAGCCAAATCCATCTCTTTCCTCTCCTGCCTGCTATGCTAACCCTTTGGAAGCTGGGTGTGTATTGTAGTCTCCCCTTAACATCTGCTTAGCTGGGGAATGCTAGTCAATGAGAAGTCAAACTCTCTCCTGCCAAAGTCCCAAGCATGGTGGGCTGGGGCTGAGATCCTGTCCACCCCTACCCCAGGTGAACTGTTGGCCCAGGACAGTTATTTCAGTAGCAAAGGGATTGTCTGTACCATCTTCCTACTGATCTCCCTGAAGACAGTATGTTGCTGATGGCTTATGAATCATTCTGTAAATTGGAAAAAGTTTGAGGCTGGGCTGAGAAGGAAGGCTGGTCATTGCTCCTGTCTTTCCATTCCTTCTCCCCTCAGAGAGGCTGTAGCTGGGTACTGGAAGAGGGAGCTGTTAAGAACTTCAAGGAGCTCTCAAGAGCCACCCTAGAGTGGACGCACTACACAAACATTCTGGCCACGACAGTAAGACTTTGCCTCACTTGAATGAGCAAATGCACACCCTGGAGATAGTTGTTGAGTAAAATTAGTGTGGCCATGACAACGATAATTGCATTTGGCAGTGACTCCAGGCCAGTTGTGCAGCATTTCTGACACTGGCTTTGCTAGAAGGGATTGAGGAGTTTTTGGTCTGCTCTCTAACCTATGTATTGCATTGCAGTTTAGGGACACAGGCTGATTAGTCCTTTTGCTGATAGCTGACATGGGTCTTTGCTTTCTGGCTGAGACTTCTGCAAATTGTCATTGTTTAGAAGACAAAAACAGCCCTGAAGAATAGGTACATGAGAAACAATTCTGCATGTCTCTGAACTAGACAGAGGTCTGGGGGTAAACAGCTCTTCACAGAGCTGGAATGAATTGCAGCTGGCCTGCATTTAGATCAGAAATTACTGTAAATCAGTCCCTGGCCATTCCAGGTTTAGGCCCAGATCTTCTGCTGTTCATCTGGAAAAATCTCCACTGCTTTAGTGGGGAGTTGCTCCAATCCCACAGTAGGAAATTGAGGTCCTTTGTCTCTGGGATGGAGGGGTTTAAACTGGCTTTGTTAACAGCCTCTGAACTTGGCAGATGGGATTTTTTTATAACCTTTTCTCATCAACTTCACTTTGCTGTTGCATTGTTTCTAATTGCTTGGGATGCGCTTTTTCCACCAGGGAAATCTAGCAAAGAGCTGGTCCAAGAGTCCCCAAAGAGCAGCCTAGAGGGCTTGAATCATTGAGGTGACAGTTAAGACAGACAAAAAGGCGATGGAGTTAGGGAGGAGGGCGAAGCTCTTTCTTGGGGAGTACCTAGTGCATTTCATGGAGCGTGTGGGCAGCAGTGCCGAGCATCTCAGAGCATGTGATGACACTCCTCTTTTCTGTTTGAACCATTACTGTAAAAGAGTCAAACAGGTTAACAACTCTAGTCAGGTAACAGTGACAGAGTGACTTACCTCTGCAGAGTCATAAGTTCTGAGTCACAATGTTTACCCACAACTAATTTTGGCACTACCTTTTAAGTCCAGGAAGGCTGTTTTGGCTTTCAGGCAGCTCTGCATATCATGAATACTGCAGTCCCAAAGCCAAAGTGGCAAGGGAGCGGAGAGAATCGAAGTTCACATCCCAAACTTTGTTGAATTCAAGTTCTGAGTCTTAATACTGTTTTAACACTGTCCCTCTAAGTTCAGGTATTACAAGGTCTGTGACAGGCTGCATATCAGCAGGGGTTTATATGATCTTGGATGAAGATTTAATAATTATTTTCCTCAGTTTGGTCATCCTCTGTCTTTTCAATTTTTGTTATTGTAGAAAACAATGATCTGTTACTCCATCTACTGAAGGCTGCAGAACTTCCCAGTATTTTAATTGCATCTTTGTGGCCAACACCTACAAGGATGTGTTGTATTTTTGCTGGTTGAGAGAATCTGGGAGAACTGGCAGGCTGGCTGGCCAAACAGAGCAGATACCACCACTGCAAATTGTCCTTGGTTGCCATAGCCCTGCTGCTCTATGCTGCTATTCTATTGGGTCTTCAAGTGGTACCATACTTTGTACTCTGCTATAGAGAGAGATCTTTAAGGTACAGTTAGCAAGCAACTGCTGGAATCCATTTTTGGCACATGGTAAGAAAGGTGTGTCACCCTCAGGAAGGGACTATGTGTAGGTACTTCAGACAGGACTGCAGAAGGGTGAGGATTCCTACCCCACTCCCCGAGTTGTACAAATTTTCTGATAGCTAAGAAGGAAACTGAAGTTAACTGATCTAACTTGAACTTGAAACTGCCACAGCCTGACATTTGTTGGTGTTAATTGTGCACCCAGGGAGGAGCAATCTGGTAAGTAGATCTCCCAATGTCAGAAGAAAGTGGCTTTTTCAAACTCCCTTCCCTTCCCTTCGGATATGTGTGCATGTGTGTGTGAGTGTGCAAGAGTGCATGGGAGAGAGAGGTTTCAGCATGAACAGGATGGATAATCCCTCAACCAGATTGGAGTAATTGCAGAGTTTATAATGAAAATAACTAGAACATGCCTGCTGAAAGGAGATTAAAAAGGGCTGGAAGTGTCTGTGGGCTTTAAGTGTTGCACATTGCTTTGAAATTAAATACCTCTGCTGCTCAGAGATCGTCACTTCTCCCACAGGTAGGAAGCTCATGCTAGCCTTCTACCTTGGATTATGGGAGGGAAAGTACTGGAGGTGTGGGACAATCTGTTGTGGCCACACTATCTCCTGTGTGTGACTCCTCTGCAATAGGGCACAGTTTTACTGCAAATATTTCTCGTCCTCAGAGGAGCACAGCTTGCTTTCAAATATGCAAATAGAAAATGGCATGAAGGAGTTTGCAATGAGGTAACTTCTACAGATGTCTCCTCTGGAGCAGCTCCCTCTGCTCCCTGCTAACATTCAAGGACAGACACATCCACTGTTGGAACAGAAGGATTCAGGTGACAAGTTGAGAAGTCTGTGATCATCAGAAACATTGAAATGCTTTACACTTGTTTCTAAACTGGAAGCTGACTTGGACCACCGTGTTCTACCTACCCACCTCCTGCTCCAAAGGATCCTTTTTTCTTTTTCTTAACTTTTTTTTTGAACACTGAAAAAGCTGGAGAGTATCATGCACATTTCTCCACTCCCAGGTATGTGTATCTGTCCCTTCCACATGTCCCTTCCTCAGTCTGAGCAGAGCTCCAGGCTTGGTTCGGAGTTTTTTGGCATCCCGGCTCCAATGGGAAGCACCTCTCTAGGTTGGGCTGTTGCCTGACTTTGTTAGCTTCCTTTAACATGATTTTAGATCTGCCTTTTTTGGCTTATTGTTCCTTAATTCACTGGGAAAGGGCAATGTTTGCATTTAATAAATCACAGATACTCTACAGAAGTGGGGACAGTGCTGAAAATAGATCTTTTATCTTGTGCAGTTGGCTGGGAAAAACTGAAGGTTTCCATGATGAGAAGTAATCAGGAGGTGATCAAGTAAGGCCTCCAACTGTTGAACTTGTCAGCTGATAACCCTTTTAGGATACAGTGGAGACATAAGGAGAAAGGGATGGTCTAAACTACACTTGCCAAGAGAAGAATGAGCTTTGCCAGGGTCTCCAAGTGGCATGCATGATGCATTTGACATGCTGAGCTTTGCCCTACTGTTTCCCCCAAAGTGATAAGCAGCAGCTTCCCAGAAGGAGGGCGGAAACAACAAGTGACCCAGCTGTCCTCAAAGGAGGTCTCCATATGAAATTCCTCTGTCCTGCTGGAAAATACCTACTGGATTTATTGGCATGAGAGATTTACAGTCTGTCTGCCCCCACTTTCAGTTCAGAGAGGGCAGCAGCAGGTCCCTTGGGTGTGTTCCTCCTCCACAATCCCAGTAGGGGGTTGAGAGGAATGGCTGAGACTGAGCATTTGGCTTCCCCTCCATTCCCCCCTTGCCCCATTTTTTTTAAAGATGAGGTGTAGCCAAACCACTGGGCAAAATCCCCAAAGCAAATCCCCAGGGGGACCCTTAGCACACTGCCAGAATAGATCATCCTTTAGCTGGTCAGAAAACTCCTCCCTTGACTTTGTGTTGTTCCCAAAGATCGCTGGGCTCCCACATATCTTGTCCAGCAGATAACCCATGGGAGTTGGCAACACTGGTTGGTCCTTAGGGATGTTAAGATGGTACTCTCAAAATCAGAGGGATTCTGATGTTCATGGATGTGCAGCAAGCCCTTTAGATGCTATAGACAACTCCTAAATAAGTCCCCTTTTTTTAATAGCCTATCACCCTAAGAGATACCTTGATTTCTGCTCAAGCAGGAGCCAAGTGCAGCTGTGGCCAGAAAATCAGCATGAAATACAATTTGAGAATACTCTGCTCTCTTCATCACAGAGCAGCTGTGCTTGTACCTGCACGATGAACAGTTTTTTGCCTTCACAGGCAAAGTGTTTTAACCTCCTGGCACTGGAACACTGGTTTGTATCTGAGCAAAACTCCACGTGCAGGAGGCATGCCAGTGGGCTGTTTGCAGTGGCTTTTACAAGGAGCTACCTATGAAAATTTTTTGGCAATTCAGTGTGAAAATCTGGAGCTGCTTTTGAGTGTAAAACTTCGCTTTGGCTACTGTGTCTTTATCATGCGAGGCACTGCAGGGCTTAGCCTAGCCCCAGTTTTAGCATGGCAGAACAATCGTGTGGACCTCAGCAAAGTGTATTGTCCCGTTTCCTCCCGTCATTTTCCATCTCTGAGTTTAGGAGAGCTGCGTGCCTGCCAGGCCAGCCTGTGCTGCATCACTCCAGCCTGTTCAGGCCAGGGTGGCTGTGGAAGTGGGAGAGGTGAGAAAGAACATGGTTTCTCCAGAGTTTTCTGTTTGTTACTCTGCTATATTTGTTATCTGGATTCTTAAGTAATGAGTGCTTTGAATTTTGTGATTATGTTACGGTGATGTGTAGTTAATGTACTAATGTTCACTTGAGCTAGGATCATGGTAACAGTGTGGTTTGTTTTGTTTTGTTTTTTTTTTTTAACTGTTCAGAAAATAACTTAAATACAAAGATTAAGCTGTGAATCTCTCCTGTTTTCCTTTTGGGGGGAAAGACACTATCAAAATACCAATTTTGTTTCTTCCTTGAGCCCCATGTGTGTGAGTCACACTTCTGCTACACAAACACCGTACACAGCATCTGCAGTGGGAACACCTGGAAGTGCTGGGGACAAAAGGTGGGCAGCTTTGCCCCGAGCCTGAGGTGGATGCAGCTTCACAGGACACAGAGAGTCTGCAGTAACCAGTCCCACCTCAGAGCTGCTGCTCATGGACAAATGCAGCATAAAAGACTGCCCTTGCAGTCAAAAAATACCCCACTTATTCCTAAAACCACAGCATACTTTTTAATTAACACTCTCCATTCATAGTTAATGGCCTCTGGCTGGGGCAGATGAGTCTGCCCTGAAAGCCAGAGAGTGGATGTGCCTGATAGAGAAGAGTTGGAACCATCCTGCCCATTAAGAAAGTGTGTGGGGAAACCTGTAGACTTTGTTTTTCTGGGTACTGTTGCAAGATCCTTGTAGGAGAAGCACAAATTTGTTTTATAAGCTAATCAGAATCCTGCTGTTCAATAATGAGTGAGTAATTGACATATCACAGCACCACCACGCCGTTCATGGCTGGGGATGCTGCCGTGCCTCCCGCTCGCCCAAATCAGAACACAAGCACCCTTGCCCTCAGAATACCTTCCTCTTAAAAGTGCTCCTTGGATAGCAGCCTTGGATCTTTCCATTTTACTTAACAGCCCTTTTTAAAACAAAGGCCACCGCAGTTTTAAGATTCAGGGGTGGTCAGAAAACAAACAAACCCCTGCACTCCGACATCTCTCTCCCTGCTGGCTCCATTCTTGGGAGCCAGCGGGGGACTGGAGATTGTGAAGGCTCCTGCTTTTCTGAAGTGCTGGGAGCAGGATTCTTGTCACTTCCAATCTCCATCTCTCCTTGTGACAGGGTTCCCAGCAGCCCTGTGCTTTATTTGGCAAGGCTTTGGTGCTTATATGTATGTGTGTGTGTGCACACATGTATAATATATATTTTACATACATATTCATATAGAATGTGTAGAATATATATATTATTTACACCACTTAAATGTTTTCTGTTCCCTCTCTGCTATTTCATCCCCTCCAATAATAGATTTGGAAGAGGAGTTGCAGTGACAGGCTTCATCCATTGTTTTGGATTGGTCTGTAACACAGAATGCAGCCTGATTCTAACAACCTGTGAGTGCCAGCACACACAAATGAGACCCCTTCCATACCCACAGCCCCAGGTGTCTGTGTGTACCCAAACAACACACATACTGCCCACTCCCATGAGAAACAGGTTCTTCTTGTGGGTTATTTCTAGACATTCCTTTGATAGTCCTAACACTTCTTCTCCTTGATGTTTAAAGATGAGAATCAAGGTCTTTATTCCAGATGTCTAGGACTAGTCTTGCAGGGCATGAGCTAGAAAACTTCTCCCGGGAAATCTGGACTGGAATACAAAAACTATGGTACTAAAGAAAGTCTTTGAGAAAGAAAAGCCATCTCAATTGTAAATTTCCACTGGAAAAGGATGAACAGCTTATCTTAAATAGATTCAGTGGTTAATTACCCTTTCTGTTTAAAAATGTGTGCCTTATTTCCACTTCAAATGAAGGAGGAAAGTAATGTTTGCCATAGCTTCAAATTAACAGTGTTTGATCAACCCACAGCTTTAAAATGAAATCTTCTCTTGTTTGGTGGTTTTTTATTGTTGTCTTATATACATGCTTTCAAGAGTATAGTAAGGTGCTTTTTGGGAAGGGGGAATTGGCCAGTTTAGATTAGCTAGGCGAGAATGAATGTAATTCTTACAATAACTGTTTAGAATGAGTTTAGCAATTGGTGGTTTGAAGAGGATGATGAGCTCTCAGGAGAGGAGGCAGCGTGGCCAAGGAAACAAAAGGCCCTGAGCAGACAGACATGCTGTAATACTGCCGTGGATTTCTGTGGGTGAGCTGTCTGTCTGTCCTGGGAGTAAGGGCTGTGCCTGGCTCCAGCAGTGTCCTGGCCCCTTCTGTTCCAAGGCAGTGTGTGGCACAGCTTCCTGTGCAATGGCCCAGGATGTGGAAATGATTCAATGCTTTGTGGGAATAGGATGCCACTCCTGTCTTGAGAGCTCTGGATAGCTCTGCTTTTCTCAGTGCTTGAGTTGCTCTGCAGCCAGCACATACACACTGCCCATGATCCTGTCCCAGGAAGGGCTGCTGGAGGAGAAGGTAAGAGAGAAAAAATTAGCTGCTGCTTGCACTCTCCCATGCCCCCATCAGGGATCTCAGTCTGACCCCTCTGCCAGCTGATCCATGCCCAGCAGTGTATGTCTGTGAGTACCAGCCACTTTGTCTTACTCTAAAAGAGCTCAGACACACATTCATTATATCCCCAAGAGAGATAACTCTTTGTTTCATGTCCATGCTACCTTCCCATCCTGAGCTTTCCAGAATTCTTTGCTGACATGCACCTAGCTTGTAGGAGCAGCGAGAAATCTCCAAACCAGCAGAGACGATGCTGAGCTGTGGGGATGATCAGCTGGGGACCATTAAAGTTGGTTAAGGAATATGAGCAGGGAAACCTGGGCTGGAAAGGTCTCACCTGTACAGGTAAATAGCCTGCCTGCCTGCAGATGGAGAACAGGCAGATGGGCTTTCCAGTGCCACAAGGCAGGCAGCAGCCTGAGCAGTGCTTTCACTGGGGACAGCACTGACTTCTTATGGAGGCCACTGTGGTTTGAAGACACCCAAGCCCCTGGTTAACATCACACAGCTGATGTATCCAAAACTCCCTGTCCCATGCCCCAGACACCCTGCTGGATTTTACAAAGGCAGATCAACGAAGGCTTCTCCCCCAAGGGGCAGAAAGGTGGGGAGGCTGCCAGACCATCTCTGTCTCTGCAGTGTCAACTCTGAAAGGGCAGCCCTGGCAAACTGCTCTGACCCTCTGAGCAGCGGCGATGTCTGTGAGCAGCTCTGCCTACCCTGCCTGTGCTGCCGAGTTCCCTCTCCTCCAGCACAGGAAAGGGGTCAGTGGCTGCTCAGCAATGCATCTTTTTGCCTTTGCATGAGCTGATTATTGTTTTCTTGTGAAATGTATCTAGTTTGGACTAGATGGTGCTGGGCAAACCCTGAGAACCAGCACTGGGACCACATCCTTTCCAAGGGATTTCTATCTCATCTTGAAAAAGGGGACAGACCTCCCAGTGGGGAGCTGTCAGCTCAGGGGAAGCCCTCAGGTGTCCCAACTGCTTCTCCATCCTCGTGGCCTCAGCAAATGCCATCACTCTGTGTAGGACGTGTACTGGGACCAGCTACACCTGCTGCTCTGCCTCTCCCAGTTCTCACGTGTTTCTTTGTGTGCCATAGGCGCTGTGTCACATGCCTTGAGGAAAGGAAGTAAGTGAGCATCCCATGACATGGAGTGCTGGGTGCAGTGTCTGGAGTCTGGGGCAGCAGCGAGGCAAGAGTGGGACAGGGTGGTTTAAGGGCTCACAGCCACTTTCCCAGCCACAGGGAATATTTTAGCCAGGGATACCTTGCATGGAGGCAGGGGAGGAATGCCTGTAAAATGTGGAGACAAGCTCCCTTGCAGCTCAGAGCAGTGGCTGTTTCTCACCAGCTCTTGTCTGTCATGTGCCACTATCACTGGGTCAGGTCACAGGAGTGTCTCCAATTAACCCAGCCTCCTGGTGATCCTTAATTGGCACTCCAGGCTTTCCTCCTCCCCCTTCCTGCCCCACCACGAGTTTCTCACCTCTACTTCTGCTGCTAAGCCTCTGCTCCCAGCATCCCAGCCACTGCTGGAAACCAGTGACCATAACCCATGTTTACTCCCTAAATCGAGGCATCAGCCATCCCCTGGCTTGGAGCTGTGTCCTGAGGATGTCCCTGTTTGGTCCCCAGCATCAGGCTGTGTGGCAGGAGGAGGGGCTGTGGCTGCAGGGATGAGCACAGGGCTTGGGGTTGGGTATGGGCTTCAGTGCAGAGGAGCTGGGAAGTTCCAGGAGCGCTTTTTAGTAGGTACTTGCTGGGAAAGTACCAGAGTGGAGGAGAGATGGCTGCTGCTGTTTCCTCTTTGCAGTGCCCTTTTCAGAGACCACTGGATACATTTAACCCTCCAAATGCTGCTCCCAGAGATGAGCCATGTACCTGAATGACCAGAGCTGGAGCATGCCTGCAGGTCACAGCATGGCCTGGCTCATCATCCTGTCCTGGTTTTGCTGCTTTGCTCTCTTAGCCAGGGTTTGGAGTGTGTCCTGGGCATGTTTAGAGCTGCTCTGCAGCACTGCAGGGGCATGGTTGGGATCCACAGGCTGCATGTTCTCTTGCTGAGAGACCATCTCACCCACGGTTAAGTCCAATAAAATGGATCTTCATCCTGCTGCTCTGGGAATGAACCAGCACCTTTCCCAGAAGGACTGTGGCTCCTGCAGGTCTCCTCCACTGTGGCCTGTCACCAAGGTCTCTGCAGCCACCCAGCACGCTCACACAAAGGTAAAGGTGATGCCCTGATCCAGATGTGGAGAAACTGAGTCTGGGCAAGACACTGGAACTCATAAGCAGGGGCCAGCCCTGGGAAAACCCAACACTGTCAGGCTGGCAAGGGCTGGTGGCTGGGGGAGGGGGCCCGATGCTTTCAGGAAGAGCTGGAGGCTCATGTGCAGGGAGGAGACCAGAGCTGGAATTCTCTCTGTGGGAGAATGTGGTGCCTGGACTCTCCCACACCCCAGCTGGGGCTGGCAGGGCAGACATGGGGGTGCCCATGGGGCTCTCCCCCCTCTGCTCCGCTTTCCTGGCCCCGCGGGACCGTCCTGAGTGGGGGCAGCGTGTCGGGACCTGTCCCTTTTAAGCCCTTGGAGCTGTTGCCAGCCGTGGCTTAGTGGGGTCCCCATCCTTTCAACTGGCTGTTCGGCAAATTAAGAGCTTGCTATTAGGCTGCTAATTAAAGGCACTTCATTAGCAGCAGGGGAGGCAGCTCCTGGCCGCAGCAAAATTGGATTCCTCTGAGCTGCCATGAGCCGATTCTCTCCTCTCTGGGGCGGGGGGCTGTGTCCCTCCGTGTCCGGGGAAGGCGGCTGCCTCCAGCCATGGCCGTGGGCTACCAGCCTCTTCCCGAGCGCAGGGGATGGGGCACATCCACCCCACGGTGGGAGAGAGGCCGGAGGTGTTGGGGCTGTTGGGCGATGTGGGGCCGCCCCTTCGCCGCCAGCCTGGGGATGGTGCAGGGATGCTGCCCCACTTACGGTTCCCGGGGTCCCTCCCGTTCAGAGGGGACATGCGAGAGCTCTTAACGGTGGCAGAGCCTCACGCCGGCGGTTCCGCTGCCCCCAGGCTGGGCCGTGACCCTCAGCGGGCTCAGCAGGCCGGAGGTGCTGCCCCTGCCCCCGGCGAGGGGAGAGGCTCCCGGACTCCTCCTCCGGCCGCTCAGGCGCCTCCAATGAGCCCCGGGGCCGCCCGGGCTGCCCTGCTCTGCCTTCTCTTCCCTCCCCCCCTCCTTCTTCTATCTAAAAATGGGAGAGGCCAGCCGGGCCGCCGGACCGGGGCTGCCTTCCTCCCTCTCTCCTGCTCCTCCGTCCCCGCGCTCCGCCTGCAGCCTCTCGCCGCCGC